>BRXU01000001.1:8837500-8842500 GCA_030267565.1 Pleodorina starrii | reverse complement strand
GAGGCGGCGGTGGCGGAGGCGGCGGCGGCGGCGGCGGAGGAGGAGGAGGCGGAGGCGGTGGCGGCGGCGGCGGTGGTGGCGGAGGTGGCGGAGGAGGCGGAGGAGGAGGAGGCGGTGGAGGAGGCGGCGGCGGGGGAGGTGGCGGAGGCGGCGGCGGCGGCGGGGGCGGCGGCGGCGGTGGGGGAGGAGGTGGCGGCGGAGGTGGAGGCGGCGGTGGCGGCGGCGGCGGTGGTGGAGGCGGCGGTGGCGGAGGCGGCGGAGGAGGAGGAGGCGGCGGAGGAGGCGGCGGCGGAGGAGGGGGAGGAGGCGGCGGCGGCGGCGGAGGCGGAGGAGGAGGAGGGGGCGGCGGAGGAGGCGGTGGCGGTGGCGGCGGCGGCGGAGGAGGCGGCGGTGGCGGCGGCGGAGGCGGCGGCGGAGGAGGAGGCGGCGGTGGCGGCGGGGGCGGGGGCGGGGGGGGCGGCGGCGGAGGAGGAGGCGGCGGAGGAGGCGGCGGCGGCGGAGGAGGAGGCGGCGGCGGCGGGGGGGGCGGCGCCGGCGGAGGAGGAGGCGGCGGCGGCGGCGGCGGTGGTGGAGGCGGCGGCGGCGGAGGGGGAGGGGGCGGAGGCGGCGGCGGCGGCGGGGGCGGCGGAGGAGGCGGTGGCGGTGGAGGCGGCGGCGGAGGGGGCGGCGGCGGAGGAGGCGGTGGCGGCGGAGGAGGCGGAGGCGGAGGAGGCGGGGGCGGCGGGGGCGGCGGTGGAGGCGGCGGCGGCGGAGGAGGAGGCGGCGGAGGAGGAGGCGGCGGCGGTGGTGGTGGTGGCGGCGGCGGCGGGGGAGGAGGAGGAGGCGGAGGCGGCGGCGGTGGAGGGGGCGGCGGAGGGGGGGGCGGCGGCGGTGGTGGCGGGGGGGGCGGAGGCGGAGGCGGCGGTGGCGGCGGGGGCGGCGGAGGAGGAGGAGGTGGCGGCGGGGGCGGCGGAGGAGGAGGCGGCGGCGGAGGAGGAGGCGGCGGCGGAGGAGGCGGCGGCGGGGGTGGGGGCGGCGGTGGCGGCGGCGGCGGAGGAGGAGGAGGAGGAGGCGGCGGAGGAGGAGGTGGCGGCGGGGGGGGAGGAGGAGGAGGCGGCGGAGGAGGAGGAGGAGGTGGAGGCGGCGGCGGCGGAGGCGGAGGAGGGGGAGGTGGAGGCGGCGGCGGCGGCGGCGGAGGAGGAGGCGGCGGGGGAGGAGGCGGCGGCGGCGGCGGCGGCGGCGGAGGAGGAGGCGGCGGCGGAGGAGGCGGAGGCGGAGGCGGCGGCGGAGGAGGCGGCGGCGGCGGAGGAGGGGGCGGCGGAGGAGGCGGTGGCGGTGGCGGCGGCGGCGGTGGAGGCGGCGGAGGAGGCGGCGGCGGCGGAGGCGGCGGAGGAGGAGGTGGCGGCGGAGGAGGGGGAGGAGGAGGCGGCGGCGGAGGGGGAGGAGGAGGCGGCGGCGGCGGCGGCGGCGGCGGAGGAGGAGGAGGCGGCGGCGGCGGCGGCGGCGGAGGCGGCGGAGGAGGAGGTGGAGGCGGAGGCGGAGGCGGAGGCGGAGGCGGAGGCGGCGGAGGCGGCGGCGGCGGGGGGGGCGGCGGCGGCGGAGGAGGCGGCGGCGGGGGAGGAGGTGGGGGCGGAGGAGGAGGAGGAGGCGGCGGCGGCGGCGGGGGCGGCGGCGGCGGTGGGGGAGGAGGAGGCGGAGGTGGTGGAGGCGGCGGCGGAGGAGGAGGAGGTGGGGGCGGAGGCGGAGGCGGAGGCGGAGGAGGCGGCGGCGGTGGTGGCGGCGGCGGTGGTGGCGGCGGCGGTGGAGGCGGCGGCGGCGGCGGAGGGGGCGGCGGTGGTGGCGGCGGCGGCGGCGGCGGAGGAGGCGGGGGAGGCGGCGGAGGTGGAGGAGGTGGCGGCGGCGGCGGCGGAGGAGGAGGAGGCGGCGGAGGCGGAGGTGGTGGCGGCGGCGGCGGCGGCGGAGGTGGAGGAGGCGGCGGCGGCGGAGGTGGAGGAGGCGGCGGCGGAGGAGGTGGAGGTGGCGGAGGAGGCGGCGGCGGCGGCGGAGGAGGCGGCGGGGGAGGGGGAGGGGGAGGCGGAGGCGGCGGCGGAGGAGGTGGAGGCGGGGGCGGCGGCGGAGGAGGAGGCGGCGGAGGGGGCGGCGGCGGCGGCGGCGGCGGCGGAGGCGGAGGAGGAGGCGGCGGCGGCGGCGGCGGCGGCGGCGGCGGGGGCGGCGGCGGCGGTGGGGGAGGTGGAGGCGGAGGAGGAGGAGGCGGCGGAGGAGGAGGAGGCGGCGGAGGCGGAGGTGGTGGCGGGGGCGGCGGCGGTGGCGGGGGCGGAGGCGGGGGCGGGGGAGGCGGCGGAGGAGGCGGGGGAGGAGGTGGCGGCGGAGGAGGCGGCGGTGGCGGCGGCGGCGGTGGAGGAGGCGGCGGAGGAGGCGGCGGCGGCGGCGGTGGAGGCGGGGGCGGTGGCGGCGGCGGAGGAGGAGGTGGCGGTGGTGGTGGCGGCGGCGGCGGCGGAGGAGGAGGAGGCGGCGGCGGGGGTGGGGGCGGGGGAGGAGGTGGCGGCGGCGGCGGCGGGGGCGGGGGCGGAGGAGGCGGCGGGGGCGGAGGAGGTGGAGGAGGCGGAGGTGGAGGAGGTGGAGGGGGCGGGGGCGGTGGAGGAGGAGGCGGGGGCGGGGGCGGGGGCGGAGGTGGCGGCGGCGGAGGAGGAGGCGGCGGAGGAGGCGGGGGCGGGGGAGGAGGCGGCGGGGGCGGGGGCGGCGGAGGAGGCGGGGGAGGGGGAGGAGGAGGCGGGGGCGGAGGAGGAGGCGGCGGCGGGGGAGGAGGTGGGGGCGGAGGAGGAGGTGGCGGCGGAGGAGGCGGCGGAGGAGGCGGGGGCGGCGGGGGCGGCGGAGGGGGCGGGGGCGGCGGAGGAGGCGGAGGTGGAGGTGGCGGAGGAGGAGGCGGGGGCGGAGGAGGCGGCGGCGGCGGGGGAGGAGGTGGGGGCGGAGGAGGAGGCGGCGGCGGGGGAGGAGGAGGAGGAGGCGGGGGCGGGGGAGGAGGAGGAGGAGGCGGGGGCGGGGGAGGAGGAGGAGGAGGAGGCGGGGGCGGGGGAGGCGGAGGAGGCGGAGGAGGAGGAGGCGGAGGAGGCGGCGGCGGAGGAGGCGGCGGTGGTGGCGGCGGCGGGGGAGGAGGCGGCGGCGGAGGCGGCGGAGGCGGAGGGGGCGGGGGAGGAGGTGGCGGCGGCGGCGGCGGTGGCGGGGGCGGAGGCGGGGGCGGGGGAGGAGGCGGCGGAGGAGGCGGGGGAGGGGGAGGAGGAGGCGGGGGCGGGGGCGGGGGCGGCGGCGGCGGCGGCGGGGGAGGAGGTGGGGGCGGAGGAGGCGGCGGCGGCGGGGGAGGAGGCGGCGGCGGAGGCGGCGGAGGCGGAGGCGGCGGCGGCGGAGGAGGAGGAGGGGGCGGAGGGGGCGGCGGCGGTGGCGGCGGCGGCGGAGGAGGCGGCGGCGGCGGCGGCGGCGGGGGAGGAGGTGGCGGAGGCGGCGGCGGTGGCGGGGGCGGAGGAGGCGGCGGAGGAGGCGGCGGGGGCGGCGGCGGCGGAGGAGGAGGAGGAGGTGGCGGCGGCGGTGGAGGAGGAGGCGGTGGCGGCGGGGGCGGAGGAGGAGGCGGCGGCGGAGGAGGCGGTGGCGGGGGTGGGGGCGGCGGCGGCGGCGGCGGCGGCGGAGGAGGAGGAGGAGGCGGCGGCGGCGGTGGCGGCGGCGGGGGCGGTGGAGGCGGCGGCGGCGGAGGAGGAGGAGGAGGCGGCGGAGGAGGAGGCGGCGGCGGGGGTGGGGGCGGCGGCGGCGGAGGGGGAGGAGGAGGTGGCGGAGGAGGAGGGGGCGGCGGAGGAGGCGGTGGCGGTGGCGGCGGCGGCGGCGGAGGGGGCGGCGGCGGCGGAGGCGGGGGCGGCGGAGGAGGCGGTGGCGGGGGCGGCGGCGGCGGCGGGGGGGGAGGCGGAGGCGGCGGCGGAGGGGGCGGGGGGGGCGGGGGGGGGGGGGGCGGGGGCGGAGGAGGGGGAGGAGGTGGCGGCGGCGGAGGAGGAGGCGGCGGCGGAGGAGGAGGCGGCGGCGGAGGAGGAGGCGGCGGCGGCGGAGGAGGCGGCGGCGGCGGCGGCGGCGGCGGCGGCGGCGGCGGCGGCGGAGGAGGAGGAGGAGGAGGCGGTGGCGGAGGCGGTGGCGGAGGCGGAGGCGGAGGCGGAGGCGGAGGCGGAGGCGGCGGAGGAGGCGGAGGAGGGGGGGGCGGCGGCGGAGGAGGAGGAGGAGGAGGCGGCGGCGGCGGCGGCGGCGGCGGAGGAGGAGGAGGAGGAGGAGGCGGAGGAGGAGGGGGCGGCGGCGGAGGCGGAGGAGGCGGGGGGGGCGGCGGAGGGGGCGGCGGTGGCGGCGGAGGCGGAGGCGGAGGGGGCGGCGGAGGTGGAGGCGGCGGCGGCGGAGGAGGAGGAGGAGGAGGAGGAGGAGGGGGCGGCGGTGGTGGCGGCGGAGGCGGCGGAGGAGGCGGCGGCGGCGGTGGGGGCGGAGGCGGAGGCGGCGGAGGAGGAGGCGGAGGCGGCGGCGGAGGCGGCGGCGGCGGAGGAGGAGGAGGAGGGGGAGGTGGAGGCGGAGGCGGCGGCGGAGGAGGAGGCGGCGGCGGCGGAGGAGGAGGAGGCGGCGGCGGCGGAGGCGGCGGCGGGGGTGGCGGCGGCGGCGGCGGCGGCGGCGGCGGCGGCGGCGGCGGCGGAGGCGGAGGAGGCGGCGGAGGAGGAGGAGGCGGCGGCGGCGGAGGAGGCGGCGGCGGAGGAGGTGGCGGCGGAGGAGGCGGTGGAGGCGGCGGAGGAGGCGGCGGCGGTGGAGGCGGCGGCGGAGGAGGAGGCGGCGGTGGTGGCGGTGGCGGCGGCGGCGGCGGGGGAGGGGGCGGGGGAGGTGGCGGCGGCGGCGGCGGCGGCGGGGGCGGAGGAGGAGGCGGCGGGGGCGGAGGAGGTGGAGGAGGCGGAGGTGGAGGGGGCGGAGGAGGCGGGGGCGGTGGAGGCGGGGGCGGTGGAGGAGGCGGGGGCGGC
>BRXU01000001.1:8442500-8832500 GCA_030267565.1 Pleodorina starrii | reverse complement strand
AGGCGGCGGCGTCCACATCGCGCAGTTAATGCCCTGCGTCTGCTGAGCGTAGATGCACGAGCCGGGCGTGCCAATCTCCGCAACCACGGGAATGGTCGACGTGAAACCCTGGCATAAGCCGTACGCGAGGTACTCCTTCAGGAACAACGCCCACTCGGTCGTCATAGCATCCGCAACCAAGGCGGGGACCGTGTAGTTCGACGGCGTCGAGCTAGCGCAGACCCTGATGCTGGTAATGGGATTCGTCGTGTTGCACGAGACATTGGCGAAAGTGACCGTCCCCAAGGGCTCGAAGGCAGCCGTGAGGTTGGCGACCATACGCTCGGCCATAATGTCGCAAATCGCCCGTGAGAAAGTCACGCTGTCGCCGGAACGCAGCGCCGCGCACCACTGGCAGGGCTGGTTGAAGGGAACTGGAGCCGCAGGCGACGGCGGCGGCGGAGGTAGAGGCGGCGCCGTTACCGTGCAAACCGGGCAGTACGTCGTGTTGGGGGACTCCGCAAGCGAAAACCTGCAAGTGCGCACCATCAAGGCCCAGGAAAGAATCAGGTGAGGCGGAGTAAGGCCGGAGCTCCAGCTGCAGCAGAGACTGCCGTGCATCGACTGACGAATGGTGGTCTAATACGGATCAGCCAGCTCTCACGCGTAAGGCAGCACGGGGCAACCCAGGAAACGGCGGCGCTCCGAGGCCGTGCACGCATACAAGTCGATGGATGAGCCAGAGCCAGCAGCAGCAACTGCAACCAAGCGTGCTAGCTGTAGGGAAGGCCGCGACAACGGCTCCAGAACGCAGACGCACGCGCTTCTCAGGCCTTACTTGCAGTTGTTGCCCCTCACGTCGCAGAGCTCCGCCAGGTTCGAGCACGGCTCCTTCGCGTAAATGCAAATGGACGCGTTCGACATTTGCGTCACATTCCACCGCAACTGGTAGATGCGCAGCTCGTACTCATAACCTGTGCATGGAATTGAATTGTCAGCTCCCGAAAATTACTGAAATTTGTTAAAACCGGAAAATGACTGCCAATCGTGAGACCCGGATATGCCACGTCTCAAACTGCCATCGCAGTTCCGCCCATCGCGACTTCCCAACCATCAGATGACACCAAATAGCATCGCCGCGTGGTTCGAAGCAACCCGCACGTAGACGATTAGCATGAGCACAACCGCAGGCGCAGACAGTCGGCGGCGCGAAACCTACCGCCCGTGGTCCTGGGCCAGGCCTTGGTCTCCCAGCTCATCCACTGCCGCCCCTTGACCTCAACTCGCTGCAGCGCCGGCTTGGCGCACTCGGAGGCTGCGGGGGAGGACCGGCAGGCAGTTCTGCTTGGCAGGCTCACGTCGTATACAACAGTCAGCACGCCAAACCCTAGCATCCCACGCCATGACGTCGATCGACTGCTCCACAGCATACCCGCTGAGGATTTACGGTTCCGGTTTCACGAGGCAAAATCAAGAAGGGCGCGCAAATGCAAATGCAAATGCACGATCCGGAATTGTACGACGAACGCACCCAGAGGAACGGAAATGGAAGTACGGAACACAGAGGCGGAGGGCACACTCTAGTACCGTGTTCCTCTCCGAGGCTTCGCACGTCAAAAAACGCCTCCGAGCACCACACCGCTGGTCCCCACTGACACCACACGGTCCTAATCCCGCCCGCCCGCCCGCCCGCCCGCCATGTAAGACAGGCGCTCCCAAAACGAAGCCTTACTCGACGTGAAGGCAATCTTCTCCACGTTAACCGAGAGCGCCTTGCAGCAAGGCTTGACGGGCTGGGCGCACCCAATGTGCTTGACATCAAAGCAATACTTCTGACCCCCATTGATGCCCTGCGGGGAAACGAAGGGGTAAAAAAGAAAATACCAGGTTGGTTGGTGTGGGTCGTGGGCCGAATGGGGTGTAACAAAAGAATGAAATCGCAGCGATGGGACGGAGCGGGGGACCGCGCTTCAGTACATGAGAAATAGGCAGTGGAGGGAGCCGAAGTGGACGCCGCTGCGAACGTCTGATAAGCATGAGGCCGTCGGGGCCAGATTAAAGTGATGCGATAAGGCACACACCATATAGGCAAGCGGAAGCGGAAGACGGCATCGCGCGCGCCGTCATTCATACACCCAACTCATAACTACATTTCATAACTTCATAAAATCCAGGTGACAATCCGCAACGTACCGGGCCGGTGCTGGCCAACGACAACGTGTACGGCGAGCAGTCGCACGCGTACGTCTTGCATCTGCACGTCAACAGAGATACGACAGGTACAATATGCGTTAGCACGGCCGGAATCGACGTTTGCAAGAAGGAGGTAAGCTCGAATCCTCAACATAGACACGAGACAACGGCGGAGGCGAAAGATGTGTGGGCAGGGCAGGTCGCCGCGCGTGTCGAGATGGAGAGACACGAGGGCGTGTCGGAACGAGTTGCTCACCCGCAGTACGGGAAGCGCGTGAGCTCCTTCCCAGCTATGGACTGGACATAGGCGGCATCTTGGTACACGGTGTTGTCGCCCTTCTTGATGGTATCTAGTGCACTCTGCAGAGCCGGGTCGATCGGGTCGACAGGCGACGGCGGAGGAAACGGAGGTGGAGATGGTGGAGACGGTGGAGATGGTGGAGACGGAGGAGATGGTCGAGGTGACGGAGGAGACGGTCGAGGAGACGGAGGAGACGGTTTAGGTGATGGAGGAGATGGTTGAGGTGGCGGAGGTGGACGAGACGTCTGCTGGAGATTACGCCCACGGCTTCGACCAACGGCCGAGTCCTCAGAAGACGCACCACCTGGACAGGGAGGTGCAATAAACACACGTCATATTAATGAACATTCGCAACAGAAGCGGCGGTCCTTGGAAGCGAGCACGCAACTTCGGCAACGTCGAAAAGCACACGGCGAGGTGTCGAATAGCCCTGTCCCAGAAGAATCACTGATCCGGCAAAACGCAGATTTATTGCATTTACTAAAGCAAGACAAACCTGTGAATGCGGCAATCACTACCAGGATGGCCACGCCGAAGGTGATGATGCCCTTGCGAAGACGTGGACTGCCGGCAGCCATGATAGCGGTAGCCTACAGGAAACAAAGCATGTCGCAACGCTATCAAGAATCTCTGCTAGCGGTTGGTAATCGCAGCTTGTGCACTGGTGCCTGCCGGCCCGGCTGGTCCCTCAACATAACAGTCCGAGAGTCTGGCGCCGCTAGCCAAAAGCCGGTGCCGCTCAGTCCGATCAATATTACTCGAACTGCATGGCTATTGCGGGTGCCGCCATCGACAACTCTGCAGCTCTGCGACACCAGACTGCCAGAAAGCTCCTTGCTGCCGCCGTCCACCAGCCGCTCCCGAATTTGTGTTCGGCCCACTAGTAAAGTACTCACCAAGCAGGCCTAGGACTTTAGATGGCTGGCCGTTTTCACAACACCCGTTATCAGATTCGTCCCGGTTCTCAACGCCAGCTACTTAAAACGCGTGGCGACTGGGAACACAAATCGGCTTACTAGATGAGGGCTGGGCCTAGAGTAGAGGCCTAATCGATTGTAAGGCGACACTCAACCTATCACCTTGCTAAGGCGAATCGGTGCTGCGACCGGCCTGATTTGAGACCGGTCGATCTCACCTACGAGTGCAGAGAGCACTGTGGTGTTGTATGCAGTATCAGGCACGCGATAGGCATTAAGTCGCTGGGGGTTGCAGTTCGCCGCCCACCGCTCCGCACTCCGTACAATGAAAGTTCGAACGAACGCTTTTACCGTCCACATGCCTTCAAACTTATTAGTTGTATATTATCCGTCATACGTCTATGCGTAAGGAGGAAGTGGGTGATGCGGGAAGAGCTTTCGGGATGTCCAATGGTTTAGGAATTTGCTGAAGTCCTCGCAGCTGCTGCATGGGAAAATTACTTTAGAATTTTGCTCTCAATAAGGCGCTTCCTTGCCTGAAACCTTCTCACGGCGGGCTGCGTGCACCGTCGGCTTGCGCATGCGTGGCTAGTATTTCAAGCACTTGGCAGGTACTGGTTGTTTTGTATTGCAAGAACATGCATTCTTATATGGTGTCGGAATGGCCCAGCATAAGCGGTTGGTCTATATGTGGCGTGGGGCCTCTTCGGGAGAATGCGGTGGGCCGCTGTGCCTCACTTCCCACCACGACGGACTGCACAGGCGCTCGGGCTGGTGCTGACCGGCCTGCGCACGCGCGCCCGAGCGCGCAAGTGCTTGCTGCGTCAGTGTGTCAACCTGCGTGTGGAACCCTGTGTTGCGTTGCGAAAGCAGCACGCAGCCTGGTTGCGCGGGGCTCCGAAATGGCGACGGTGCCGGGTCATCCTGGCATCTTGCACACTCGGGGTTGGTGCGGCAGTTGATGGGAAGGCTTGGACGGCGTGAGGCAAAGTCGTCCCGGTGAGGTCTGGAAGGCCGGCCGGCGGCGGTTTTGGGTGTGTAAGGACCCTCAACCGGGGGGGGAGGGCTCCGGGGCCGCGAGGCTAGCTAGGGCATTCCCCTCAACAAGACAGTTTTGACTCGCAACGCTTGAATGGCGCACGCTTCCCTGGGCTGAAGGTCCCGCCTCCCTCTTTCCGCTGTTTGGTCCCGATTGAGTTGGTCGCGGCTGTCGCCCCACGCGCCCAGGCAGCAGGGGTGCATGCTTCCTCGCCCCCAAACAAGGCTCCGTCCGAGGCCCCAGTTTGCACAAAGGCTCGGCTTGTTTCGTATCCCGATGCACACAGACGCTGCGAATAGCACTGCGGGGCCCGTGCTTGGCGACTGGAGGGTGGGGGGCTTGGGTTGGGTTGGGCTGGCCTTGAATGGGACGCAGGGACGGGACGGAGCCCAGCGTCAGTGCCCCAGCAGCGGCTGCCGCGCCATGCGTCCCTGTGCGCCCGGGCTTGGCCGGTGGCACGCAGCGCGCCGCCGCCACTCGCACGAGCAAGCAGGCCGGAATTCCACACGAGGCAGACCAGCCCTTAAAAAGGCCTACCGGTACTAAAGCAACCCGACATCGCTCCCGTCAAGCCGTCCACCGCATCGCGTCCTACTAGCTCCCCGCGTCCCGCCCCGCCCGGATGTGAACTCCCATGTGTGCCATGCGGAGCTGCCTAAACTGTCTTTTGGCAACCCCGGGCGGGCCCGCCCGCCTGCTGGCGCCGGTTGCATAGTGAGGTGTGAGGGCGTGAGGCGCGCGTCCGCCGGCCCTGTCACCTCCACCCGGATGGAGGTGGAGGTGGTTGGTTACACCGCCACCGCCCGCGGCTCCTCAGAGCCCGCCGGCATCGGGTCCAGTGGCCGTGGAATGCCGTCGGGCCTGAGTCGCGGGCTCCGAGTGACCCCGGGGGCAGTGCGACGTGGGCGGCACGCGCGCAGCGGGGGATGGCCCGAGAGCTCCGGGATGGCCCGGGATGGCCCGAGGGCTCCGGCCGTGAGGACACGTGGGTAGCGCGGGTGGGAATGCGGCACGCGGGCCTCCAGGCGCCTCCTGGGTCCTGGCCCCGCCGCGGCGCTGCGCGATAGGCAGCTGTGGCGCTGCTGCCGCGGAGGGACGCGGCCGGCACATGGTTCGCCGTTGGCAGGTGGGGGGGGGGTCTCGCTGAGGAGCGGGCTTCTGCACCTGTCTGCATCGTTTTTCGTCCTGTGTTGTTTGGTGAATGCGGTGATGGCGGGCGGGCGCGCGTGGCGGGCCGGGTTACTTCAGGTTTTGGAAAGTTCCCTTGAGCGGGAGTAAGGGAAATCGAACACCTTTGGGCGGGAGGAATAGGAAAACCCGTCGCGGGCACTGCCGCCCACCCTCTTCACACACCCTTCCACAGCGGGCTCGCCATCGCGGCCCATGCATGCAACACATGGGTCGCGGCGCCGCGCGAGGTTTTACATGTACGGAAATATGCAAAACTCGAAATGACCCAACACAATGTTTTGTCCGCAAATGTGCTTTACAACGTCCTTTCCAAGCTGGCCCTAAGCAATGCGGATCCGAGCAAGACCATGGCCCGTCGTCTCAACTGTGACCCACTTGCCAGCCGGGTACATTCAAGTCACATACGTGCCATGCGCGTAAACCCGCGTCACCTGGCGGACAACAGGATTGCGTTGGCGCGCAGTCTGCAGTCGGCTGCATGGGGGCGTTTGCGTGGCTAGCGGCCCTGGCGCTGGAGTGCGTGACCTTATGGATGGCGCTTTGTGCTCGGTTTGCATCTCAAAAAGCTATGTAGCTGTTATCCAGCTCCTCTGTAATTAATTAATCAAGAGGTCCTGCATCAACGTGCAGGAACAGGGGCGGGGCGGCGCAAACGTGAGCCCGGCGAGGACACGCGCGTGTGAGGCTGCTTGCAGGCATAAGAATCACCGCAGGGTCGCTGACGGGCAGGCAGTGTGCGTTATAATGGAGTAGTGCGGAGGGCCCGTGCGTGGCGCGAGCCCGCTCCTAGCGGTCGGGTTGGGACGGGTGCAGATCGGGGGAGTGATCACCGTGAGGCGCGTGAACGCCCAAGGTTTGCGACTGGTCTTTGCCGCAAGAGCGGTGGGGAAGAAGGGCGGTGAGAACCGGCGGCTCCTGCGAGCTGCGAGTTATCGGCCACGTAACCTACCAAGATATTCCGCACTTTGGGACCGCACTAGCCGCCTGGCATGCAGTTGGTTGCAGGATTGCGAAAATATAAGTGAGGCTTTAGCATGGGCAGTCTCTACAGCCACAACAGTCTTCACACCAGCCGCCTGCTGAACCTGTCGTAACTTGTCGCCATCAACGGAAGAACAAGGCTAAACAAAGCACTCGCGCACAATCGCTCGGGTAAGCTTTGGTGTCTCGTGGCCACCTGTATCTATTCTGACTTCGGCTTTTTGCATTGCGTGTGCACTGTGAACGCAACTGGACGCAAGAAGTGCACATAGCAGGAAGATTGACAGCCAACGTGCTAGGTGCATTGCGGGCATTCAATGTTGGAACCAGATATTGTATTTAAATGTAATCACCTTGGATTAATGCGAGCAAGCTGGTTTCGACTAAAACTCGGTCTTTCCTATCTACCGCCAAACCTGGCCAAACCTTTGCACTAATAAACTGCGGCCACCATGTTAATTTCTCCTGCCACAAAGTTAACTAAGGTAAATACCTCCTTAAGCTCTGTGGCACGGTCGCAAATGATCGACGTTCTCGGCGTATCAGATCCAGCCGTCTTACTTTGATCATTAAAAGCTCTCGCAAGGGACGAGCGAGATTGTCGTTTACTCTTCTGCCCTTATGCTTTGACACGGGATGCTCTGGCAGGCGCGAACAATAAATCCGATACTGAAATAGGGAAATGCTGCCATAGACCAGTGCGAACTTGCGTGTCGTCGAGGAGCGCGAAGGATTGGACGAAGCTTTCTCGATTTGGTTAGGCGAATGGTGGGCGTCCTTACAGGCCGAGCCCGATGCGAAAGCGGGTTGTGGTGTGTGGCATGAACACGCCGATGCATTTTTGTGGAGCAACGTGGATGTGCCGTGACGTGCGTCACAGCACGAGCTGTACGCCGCCGTGTAATCGGTTGTCTTTGGCATTCTGAATGGAAAGTTATAACCATTTTGCAGGGCACTATGACGACATGTTTAATGTTTCAGATCTTGCAGGTGCTGCGGACGTCTGCGGGAAGACCGCCACGAGAGATTTACAGAAGTCGTGAACGACAACGCGGACAAGGTCCTAGAACCCGTAACGGAGCTTCTTCCGTTGCATGTCGATCATTATAGAAGTGAGGTTCACTACAATGTGATGGCGTTATCCAACGATTTGTTGTGTTCAGGCAAAGAGCCGCTGAGGGACCGGGCAAGCCCCCCTGAACCTGAAAACACGTTAAAGCTAAGCAAAACACTCGAAGTTGCGATGAGACTGTTTGTCACTATCCATGATGTACTGGCGGGACCGCGCTCGGACTGCGGATCACAGGGCTCCAGGGTCACAACATTGTATATTGTGTTTGCGTGCAAGTATGGATGTTTCACTGAAGTTATGGGCGTAAATTGCCATCAAAAGGGTCCATGCAAGTGCCCAATCAGTGCCCAATGGAACAGTTGACGTTAAGAGAAACACCCCGATCGATATAATGCCGCATGCCTATTTTCATATGCTTAATATGTTGGAACTGTTTGTGCAGTGCTTCCAATTAAGTCGGCCGAGTGTACGACTTTGTGCAGCAGTCGTTTTCTACGGTTCTGAATACACTTAACAATTATCACTGTATCTCCAAGTTCTTCAGACGTGCGGAAATGAAACTTCGCTAAAACTCCGATCGCCTCGGAGAACGGCCAATTCGGGGAGCTGAGACTTGAAGGCAGTCAAATGAATGAGCAATAATTCAGAACAGCGAGTAGCCAACAAAAAGCTTGACTTGGACAGTGTCCGTTGTTCCCGCCGCAGATACGAATAGCACTGAACTCACAAATTGGCAGTTGTTAACGAACCACTGGTAATCGATGAGGGTGTGCGGTACTCATGTCGTGATGCGCCTTTTGTATGAACAATATTGCAGGTTGGGGTTGAGACTATGTGGCTGGTATGTGGTGACCTTCGACACTGACGTCGGAACACATCTCGCACAGTGTAGCATTGTGTTGCAGCTCTAAAGCTTCCTCGGAATTCACTTGTGCCAGCGAATGCTTGGGGGCCACATGTCGCGCCGCCCGTCATCGCTGTGCCCTCGCTACTGTCACGCGCGACCTGCCCATCTGCTGCTTACCGTCACTACGCTCGCTTCCAACGGACTGTAGTTCAGCTTCAGGAAAGTATTTGAGCACTATGCTGCCTTGGGCCTGTTTTTCCGCCCCAGGGCCGCTGAGCCCACCCACTTTCGCGAGTTTTCGCGTAACCGGCCCGCGCAGCCATCGCCACCCATCGTTTCGGACGTACCGGCCGCCACCGAGATTAACCTCTCGGTCACATTATTTGCGGGCCACCGCACACTTCGTCTCTGCTTGTAGCGGCCAAACTGCTCGTTGCCCTTTTCTTCCTGTCGCGACCGCCTGGGCCCTGCCGGGCGCGTTTCGTTCGGGCGCTGCCACCGTGGAACGGCCTCTCTGGAAGGGAGGGAAAAAGACACAAAATTGGTCGTCTCCGTGAACGAACAAACCACGCAGCCAGAGCCAGCAGATAATCCACCCACCACCGTGACATCCACAACAACACTACCCCGAACGGGACAACGACCTGGGCCGCCAGGGGCCGCCTGCGTTCGCAGTTTCCTTTCCCTGATGCCTTGATTGAGGCCCCACCAGCTATGGGGCGGTTGCTCCCGCATGGCTCATCCCACAGCGGGATCGGTTCCAGGGCCCCGGAGGCCGGGGCCAAGGGTTTTGCATTGCACAGGGAGGAGGGAGCTGCGCTGGGGTGGCGACACCAAAGTCGGGGTGGTCATCAGGCGGTGCAACTCCGCCTCTTTCTGAGGTGGCTTTCACGCCCGCGACGGCTGCATGGTTACAAGCCTGCGATGGCTGCGTCGAGGTCGCCCGCAATGGACGGATCCCAATCCTCCTCCCGGCTGTCCCGGCCCCGTCGGTGCAGGTCGGATGTGTGCGGTGCAGCAAGCCTTCGGTGAGAGGGCCTGGGCGCTATGACAGGGCGTGTGCCGCGCCAAACGCACGCGCAACCCTCCAAGAAGACCCAACCAGCCCAGGCTCGTTCTGGGACGGCCAAGGTTAGGGACATCTCCCTCCATGCTGCCAGCCGGTCGGGCGAGCCGGATGGGACGGGGAGTTGGGTGCCGGCGGCTGGCAAGGGCACCGGAGGAAAGTCACACGGCTGCCGTGGGAGGCCGTGGGTTATGGGCACGAGGACGAGTGGCCGTCTGCGATTACGATTCGGGCACGACAGCTGAAAGCGGCCGGGATATGATTCATGATGTGAGATGCCTGTGAGGCTGGAAGGGGCCGCGCTGCATGGCTGGCGTTGCAACAGGTGGGCATAGTGTGTTTAGCAAGCAAATACGGCTACGGAGCTAGGTAGCTGGTCTGACGACCCGAACACAAGCACACAACACGTCCCTCTTGGCGGCGGGGATCACGCGGTGTTAACAATGAGCTAAGTGGGTTTGTAGTAGGGGGTTAGGTTCGAGCCTGACAACGGTTCAGGGCACTGTGCGCTCTGCCGTCATGCTGGACGTTGTCAGCTGGACGCCCCTCGCGGATTGTGGGACTGTCGGCGTTGTTTGGAAGGGTGCCGGCGGCGCGAAACGTACGATCTCGCGTTTCCCGGTGTCGGCAATCCCATAGTACGGCGGAAAGGCCGCACTCCTCTGCCGTCGCAAAGGGCTCGTCCGGCTCGCTTTGACCAATATTGTTTCGATGTCATGGAATGTAGAGGCCTTGCATAGCTTGCTTATAACGCTACAGCACCTCTCTAACCTAGGCTTGGACCAACAAAGAGATGGCCTACTGATAATGGAACAGATATGTACACGCCGGAAATTGATGCTCAAATCGGGTCCAAAATATTTGTAAAAAGCCGGAAATGAGTGGAGCTCAAGGAGCAGCCTCTCCGGGGGCCACGCCCCCCGCTTCAAACGCAGCGCACGTGCTTTTTCCGAAGGACATGCTCCTATTTTCTCGGAGCTTGGTTAGGGAGAAATCAGGCGATCATGTCAACGAGGTGAGCTTTTGCCTTCGGGAAATTTTAGCAACAACCGGTCGTCGGCCCATCTACATGTAAAATGTGCCATTGGGTATCATGTGGTACTAGCGCTTAAGAATAACTACCCGGCTTGACGCTGCCGCTGGGCGCGAGGGATGATCAAGTAGTCGCGCCGCTTTTGGACGACACCGCTTCAACAGCTCGCTTTGAGCGGCTGCCTGGTGCCCCTCACCTTACCACGTTGCCTGCTCGCCTTCGTGGGCCGGGCGGTTCTCGAAGGCCGGGTGGTTCTTGAAGTATGGGGCCCCACAGCAGAACCCGGGGTTACCTGGGGCTGGGGCGCAGGCGGAGGGTACTGCATATGGCGTGCCCCGTCATTCCGCGACGGCTACAGCTGATGTACGCACGTGCACGTTCAAGCTGATGTCGAACTCTTTGGCCAGGGGCTGCCGGTGCTCGGTCACCCTGGCTTCCACCACCGACCTGGACCGCCCCACAAGCACTGCGGGGACGAAGCCCCAGAGGAGCATGGCACCTGGGGATGGCCATGGATGTGCCCGGATGCTTGCTGTTCACCCGTTACCCCCCGGGATTATAGGCGCGGAGGCCTGGCAATTACCCCTTTCCCTGTCCCCATGGACGCTTCTGGGCCCCCTCTCCATTCGCTGCCCCCGGTGGATGCGTCCCCCATACCCCCCGCCGCCGCGCAGGTCCGCTTCGGCAGTCCTGTCACCGTGACCCGCTTGGTGATGGCCATCCCCGCGCCGACGGGCGCCGACGGCCGGCGCAACCAACATCAGCAGCCCGCGGCGCCGCTGCTGCGCGCCTTCGCGCGTGACCTGCTGCACCCCGGCGCCGCCCGCTACGCGCCGCTGTGCCCCAGCAACCTCTCGGTGGGGCACGGACAGAGCAGCAGCTTTGCGACCGAGGTGCGCAAAACAGCGCGAGGCCTGGACGGCCCGGGGCCAAGGTTGGCGGGGACTGAGGCGTCATTCGGCCGGGGCGGCCGGGGCTTGCCAGGCTTGCCCGGGGACGGGCTGTGGCGGCGGGCTGCGCACGCCGGGCTGGGCCGGGCCAAGAGGGATGGGGGGCGCCTGGGGTTGGGGTAGGGGGGCCATGGGTGGTTTGCGCGGGACGCTGAAAGCCGAGTCGAATGCGGGAGGCGGCCAACCGGTGCCGGGTGGCGGCCAATCGGTGCCGGGGTGCGGCCAATCGGTGCGGGGTGCGGCCGAGTGGACGCTTCGTTTGGGGTGCGGACCTTGATGGGTTGAGGCGGGGGGCCCGGGTGGGCGGGCGGGCGGGTAGGGTGGTGGGCTGGGCCGCCTGTCGCGGCTGTGTGCAGGTTGTGGGGGTTGCGGATGCTGCACACCGATTGTGGATGCTGCACACCGGTTGTGGATGCTGCACACCGCCCTCGTACCGGTGCGCCGGCGCATGCACTGCCGGAGCCAAAGCACGCGCCAAAGCACGTGCCATGCACTGGAGACCAAGGTAAGCGGGGGTTCGGCTCGCCGCCGCGGTGGAACGGCACGCCGCCGCAGTCTCCCGCGCTCACCGGTCCGACGCCGAAACCAAACCAACCCCTCGCCCAAACGCCCCGACGCCCCGGCCCCCCCAAACGCAAACCGCCAGCCCGTGGTCACGGACCACGTCATCCTGCGTGGCCGCTACACGTCAGTCGACGTACAACTGTACGGCAGGGCGGAGTACGACCCGGCGGCGGTTCTCGCCGCCGCGGTCGGCGGCGCCGCCGCCTCGGGCCAGCCAATGCCGCAGGAGGACGTGCAGCTTCTGACGACGCAACAGCAGCGCCTGCAGCAGCAGCAGCAGCAGGGCGCGACGGCGGCTGGACACAAGGGCGCCGGCGGTGCGCTGGCCGGACCCGGCGCCAAGCGGCCTCGGCTGCTGCAGCCGCCCCTGTCCATCCCGCTCCGGCCGGCGGGTGCTGGCGGCGAGGCGGGGGCAGAGGCCGGGGCGGGGGCGGAGGCCGGCGCGGAGCAGGCGGGTGACGGCGGCGGAAGGGACGGCAAGCGGGTGGCGGCGGCGGAGGGCGCTCTGCTGCCAGCGCCGCAGCTCATACCCCCCGGTGGGTCGAAGAAGGCGCGGGTCTGGGGCGGGGGCGGGGGCGCGAGGTCAGCTTGGCGGCTGCGAGGCTCCACCGGCGGTCGCACAAAGGGTCCTCTGGTGAAAAAAACCCTTTGATAACGCAGCGAGGGAAAAATCGCAGTCATCGCGAGGCGAGGCGGCGGGGGGCGCCGAAAAGCGTTTCGTGGCCCTGCGCTGCCAGCCGGGCTTTGCGCGATTGGGCTGTGTCGTCTCCTCCATTTTTTCTTTCCGCGGAACCCAACCTCCGGCTCCTCTGCTCTCTCTGCGACTCTTTACTTGTTGCTTCCCTTACCACCCGACCCACTCTCCCCCCCACCTCCCCGGGCCAGCCGCTGCCCAAACCCGCCCCCACCCACGAACCTGCACCCCTCTCCGTCCACCGCCACCGCCACCCGCGCCACCGCTACGTCCCTCCGCTGCGGTATCATTCTTCTTACCTCCCCGTCCACCGCCATCACCCCCGCCCGCCCGCCCGCCCGCCAAAACATCCCTTATGCTGCGGTATCTTGATTATCCGAACGCAACCCAACCCTCAACCCAACCCAACCCAACCACCAACCCAACCCAACCACCAACCCAACCACCAACCCAACCACCAACCCAACCCAACCCAACCCCCAAACCCAACCCAACCACCAACCCAACCCCCAACCCAACCACCAACCCCAACCCAACCACCAACCCAACCCAACCCAACCCCAACCCAACCCAACCCAACCCAACCCCCAACCCCACCCCAACCCAAACCCTCAACCCGACCCAAACCCAAACCCAACCCAACCACCAAACCCAACCACCAACCACCCAACCCAGGCTCCTCGCTGCTCCCGCTGGACTCGGTGCCGCCGCCGCTGCTCGCCGCGCTGCGCTCCGCCGCCGAGTACTACGGCGAGGTGGGGCGCAGCCACGGCCGCATCTCCATGAACGGCCCCGGGAGCCGCCTGGCGCCCGTCATGGCGGCGGCCAAGCACGTGTGCCGCGCGCTGGCAGGTGGGGGAGGGAGGGAGGGAGGTTAGTGGGCGGTAAAAGAGAAGATACCGCAGCGGAGGGACGGAGACGGCGGGCGGGTGGGCGGGGGGGTGGGGGGATGGGTGGTTCGCAGCGCGGGGAGCTGGGGACTGGGGGGCTGGGGACTGATGGGTTCCAGTACCGGTGTGGGCAGTCCAAGGAGGGAGGCAAGGCGGGTGAGAGGTGACAAGAGAGGCCTGAAGGGTTCTACACTGTTAGGGGGTTCCACACTTGAAAGGGCCAGGGTTCGGTGGGATTGAGAAAAGGGACTGCTGATGGGGCGAAAGGTCGGTGCTTCGGCGACGCCGCGGCGCGGGAGGTGTGTGTGTGTGTGTGTGTGTGTGTGCGGAGGGGGGCAGGCGGGGGGCGGGCGGGAACCCGGCGGGGCCCTTCAAGGCGTGGGCGGCGTCGGCGTGGGGGCTCGTGCCGATCTCGCCGCGCGGCCGCCCGGCGACGCCCTCCGCCCGGAGGCGCCTGGAGGCGAGAGCTCCGGTCCTACGGCTTTGCCTTTGCCTTTCCGTCCTCCCTGTAAACCCCCCTGCAAACCCGGAGCCGTCCTCCGGGCACCAACGAACAAACGAACGAAACGAACGAACGAACGGTTCCAACGCCGCTGCGATGCCGGGCGCGGCCTCAGTTCCTCTGCTGCGCGCCGTACCTATTTCGGGCAGTCCATCCCCTCCCCCCTTATCCAATCCAGGCCCCCGCCCAGCCAGTTTGCCAGTGGGCCTGTTCAGTAGAAAGGGCACTGCTTCTTGCCGGAACGTCACTGCACTGCACTGGACTGTTGTGTCTCCTGCCTGCCTGCCTGCCTGCCGCCCGTTCTGGTCCCTGCAGGCCAGACCTCCGACCTGGAGATGACGCTCGCGACTGCGCCGCCGCGAGAGGTGGCCCCGCCGGCTCGCGGCGAGCTGGAGTCTCTGGTGGATATGGCCTGCGAATGGTGCCTGCTGCTGGCATCTGGAAGGTGCGGGGAAGCGGGGCGGGGAGGGGAGGGGGTGGCAGGACGGGGGGAGGCCGGGGGCGGGGGTAGAGCGCAGGACGGGGGGGTGGGCGGCCGGGGGCGGGGGCGGGGGGCGGAAGGGGAAGAAAAGGAAGAGGGGGAAGTTGGGGTTTCTCTGGTCAGCGAAGAGCGAACCGCCTGACCTCCTCTCCCAGGAACTCAACGCAAGCGTCTGCCGTTCCATACCCCGCCTTCCACCTCATCCCCCGCCGCGGGCCGCACCCCCCCCCCATCTCCACCTCGCGAGCATCACACACACTCAACTCCTATTGAGCACCTCGGTCCCCGCCTTGCTCGGTCCCCACCTGGGTCGGTCCCCACCTTGCTCGGTCCCCACCCCCTCCCCGCAGCGGTCTCACCTTGCTTACCAGATACGGACTGTGTGTGTGTGGGGGGGGGGGGTAGGCCCCAGCTTCAGCGCTAGGTCAAGTATTGCTGGATCCTGGGTCCTTTCGCTAACGCCTGTCTCCGTCCCTCCTGCGGCAACTGTCTCCTCATCCCCAGGTCCGTTAGCTAACCTCTCGCCCCCGTGACTCATTGTTTTATAAAGGAGCATATCACTCCCTGACCTCTCCCCCCCCCCCCCGGGTCTAAATCCGCCTGCGGTGTCGTGTCCGCTTTACTGCCCCCCAGGTCCAGCAAGCTGGAGGAACTGAATGTGGGGCTGGCGGGGGTGGCGTCCGCTGTGCTGCTGGCGGTGTGCAGCCCCTCGGCCCCGCTGCTCATGGCCATGGGGGCCGCGGGACAGGTGGGCGGGGGGCCGGGCGCGCGCGCGCGGGCGGGCGGGCGGGCGGGTGATTGGGGTAGCGATTGCCGGGGCAGGGGCGGGGGCGGGGGTTAGCAGGCGAAGTGGAGGGAGCGGGGCTCAGGGGGCGGGCCTTCGCGTGGAGCCGCAAGGGGGAAAGGACCGGGGAAAGGCGGGGTTAGGAAAAATGGAGGCCGACGAGGCGCGTAACTCTAGGGTTACATACACATACACAGTCGTACACTGTACTGCACAGTGCACACAACGTTGCTCTCTCTGTCTCTCTCTCTCTCTCTCTCTCTCTTTCGCTTTGCATCGTTACAACTCCTTTCCTTCTTCCGGTCTCAAGGAGGCGGTGCACCGACCTACCCCGACCTACCCCGACCTACCCCGGCTTAACAGCACAGACGGCCCTGCGGTGCGCAGGCTGAGGACGTGCGGGGTTGTGTTGGCCGGGTCGGTAAAAGCCCCACTTGCATGAATGAACCGGCCTTTTTAGTTACAATGGACCCAAAAACGGGATCACCGGCGCCCCTTTGGCTGCCACCGTCACCTCTACCAACCATGGAACCTTCCATGGCGCCGCCCCCGTCCCGCGAACGCCGTCTCCGTCCCTTCGCTGCGGTATCTTCTGTTCTTTTTCCTGCCCCGCCGCCTCTTACGGACGCCTCCGCCGTCCGCCCTTGTGCGGAACGTGTGTACCTTGCGACGTGCCTTTTGTCTGCAGGTGGTCCGGGCGCTGTGCCTGCCCAATCCGCCCGCCGACCTGGTACGCCTGGCGGTGGCCTGCTTCGACGCGCTCACGCTCACCTGCCCCGCGCCAGCGGCGGAGGTGCTGCTGGCGAGGTACCGCCCGCCGCTGCCGCAGGCGGCGGCGGCGGCGGCGGCGGCGGGTGAGGACGCGGCGGCGGCAGCGGCGGGCGAGGGTACGGCGGCGGTCAAGGCTGAGGTCAAGGTGGGTGGGGGGGGCCTGGCGGGCTGGTGGATGGAGGTGGCTTGGGTTGTCCGCCAGCGGCCGTCTGCCACACCGAGTGTTGAGTGGAAGCGGTGGGGTTCAGGGCGTCGCGTGTTGAGCGTTGTTGGGGTTGGGGGGGGGCCGGGGCGGCATCTGACCGGGCGCGTGGGCTGGCTGTTGGCGGGCGCACGCCGTGCCGTGCCAGGGCAGGGCAGGGCGGCGGGCCCGTAGGTTTTTGGGCTCGTTGAGCGAACGCGAGCCCCATCTCCCCCCTCGGCTGCAGCAGCTTGCTCAACATATCACTCCCTGAACCCCCCCTGACCCCCCCGGCCTAACACACGGTTCACCACACGGTTTTGGCCGCGCAGGTCAAGCAGGAGGGAGGCGAGGCAGCAGCGGCCGCCGGGCGGCCAGGCCACGAGGCCGGCGCGCAGGCCGCGGGCGGCGCCTCCGGCGCCGGCGTCAAGGCGGAGGAGGATGGTGGCGGCGGCGGCGGCGGCGCGATGTATGGCGACGGGCAGGCGCGTGGTAGTGGCGGCGGCGGCGGCGACGAGGACGCGGACCGCGACGGCGGCGGCGGCGGCCGCCGGCCGTCCAGCGCCTCTGGCGCCGGCGAAGGGGGCGATGGACCGGCAGGCAGTGACGGCGGCGACGGCGAGGCGCGCGGCGACGGCGAGGGTCGTCAAGGGGGGGACGAAGGCGGCGGCGGGAGGGGGCGGCTGCAGCAGGCCGGCTCGGCAGCGCTTGCGAGGTCCGCGAGTGCGGCGGCGGCCGAAGGCGATGACGCGGCGGCGCTCCTGGAAGGTACGGCACGGGGTTGCGTGCGGGGGTGAAAAGAGGATGCCGCAGCGGAGACGGAGACGGCGTAAGCGAACGGGGGTGGGGGTGATCTGTAAGAAAGCAACTGTGAAGAGGAGTGTGGGAGGTACAGATGGTCGAGGCAGGTGAACGTATGGAGGGTAGAGGGGAGGAAAAGCAAAGCAACGATAAGGCCCGTAAGGGGGCCGACGTAGATTTGGAGATCGACTTGGCCGCAGAGCGGGTTGCGCTGATGGAGGCCGGAGCCCGGAGGGAGGGAGGGGGGCGGGGCAAGGAAAAGCAGTCCGGTTAGGTTACCGTAGGCTGACCGAAACGTGGTGGAGAGGGGTGGGGGGGATGTCCGTGCTTGGAGGTCCTTCGCGGTCTTCGCCTGTGGTTTTTCGCCGTGCCCCTACTCTGCCTGACGCCCGGCCTGTCGCGCCCACCGTCGCGCCCACGGCGTGTGTGCGTATGTGTGCCGCCGGACGGACGCAGATGACCAGGGCCTCTACGATGGCTTTTACGACGACTTTGACGATTACTACGGAGGCGGCGAGGAGGAGTACGAGGCGGCGGCAGCCGCCGCGGATGCAGCGGCCGGCGACGGCGGCGACGGCCAGGCACCTGAGGGCACCGGCGTCGACGGAGACGCTGAGATGGCTGACCGCGGCGGCGACGGCGGTGACGATGGTGATGGCGGCGGGCGCGAGCGCGGCGAAGGTGACGGCGACGACGGCGGCGGGCGGAGAAGCAGTAGCAGTGGTGGCGGCAGTAGCGACGGCAGCAGCAGCAGCGACAGCGAGAGCGACGACGGAGGCGGCGGGAAATCGGATCGACGGTTCGGAGGCAGCCCGATGGAGGACGCCAATGGGAACGGCGGCGACGGCGGCGGCGGCGTTGCTCGGCGGGAGAGTGACGGGGGCAAGGATGCGGCGGCGACGGCGGCGGCCGCCGGCGCTGCGGCCGACGAGCCTGGCGGCGCGGCAGCGACCGCGGACGCCGACGCCGACGGCGGGCGCTCGCGGGCGGATGTGGGCGGAGATCGCTCCGGGCCAGCGGCGAACGCGAACGGCGATCGCGGCGGCGGTTCGTCGTCTGCGCGGGAGAAGGGAGGCGACCGCGGCCGCGACGGTCGCGAGCGGGATCGCGACCGTGAGTCGGATCGGTCGGACCGCCGCCGCGGCCGCGGCTCCAGCCGCGACCGTCGCGATCGTGGCGGCGGCGGCGACAGCGAGCGGCGCAGCCGGCGGCGAAACCGACGCGCGCGCTCGAGATCCAGATCGAGGTCCAGATCCAAATCTCGATCGCGGCCGAGATCGAGATCCAGGTCGCGCTCGCGGTCCGGCACTCGATCCAAGGCGACGTCTCGCGGCGTGCGATCCCGCTCGCGTTCGCGCTCGCGGCCGCGCGGCAAGCCGGAGGCCAAGGCGGCGGCGGCCGGCGGCAGCGGTGCGCCTTCGGCGGCAGCGGCGGCGGCGGCGGCGCCGCCGCCGCCGCGCTTGGAGCTCCCGCCGGTGTCCGCGGCGACGCCGCTTCTGACCGTCATGCTGCGGCGGCCGCGCGCCCCGGCTGTGGCGGCGGCCGTGGCTCGCGTCATGCGCCGTCTGACGGTTGCGGACCTCGTTGGCAAGTGCACGCTGGCGTGCCAGACGTTGGTGTCGGCGGCGCCGACGCCGCCGGCCGGCGGCGGCGGCAGCGCCGCCGGCGCCGCCGCCGCGGCGGCGACGGTCATGGAGGCCATGCTGCCGCTGCGGCAGCTGGCGGCCATGCTGCCAGACCTGGCGGAGGCGACCGCCGCCGGCGGCGGCGCCGCCGCCGCCGCCGGCACGCGGATACCGCTCCTCGGCGCGGCACTGGGCGCACTGGTGGGGCAGGCGCCCGGCGGCGGCGACGCTGGGCGCCCAGCAATCCCGGAGCCGCCGGCGCTCGACCCGCCCGTGGTGCAGATCCTGGCCGCGAGGCCGCTGTTCATGTCCCTCGCCGGCGCGTTGAACGCGGTGCACGCGCACGCGGCCGCGCTGCGCAAGGCCATGGAGGCAGCGGCGGCGGCGGCGGCGCGGAGGCCGCCGCCGCCGCGGCGGCGCAGCAGGCCGGCATGTACGCGCAGTCACACCTGCAGGCGGGCCACCAGGCGCTGCTGGTCGGACTGCGGATGCTGCTGGTGCCGTTGCTCTCCACCCCCACCGGGCTGGCGCTGGTGACGGTGCCGGCGTGCCGCGCCGGCGTCGCCGCGCTGATCGCGGCGCTGGACCCGACGGCGCAGGACGCCGCCGCCGTCGCGGCGGGTGCCGGCGCGCCCGCCGCCAGGCGGGCCGTCACAACGGCCGCGGCGGCGGCGGCCGCCGCCGCCGGCGGCGGCAGCGGCGCCGGGCCCGCGGCGGAGCTAGCGGCGATGCTCTGCGACGCGCTGGCGGCGGACGCCGCCGTCAGGAGCCTCGCGGGTGGCGGCGGTGGCGGCGCCGCCGCCGCCGCTCCGTTCGTGGTCCCGGCCGAGCAGGCCGCGTTGTACGGACCCATGGGTCCGTCGATCCTCATGCTGCTGCAGATGTGTGCCGGATCGGAGCCGGGCCGCCAGGCGGCGGTGCTAGCGCTGTCCTCCTCGCGGCCGGCTCTCTCCACACTGCTGCGCGCCGTGCGGGCGCGGCCGCGGGCGGCCAAGGCGCTGGCCGCGGCGGCGGCGGGGACCGGCGCGCACGGCGGCGGCGACTTGCACGGCGGCGGCCGCGGCGGCCTGTTGTACGACGAGGATGACGAGCACGACACGGTGCGGTGGCGTGGGCGGCGTGGGTTGCTGGGTCGAGCGGGAGTATCGGGACCGGCAAGGGCGCGGGACCTGGAGGGTGGTGGTGGCTGGTTCCTGGTTGCCATATACGCATATCGGTTGGGGTAGGGCAGTGGAACGTGGGGGGGCGATCTTCACGGGGCGCTGAGCCCGTCCGTGTGTGTGTTCGTGTTGTGGGGGGGGGGGGGCGGGGCGGGCACGGCCACGCCATTTGAGGGCTTGCGCGCTTTCTCGGGGGCCGGCGGCGGCGGCGGAGGAGTGGCGGTGCCGCGACGGTGCCCTCCCTGCCGTTCTGCTGCACTAGCCTCCCTGTCAACCTGTCAGCTTTTGTCAGCTTTCAGTTGGAGTGTCGTACTCTTTTACCACCCAGGAACTCTTTTAGTCTTTTTCGCACCCAGGACCTGACCATTGCCGCACCTCTCAGCCCCCCCTTCAGGCTCCCCTTTCCTCACGGACTGTTTGTTCGTCCCCCTCTCCCTCCTCCACCCACACGCCGGACCCCTCTCCACCCACAGTCCTTCGAGGCGGAGAGCCTGTACGGCAGCGCGCTGCTGCTTTGGGTCGTACGCGACACGCGCCTGCAGGCGCTGGCGGGCTGGCTGCCGATCGCCGGTGAGTCGAGCGCAGCGAGGGCGGGCGGGCGGGCGGCGGCGTTGCCAGCTTTCGCCTGTGTATGTACGACTGCCGTACCACTGACACAAACCCGTTCCCGGCCCCCCGCGCTCCGAGTCCCTCCCCAATGAGGGGTCCTCATCAAGCTCAGCAGCTGCGGCTCCATCCCAAAGTCGCGGCTCTCTCCGATGGATGGGCAGTTGGGCACCCCCCCCCACCACCAGCACCCAGACTGCCAGACAGCCCGGTCGCGCGGCTCTGGCCCCGCCCCCCACCATCGCGCCCTCCGTCCTCCGTCCTCCGTCCGCATGACGCGCCCAACCCCAGCAGCAACTTTCCCGCCGCCGCCGCCGCCGCCTCCACATCCCTCACGCCGCCCTTCCTCCCGCCGCTGCCTCCTCACCCCGGCCCCCGCCCTCAACTCCGCAACACCCACCGGCCGCCCCGTCTCCTCGCTCTCGCCTCCCCGGCAGGCGCCATCGCTGACGCGGCCCGGGCGGAGGCGGAGCTGCTGGGGGCGGCCGCCAACTCGTCGCTGCTGGGGGCCATCGGCTGCGACGCCGAGTTGGCTCGTCGCACCGCCAAAGAGCTGCAGGTGGGGTGGGGGCTGTCTCTCGTCCTCGGGGCCGCCCGCGCTGCCGCAGCGCTTCAGCCTGCAGGGCCCGGGCCCGGGCCCTGCCTCCGCAGCCGCCGCCACCGCCGCCCCCGCGTGCCGCGTGGTCCAGCGTTTGGCGGCTAGCTCTTGTGTCGGGGTCGCGCCGGCGCGCTGTGTCGCTGTGTCGGGGACTAGGAACTTCTCCGTTGCTAGTCCCCGTTGCTAACGACGCCGCAGGACTGAGCTGGGGTGCTGCTCAGGCGCGGTACCCGCTCACCTCGGGGCCTCGGGGGCTGTGCGCCGTGCCTGACCGCTCCCGGGTCCCCTTCCTTCCTAATCATCTGCGGGTTTCCCGAAACGCCCGCTTTCCCCCAACCGTTCTCCCACCCGCTCTCCCACCCACCCACCCCCTTTCCCCAGGGCCGCGCCGAGGCCGGCGTGGCGCTCATGACGGGCGGTGTGGCGGCGCTGCTGCGTCTGCTGGAGGAGGGGCTGCCGCGGCTGGAGGCGGCGGGCGCGGGCGACGCGGCGGCGGCGGTGAGGGGGGCATGCTTGTGCGCGCGAGCCAAGCACGGGGGCAGGGTCGGGGGTTGGGTAAACCCGAGCGAGCTGGTTTGCCTGTAGGTTAGATGGAATGGGCTGCCCCTCTTGACAGCTACGATATCGCAGACGCACGGCAGGAGGCCCCGCTGAGGTCTTGCTGTGCCTTTTGTGCTGCTGCCGCCCGTCCGCAGGGACCCCCGCAGCAGCAGCAGCAGCCCCGCAGCCGCGCGGCGCGCGGCGTCGACGCGCGCGCCGCCGTGGCGCTCGTGCGCGCCGGCGGCGAGCAGCGCGCCGCCGCCGCGACGGCGGCCCTGGAGCTCCTGTCCGTACTCATGCGCGGCGGCGCCGCCACCGGCCGCATGACGGCGGCGCAGCTGTACGGCCTCGGGGCGTTGACCGTCCTGGAGCGCGCGGTGCGGACCGGTACGGCAGCGGTACGGGCGACCGGCCACGACGCCGCCTGGGCGCACGCCGCAGGCGACGCGCTCGACGCCGCGGAGCGGTCGCGCAACCGGCGCGTCGCCACGTCGCTGCTGGCGGCGGCGCTGCAAGCCACCTCCGCGCTCCTGCTGGCGCTGCGGCCGCTGGCCGCCGCGCCGCCGCCGCCGTCGCCGGACGGCGGCGGCGCTGCCGCCGGTCTGCGCCTCCGCAGCCGCGGCGTCGTTGACGCGCTGCTGGCGGCGCACGCCGCCACCGTGCTGTCGTACGACAGCCTGGCGGCGGCGCTGGCTGGCGGCGCCGCCGCCGGCACGTCGGGCGTGCCCGGCGCGCCGTCGGGCGCGTACGAGCTGCTGCCGGCGCGGCTGGCGGCGGCGGCGGCGCTAGGTTCCTGGATCGAGGCCGGCTGGGAGCCGTCGGTGCTGCCCGCCGCCTTTGGCCTGGCGCACAGCTACCGAAAAGACGCCGCGGCCGACAAGGCCCACATGGGTCTAGGGTACATCCTGAGCGCCGGCGCCGCCGACGGCGGCGCCGGCGGCGGCGCCGCCGCGGCCGACGGCGCCGCTGGCGGTGGCGGCTCCGCCGCTGGCGCGGCGGAGCGCGAGCCCGCCAGCACCTGCCTGTCTCCGGAGCAGGGCTACTGCCTGATCAGCCTGCTGGGCGATCTGTTCCCCCGCGAGTGGCCGCCGCCGCCGACGCCGGGGCAGCAGGCGACCGCGGCGCTGCCGCCGCCCACGAACATGGCCAAGCGGTCGCTGCTGGCGAGGTGGGGGCGGGCGACGCTGGATAGGGTTTAATAAGGGGTTCAGGGTTTTAGGGTTTCTTTTAGAGGTTTTAGGGTTTAACACTCGGCCGTGGGGGCCAGGTCTTGACGAAGAGACCAAGAGAGCGGGTGGCCGATGTGCGGTTGGCTCGGGCGCGGCTGGGCCGGAGGGTGCTGTGGCACGGACACGGTTTTGGCCCCCCGGTGCTTTCCCTCGGGCCAGGTTTAGGGGGGCCGGCGTTAGGGAGGGAGGGGCGAGGGAGGGAAGGAGGGAGGTAGATAACATGAGAGGCTCCCCCCGACGCGTTTTGCGCTTTTCTAACCTCCCCCCCTCGCCGCTGCTCCCTCCTCCTCCTCCTCCCTCTCCTCCTCCTTTCCCTCCCTGTCGCCCGCGCCCCTGGCGCGCTGTCCATCAATCCCCACAGTGCGCTGGAGACCGTGTCGGGCCAGTTCCTGCGCCTGCTGTCCTCCGGCTACAACTCCGAGTCGCGCCTCGTTCGCTGCGCGACGGTGCGCATGGTGGTCAAGGCAGCCGGCCTGGGCGGCGGCATGCCCACCTTCCTGGCGGCGCCGCTGGTGGAGGCGCTGGCGACGCTGGTGCGCGGCGGCGGCGGCGCCGCGGCGGCGCCGCCGGCGCTGACGGACGCGCGGCGGCTGCTGGAGGTGCTGGCGCCGCTGGCGTACAAGGCCACCATCAAGGTCGGTTGGTACGGCAATGCACTGCACGGCATGTCGCGGTACGGCACGGCACAGCACGCTAACGCCGCACTCCTTCCCATCGCGGCGGTATCTGTTTTCCCGCCATCCCCAAAGCCCTAAAACAACCCTAAAACCCCCTAAAACCCTAAACCCTAAAAACCTTAAAACCTACCCCAGGCTGCTCTCCTCGACGCACGCGCCGTGAGCTGCCTCGCGCGCTTCATCCACAAGCTCATCTCCTCAACCATGGGCGGCGCCGGCGGAGGCGCCGCCGCCGCCGCCGCCGCGGCGGAGGCGGCGGAGGTCCCCGTCGTGACGGGCCAGGCCCTGGAGGCGCTGCGACTCCTGGCGGACCCCGACCTGTCGCTGTCGCCGGCGGCGCCGCGGGAGGTGCGCCAGCGGGAGGACGTGCCGTCGGTGGCGGAGGCGACGGCGATGGTGACGGCGCTGCTCAGCTGCCTGCCGTACCTCGGCGTCAACGCCAGCTTGGCGGCGGCGCTGCTGGGCGGGCCGGCGTTCGGGCTGGCGACCTACCCGGCGGGCCGCGCGGCGCTGCGGCAGGGCGCCATGAAGTGGCACAGCGCGCAGGTACGGCACGGTACGGTACAATACGGTATGACAGGCGGAATGCCTTTCGGGGGTCTCGGTGAGGCGCAACAGCTTTCGCTTTGCTCCGCTAAACGTTCGTCCAACTTACCGACGCTGTGCTTTGCCTTGCTACGCTACGCTTCATTTGGGCTTCCCAAGTTTCCATGACCCACCTCCCCTCCCCCTCCCGGCTCCTGCTCAGGTGGGCATTGGCGCCAGCGGCGGCAGCGACCTTGCCCGGCTGACGGAGGCGCTGCGCTGGGCGGCGGGTCGGTTGCGGTCCTCTGCGGAGAGCGCCAGGGCCTCGGCGGCGGGCGGGGGCGCGGCCGCGCAGGAGGGCGCCGTGGTGGCGGCGGCGTGCAGCGAGGTGTGTCATGTGGGACGGGGCGGGGCGGGGCGGGGGGGGGGCGGGGCGGGGCGGGGCCTCGCTGCTGTATTCCCGGCTCCCGGCCTGCTAAGCCCCCTACCGGTAACCGTGTCAGATGGAGGAGCGCGAAATGCGAGACTTATGAGGCTTAAGCCGAGTGAGAAGTAATTAACCGTGAGCATTAGGAGAGGGGTTGCTTCACACTATACACTTCCTTCCAGCCGCTGTGTCCGTTTTGCCTCGCTACGCTACGCTACGCTACGTCGTCGCCTCGGCTACCTCTGCTGCGATAGAAAGGCTTTCCCTCCGGACCGCTGGCTGCTTGCAAAACACACCGTCGCTGGCTGCTGGCAACACCACCGTCGCTGGCTGCTGGCAACACCCCGCAGGTGGCATCCAAGCTCGACGACGTGGCCTCGTCCACCACCGAGGCCGACATCGACACCGACTTCCCGCCACCGCCGCCGGCGCCGCAGCGCTTCGTGGCGGCAGTGGCCGCCGCGACGGAGGCCGCCGCCGCCGCGGCCGCCGCGGCGGTGGGCGCGGCGCCCGGCTCCGCGGCCGCGGCTGCCGCCGCCGCCGCCGCCGCGGCGGCGGCGGACGCCGCCGAGGCGGAGGCCGAGCCTAGCGGCGGGTGGCCCTGGCCGGCGGTGTGCGACAACGCCACTCAGTCGTTCTGGCGCTACTGCAGGGCGCGGGTCGTGCGCGGCAATGTCAGCAAGAAGCTCACCAGGTGCGTCGTACCGTCATCTGGGGGCGGTGTTGGATCGCAGCGCCAGCGAATCGTAGCACAGGGATTCTTAGCAAAGGAAACGTTGGCAAGATAATCGTAGGTGAGGCATGGGTAATTGACCCGTGGGTCGTTCCGGATGGGCTCGGTTGGGTTCGGGCCAGGATTCCATGTACCACATACCACATACCACCACAACACACCAACCGCATGCTATCGCATCGAACATCACACACACCATCACACACACCATCACACACACCATCACACACACCATCACACACACCATCACACACACCATCACGCCCCACCTGTCTGCCACAGGTGGGACTGCGGCGCCGGCGGAGGCGACCTCTCCGTCGCGTCCCTGCTTCCACCTGAGCCCCTCTCCCGCCGCCGCCGACCCCGCGACGTGCCGCGGCCCGCCGGCGCCGTCGCCAAGCCGCCCGCCGCTGGCGAGGGCGGCGGCGGCGCCGCCGCCGCCAGCGGCCGTGGTACCGGCCGAAACGCAGACGGCGCCGCCGGCCCCGCTGGCGGCGGCGCTCCTGACGACGATATCCCCATTGTTACGGCGCCTCGCCGTCGCGGCGACATGCGCGCGCGCGGCAGCAGCAGCCGCGCGCCTTCCAAGCATGTGGATGACTATCAGCGCATGGCGGCGGCGCCGCCGCCGCCATCGGCGATGATGACGGCGGCGGGCGGCGCTGCCGCCGGCGGCGGCGGCACCGGCGGGACGGAGTCCTCGGGCATGGGCGGCCCGTCGCCACCGCGCCCGGGACCCCGGGTGCCCATGGGGCCGCCGCCGCCGCGCCCGCCGCCGGGGCCGCCGCCGCCGGGCACTGGTGGCATGCCGCTGCCGGGGCCGCCCAGCATGGGTGGTGGTGGTGGCGGTGGTCCCGGGATGGGTATGGGCATGGGGATGGGGTTAGGCATGGGCGGCTTCAGGCCGCCGCCGCTACAGCCCCTGCCCAGCGCCGACGCCGACTCGTTGTACGACGATCTGTTTGCGCCGACCCCTGGGTCATTGGGCGCCGGCAGCGGCAGCGGCGGGATTGGGCGCACACCGTCGGGCGGCGGCGGCGGCTCGATGCCGTTGCGAGGCAGCAGCAGCGGCTCGGGACCGCTGGTGGGGATGGGCAGCGGCGGCGGCCTGCCGCCGCCGCCGCCTCTCTCGCAGCAACAGCAGCAGCAGCGGCGGGCGCAGCAGCAGCAGCAGCAGCAACAACAGCAGCAGCGCCAGCAGCAACTGCAGCTGCAGCAGCGGGATTCGGGAGACGCGCTATACGGCGGCCTCCAGCCCGGCTCGCAGCCGCCGTCCATGCAGCCCGCAAGGCAGCAACAGCAACAGCAGCAGCCGATGCAGCAGCAGGCTGTTGGCGGCGCCGGTGGCGGCGGTGCGGGCGGAATGACGTCGCAGCAGCTCGCGGTGAGAGGGCTACTAACTTCTGAAAGGGGGACCCCTCCGCACCCACTTACCCTCCGCATCCTTTCCTTGGAGCCCCTTACCAGGCCCCTTGTCGTCCTGGCAACAGCCCCGCCCCATCAACCTGCCCGCCCGTCCGCCCGCCCTATCCACTGCGAAGTCCGCTCCGTCGCCGCGGTTCCCGGCTCATGCTTTGCATCCCCTGATGGATGACGACGTATGTGACCCTGGCCCGCCCCCCCCCCCGCTGCAAATCCACGTGTCCACTTGCTCCGCTCGCCTCCCCATTCATGCTTCTTCTCAAGTCTGCTTCTTCGCCCCCCCCTCCCCCTTGCCCCTCTTCCCCTTGCCCCCCCCCCCTTGCCCTTGCCTTTGCCCTTGCCCTCCCTGCCCTCCCCTTCCCCCACCGCCACCGCCACCGCCGCCCAGTCTCTGCTGCGGGACCCCGAGAAGCTGCGCGCTCTGCTGGCCACCAACCCCGCCCTCGCGGCCATCATCGCCCAGAACGCCTCCTCCATGGGCCTAAACCTGCCCGCGCTACAGCGCTAGGGGCTTGGCTGATCTGGGCTGGGCTGATCTGGGCTACGCGGGACTGGGCTGGGCTGGGCTGAGCGGGGCTGAGCGGGGCTGGGCTGGAGGAGCGCATCCCGAGGGTGCTGCACCCCTTTCACACGAGTAATGAGAGCTAGAGCGAGGGTGAAAGCGAGACCAAACTGGGGGGAAGACCAAACTGGCGGGGCCGTGCGCGGCCGCAGGAGCCGCCGCAACAGCGCAACGTCGCGAAGCGAAGCGGCGTTTCGCCCTTGCCTGTGCCGCGGCGTTGTGCGCTCGCGCTGCCTGGCTGGTTTCGGGGCTGAAGGGCCGGCCGGCCGGCAGGCAGGGCCTTGCGCGACCGCGTCATCCGCTGGCTGATCTACGGCATGGCGGTGGGGCTACGGCGGTGTCGTGATTTGCTGGCCCGGCTTTGGGTTGCCGGGCTGGCCCGTCCCTGCCAGGCCAACTCGAGGTTGGTTGGTTGCCGATCATCGATCATCATGTGGGAGAGGGCCGACCAGACGGGTGCTGATGCCCGAAGGCTGTGCTGGGAAAAAAGGCCCCGTTGGTTGACGGGGCTTTGCACTTTGCGCGGCGTTTTCGCCTAGCTGTGGTACACGTTTTCAAGGGGGGAGGGGGAAGGGGGGAGGTTTGGGGGATGTGGCCGTGGCCGTCCTGTTTCCGGCTCTTTGGAGAAGTCTGGCGGGTTGCGGGTTTGGGGACATACAAGAGGAAGGATGGCGCCGCTCGCGTCGATGCTCGTGGGGTGGCAACACCCACCCTGGTTTAGCGGAGTGCGTGCGGAGCGGGTTCTGCTGCTGGTCGTCTTGGTGGTTGAACTGGATTAATTAGAGGAACTTGTGGTGAGTGCCTGGTTTGCGTTTCGGTTCCAAGTTTCGGACTCCCGTTCCGGGTATGGACTACCCGAACTTTTGCGCTTGTAACACGCATCCGATGGCCTTCTGAACATCTATCCCTGAAGACAAGATTATCACGTGAACGCCAAACACTGTATTATGTATAGTATTCTAATTGTTCTTTAGTAATTTCCCCATGATTTCGTGAGTTTGAAGCGTGTCGAGAGAACTTCTATTCGATGGTTCATCCTCTTTTTTGTCATGTCTGGTGTTTGTGACCGCCAATGCCGCCGCCCTTGGACGATCGTGTATGGACTGGGAAATATACCGTACCGGTATGTGCGACTGGGCGCATGGCTAGGCCCGGCCCATGACTGCCCTTCATCCCTACGTATGTCTAACTTGAAAGTGCCAGGTATTGCAATGTTTGGCGTTGAGCGCAAGTAGCTTGGATGGCGCCCGCCCCCCCTGTTTCATTTTCCCACGATACGGCCGTGATAGGGTTCCCACGATAGCGTTTCGCAACACCTTTACAATACGTAACCATGATGACCCTTCAGAAATCATTGTTTCGGCTTGCATCGCGTCGTGGACTCTGGGCGTCGAGCTCTCCGAACACATTGGTCGCCATCGATAACTTGCCTCTAACTTCGCTGGCTATTAAGCTGGCCAAAGTTACTACAATGGAACAATGAACAATTTGAACGATATATATATGGCAAGGTTGCGGTATCGCGTGGGCATCACGCGGCGATCACTCCTCACTACGGAACAGAAGGACGAAAATTTCTCGTAAAGTCGTAAACTCTCGCCGCCGTACGTTTGTTGCTACAGGCGTTTCAGGATTTCGGCGACGACAACGAACGCCCCTCGGAACGTCAGGGACGCTCCCTATCCCAGCGCCGGACGCCGGCGGCGCCTCGAACGCTCTGTCGTACAGATGGTGCACGCACTCGCTTCGTAGGGCGTTTTCGACTCCTTCGTCATGTAAATGAAATTGGTCTACTGCTCAAAAAACCGCGAAGCTGGCAGCCTTGCATCTTAGGCCGATAGGGGCCGGTGAGGCTTCAACGACTTTGTTTCACAGTACTTCATTTGCTAGGCAGCGGCAAGTTCCAGCTTCCAGGAAAGCAGCGTCGCCTTATTCCTGTGGGTTCTAGACCCCCGGAAGTTGGTGCCCCGAGCTGACGGTGGTGCTCTCTTGCAGCAAGTCCGCAGCGCAAGTTCCCGCGGACACGACCTGACACGACCGCCTGCGTGTGTAACGACCGACCGCACCCCGGAAGCGTTCGGCGCAGCGCAGGGCGGGACATGTGCGGGACCGAAGAATGAAGGAGGCGACCGAGAGATGGGGAATGGAGATGTATGTTCGCTACCTGAAGGGCCCGTCGAAGGTTGGTTGGTATTCGAGAATTCGACACGCGGCTGTAAGGTGAGCAGCACCGCTTCAGGTGTTCAATGAGGTCGTACGTCATAAAAAAGACTTCGCCTGACCCCGTGCTTGTCTGTAGCAAAGCTTTGTTTTGATTGTGGTATGCTAGCGAGGCCAACGCAATGCCACGCCCGGCCAGGCCTGGCTAGGAATTATCAAGGGCCGAGCGCGACGCCAAGCGCACAAACTTTACCGGTACCTGAGATAGACATTTGGAAATCTTGTAATGGAGGTTGATCGGTGTTCCGAGTCAGGTCGGTTGGCTGTCCGAACTTTTTGTAGGATTTGCGAAACACGCGTCGTATTGTTTTGTGGTTAAGACCTCAAGGGGCCAAGCGACAGACATCTCTGAAGCCTTTGACCTCATAAAATGCCTTCACTCTTGCGGGGATCAAGCATCGGTGCTACTTGACATCTGAAATCTGACCGATCCGGCGCGCCCACTCGCGCACAACACTCGAGCACTGTATCGGGCGCAACTGTTTCGGAACACAAGCGACTCAATTCATTAATCATAGCTTAATTGACACCGTTCGCACTTCAGATCGTCCCCTGCGTCATTGTGCTCGCGACTGAGGTACTTGCGTATACTTGCGTATGCTTGCCGAAAGGTACGGATTGTCCCCAGGAGTGGAGCGCGCGTCTCAATTTGCACAGGAAGAATTTTTAGAATGTCGTCATGTATGCCATATTTATTGTTTTGTGTTCCCTTGTGTTTTGCTTCGTCCCGCCTTTCCTTAGCAGCACATCGTGAAATGCGGCGCGTTTTACATTAATATTAAGCGCTCTGCGCAATTTTCATTTAGTCATAATTAGAATTGTGAAACAAGCAGGATTTGGGAAGATTGGATCTCTCACTTTTCTCACTAGAAGCCTCCCCCCACGGCCCCGCAACCCACCCACAGCACCTCACTAGCTCTACGATTCGACATCTTTTGGCAAAACCTTGACTACTTTTTTTTAAAATACACTTTTTATACATTTAACGATTTGATTAACCGTTTGATACAGAGGTTCAAGGGAGCCATTATCGAGGGAGCGAGTTATCGAAAGGGGTGAGACCCCCTGAGACCCCTTCGCGGTCTCAGCCACCACTAGTCAGTCTACTGCTGTGTGTTCTATGCAAAAAATTGTACTGATTAGTGGCGGGCGAGACACGTACACGTGCTAAGATGCGGTGGATCCATTTTCCCATGTCCATGGAGGCTCAAAGCGGCCTTACAATGAGTACGAAGGATACAACCAAGTATACAACTTATTATTATCCAAAGTGCGGAGACCGTTCTGCCGTTCATCGCGGATTTGATGACCTGCTGACCGCCCTCAAACTAACGCATATTTGATCAGGCAGTCAAAGCACTAAAAATGCTGTTAAGTTCATTCCTTTGAGACTCGCGCATTGAAGACTTTTGAAGGGCGCGCTACGGTATCAGGGCCTGAGACCCCCGATGAGCCCGATGGCCGTCCCAGCGGAGTCTCAGGAGACCCGTACATCGGGGTGGCCAGGGGTCTCACCCCTTTACGTATTATGTAGGGTTCCCCCATGCCGGCCTTTCCCGTTAGATATCCTCGGCAGGTCATGGACTCTCATAAAATATTTGCATTTATTATTTCCTGATACCATCCAGTGTTCGGGAGCTACACCCTCTACTATTTCATCACCCGCGATCTTCCATCGTCAAATCAGGTCAAATGGCCGCCCGCCGCGCGCCCAACCTTGTTCTATCCACTTGTGAATTTCGGGCACCTCCTTTCTCCAATCCTCAGGTCTGCGGCATGAGGATTCACTATACCTAGTATGAAATTTGTTTTTAGGGGTCTATATTGCATGCTGCTTACGCAATTGTGCCGTGATTGGGATGTATTGCACGTTTTGCCCGCCCGCCCGGCCGCCCGCCCGTTTGCCCGCCCGCCCTCTGCGTCTGTGCGCCCCTGCCTGCGTCGATGAATGGTTTGGCCAAACAGCAAACTGTACCTTCCTTCCACCATCCGGACTGCGTTCTGTACTTCCCGGTCAATGTTCGGGGCCTGCATAGTTCGTACATCGCGACAAAGCGGGCCTGCTGCAACACCGCACCGCCCGCCAGTTCGCAATGTTGAGGAACGAAAGTAAGAGACCACGGATGTTGCCTTTGCTGTAGTCCGGAACAACTGTTCAGCGGGCGCTAAAGTTCGTTTCCCGACAAGCACTTTTCTCGGCGTTCCTGGGCGTTCAAACCTCCACCCCGACTTTCACCCCGACCTCCACCGCCTATCTCTGGCCCCTTAACCTCCCACGGTGAGCCAGTTCGTACCGGTAACTAAGCGCCCGTCACTTCGCAACCTTCACACAACAAGCACCTTGGCAGGCCACGAACGGCTCGCTCCTTGCCGCGCGAACGGGGGGGAAGAGTGTGGGCCTGCGTGGGAAGGTGGTTCAACAGCACCCCACGGCTCACACGCACGGCATACGAGCGGCAGCTGCCGCTGAGCATGTGCCACCCAGCCCTGCCGACAGTTGGCAGTTAAATAAATGACAGACAATTGATAATCAGAGCAGCGCGCCAGAGTATGCTTACGGTAGTAACTAAGTATAACGAGACACAACAACTATCCCCCCTTCAGGACGCGGCGTCGTCCTCGCTGTGCCCCGCGCGCACAGACGCGCACCCTCCAAACACACACAAGCACACAAACACACAAACAAACACACACACACATACACACATACATGTTGACCACACGGGAGCAAAGAGGCACCAGTCCCGCGGGAGCAGGGGCAGTTCGTTGCGGGGTCGGCTTCACGGGTGGCGGGAAACCCACGCCGCGGTAAGCCCATACTGGAGATTTCGTTCCCGGTGCTGTCGCCGCACCGACGAAGGTAGACGTGGGAGCGAAGGTAGACGTGGGAGCGAAGGTAGACGTGGGAGCGAAGGTAGACGTGGGAGCGCACTCTGACTCGGCGAGGCGGTGCCCCACGAGGCGCCGCACTGTCAGATCTCAGATCTCAGATGGCGGAGCGGAGAACGGCAGATGCCCAGGTGCTGCGGAGCGGCACGCACTGGGCCGGGGCAGGTGCCGGTGCGGCAGGGTGCGGCGACGCTGATCCCGGTGGGGACCGCGTCCCTTTCCGCGTGCGTGGGCGGTCTTCGGGGTGTCGCATTGTCACATACCGTACGGAGTGGCGGTTGTGATACCATGAGGCCCCCTTTTTGGCTGGGCGGCTGTGCGGTGATTCGCAATCATCATCGGAAGCGCGTTTCTCTTAACCTCTTTCCTGGGGGCGGCGCGGCTGTGGGAGACGGCACGCGGCGCCAAATTATGCGTTGAACGGTGGGCTGCTCGCGCAAATCGCGCATGTCGCTGACATGTGAGGACACCGCGCGCCTCGCGCGTTGTGTTGCCTTTTCGTTGCGGCAGCCCGCCCCGCCCGGCGCCCGCCCTCCCGGTGAGTCTCATCTGTGCGGAGTGCTTTCCGTTTTCGGTTGTTATTGTTGCTTTGGGGTGGGTCAGAGCCGAGGGGTAAGTCCGCAACACGCTTTCGGGGTATTTGGCCAGGTTTTCCGTTGTGCGTTTGTCCGGGAACGAGTTCGTCATATCTCATATGAAATTATATCTGTAAACTTTTCCGTTCGACATCGGTGATGTCCGCCGTATATCGCTCCCTTTTCGGCGCTGGGGATCAAAGCTTTGAGTGCGCTGTGATGCGCGACGTGCGGGCTTTGGTATGGCTTGAGACGCCGATGCTCGCCCAATCACTTCCGGCGAAGTACGGCATGGAGCGACATCACTGGGACAGCGTCTGGCGGCCGAAGGGGAACATGAGGCATGAGGCATGAGGCATTACATGTGTACGAGCTAAAAATGGCTGGTAACATGTGTCCCCCACAACGGTTATCCGTCAAGGGGCGCACATTGAAAAACGGTAAGCTACCAAGCAGCTCGGTACGCTGCTTTCAGAATTTGGAACAAGAGACTGCCCAGTTTCGTCGAGTTAAAGGAGCTCATCACATCCAGCAGACTGCCGCCCACATGGAGGCATATTACCATACGGGAACAAAGTCCGGATGTCGTACTGAAGGTCGTTCGCTGCCATGGTCTCATGGAAGTTGCGGGTTTTGAAGCAGGGCCCCCCCTCGGCGGGTAGAGGCGGCATCAGGGCACGCTTCGACGTGCAGCGCAAATCCCGGTATGCGACCTTATTCGCCGCTGATGACGCTACCTACGTTCGGCGCATTGCGGAAGCTGTGAACAAGCTTGGCGCTGACATGGATAGTACAAGGGTCGTTGATGTTATCACGAAGGCGTGCTCGGCAGCGGTGGAGAAGGCGTTCGGGGGGCGTCGTCGCAGTAGGGCCCCGCGGGTCAGAGAAGATAAGGACGCACCGTGGTGGACCGATGAATGCGCCACCGCCCGTAGTGCGATGCTACAGCACAAGGCATACATGAGGGCAAACGGACTCCTTGCTGACGAGCAAGCACGGCAGGTTTTCACCACGCTTCGCTCTCGCTACCAGAGGCTTAGAAAGGATGCCCGCGCCGCATTTCACGTTTCCCACTTCACGGCGTTCCTGGAGGAATGCAAGGGTGACCCCCGCGCGTTGTGGCGACGGCTCAACCAGGGCGTGAAATCCGACTGTCCCATCCGTGATGTCAATAGTTGGCGCGAGTATTTTGACGCGCTGTACAACGACGAGGTGAATCCTTTCAATGCGGTGAGGGCGGATTATATTTTGAACCTTATCAACGGGCGGCCCCTTGAAGCATCGCGCGATTGGGCAGGTCATGAGAGTCGGTGTTGCCCGTAATCAGCGGGTTGTTGCGGCGGCGTCTCTGAATGCTCCGTTTACTCTGGCAGAGGTCATCGCGGCGCTCAAAGCGTTAGGCAACCATAAATCACCCGGCCTTGAGCAGGCCCCCGCGGAGTGTTACAAGTACGCCACTCGTAGGGTAGAGGGCAGGGAGGAGTTAGTTCTCGCGCCGTATCTTTTGCGCCTCTTGGAACATATCCTATCTACTGGGGACTATCCCAAGCAGTTCGAGGTATCAGTTGTCACTCCCCTTCACAAAAAGGGTGACGTACTCGATCCAAGCAATTACCGTGGGCTGGCAGTTGGCGGGGCCCTTTCTAAGCTGTATGCGTTTCTTCTCGATCGGCGGTTGAAGACTTGGGGAGAGGGTTGCGGGGCACGCAGCCCGTACCAGGGAGGTTTCCGGTCGAAGCGCGGCACCATCCATAATTTGTTTTTGTTACGGCATCTCACGGATCGCTGTCGTACGGCCCCCCCCCAACGCACTGCTGGGTGAAGGGCTATTTGTTTGCCAGATCGATTTTGAGAAGGCCTTTGATCGGGTGAATAGGGAATTACTGTGGGCTCGCCTTGAGGAAAGAGGAGTTAATGGCGCTGCTTTAGATGCCCTGAAGCGTTGCTACGAGCGGGTGGAACTGCGGGTCAAAGTTAACGGCTCTATTGGACAGGCTTTCTCTTCCTCCCAAGGGGTGAAGCAGGGTTGCCCGATGAGTCCCACACTGTTTGGTTTCTTTGTGGAGGGTTTTGCGGATTATGTCGACGCCCTGGATGTCGCGCTCCCGGCTGCCATGGCGGCCACCGATTGCCCAAGTGTGGAAGGTCGGCGAGTGCCTTTGGCTCTCTACGCGGATGACCTCAGTCTTTTTGCGGGGACAAAACGTCGTTTGATGAGCCTGCTCAGAGCGTTGAGGGAGTGGTCGGAAGCGTTCGGTCTCACTGTTAATGCAAAGAAGTGCGAGCTACTGTTCTTTTACCCCAACGACCAGGTCAGGAGCCATTTCTATGCGATCACTGATTTGGTTACTATGCGCGTAACGGAGGAGGGGCTGCCGGTGGATCGGCCTATTGTCTGGAAAACACGCGCACGCTATCTCGGACTGCATTTTGGCCCTAACAGTGCCTTCGCCTCCTGCACGGATGAGCTTTATGCTGCGGGCCGGAGGGCCATGTTTGCCCTGCTCAGTAAATTGCGGCGGCAAGGGCTTCTGTTGCCTTCCATCGGTATGAAATGTTTCAACGCGCAAGTCCGTTCCGTGTTGTCGTACGGTTCGCAGCTGTGGGGTGCCGACTTGGTTTTAGCCTTGCTAGAGAGGGGTTTCCCGGCCAATGAAGCTCCACGATCCTGCTATTTCGAAGCGGCTACGCGAGACCGTATGGTCAAGCTTCAGATTTCATTTATGAAGCAATTGGTTGGAGCCGCCGTTCCACCTCTGCAGTTGTTGTTTAGGGAGCTAGGTCAGATGCCCTTGCAGTTACACTGGGCCGAGTCTGTTTTTCGTTTTTGGAATAGTTTGGTGGAGGTCACTAGCACCGTGTACCACAGTGCCTTTCGCCACGAGATCCGGTTGGCTTTAGAAACGAATTTGCAGGGTGACGGATGGGGCTCCAAGGTCATCCGGGTTCTGAATTATTTAGGGCATGTCTGGGCCGAGGACGCGGCGGCAGGTAATATCGATACTAGGGTCAGGCGGTACGCGGCTAGCAAGCTTGACGTCGAGGCGCTGATGGACACCCTCAGAGGTCGCGTCAACGACGACTGGGGTAGCGATAGGTTAGCCGTGGACCCGCGCGCTTTCGTTACAGACGCCAGAAAGCCCGGTGTTAAGATGTGTCGCCATAAGCATTGGATGGGGCTGCCGAAGCAATTTGAGGGTTATATCCCCCCGGCACACCATCGTTCCTTACTTCGTTTTCGGTTGTGCGCTTCTGATTTGGCGGTTAACAGTGAAAGCAGTCGGTCTAGAGAGCTTCGTGTATGCAAAGCGTGTCGTTCTGATGGCGCTATCGAGGACGAGAAGCATTTTCTATGGGAGTGTCCTGCTCTTGTGTCGGCGCGGCAGAAGATTTGGGACTTAGGTGTACCCACTACTGCGAGTGTTCACGATGTCATGCAAGTTGATGACCAGCGTGGTCTTGCGAAAGCTATATACGAGATGTTTGCTTTGCGGCGTGAGCGTATCGCTTCCTAAGAGTTTGCCTGTGTGCGAGCACATCCAGTCTACTTCATCCACTGTATCACCATCGTTTCGAATCTTTCTTTGTCTTTTTGGTTTTCTTTATCTTTTTTGCGCGACTGAGGCGGTTCATGAGCCTCCGGGTTCGTTTGAGCCGTACGAGCTCATTGAAGCTTGTAACATCCATCCATCCATCCATCATGGAAGGCTCATCTCATGGTCTCATGGAGCTGCCGTTCCACCCCTGCAGTTGTTGTTTAGAGAGCTCGGGCAGATGCCTCTACAGTTGCATTGGGCTGAATCCGTTTTTCGTTTTTGGAACAGTTTGGTGGAGGACACTAGCAACGTGTATCACAGCGCTTTTCGTCATGAGATCCGTTTGGCTTTGGAATCGGATCTGCAGGCAGACGGTTGGGGCTCCAAGGTCATTCGGGTTCTGAACCTCTTAGGGCACGACTGGGGCGAAGAAGCGACGGCGGGTAACATGGACACTAGGGTTAGGCGTTTTTCGGCGTGCAGGCTTGACGTTGAGGCGCTGATGGACACCCTCAGGGGTCGCGTCAACGACGATTGGGGCAGTGATAGGTTGGCTGTGGACCCGGGCACTTTCGTTTCGGACGGCAGGAAGCCTGGTGTTAAGATGTGCCGTTACAAGCACTGGATGGGGTTACCGAAGCAGTTCGAGGGGTACATCCCGCCGGCGCACCACCGTTCCTTACTTCGTTTTCGTTTGTGTGTGTCTGACTTAGCGATTAATAGCGAGAGCAGTAGGTCTAGGGAGCTTCGTGTGTGTAAGGCGTGTCGCTCTAATGGTGCTGTGGAGGATGAGAAGCATTTTCTGCTGGAGTGCTCTGCGCTTGCGTCTGCGCGGCAGAGGCTTTGGGATTTGGGTGTGCCCGTTGGTGCGTGTGTTAACGATGTCATGCAAGTTGACGACCAGCGTGGTCTTGCGAGTGCTATTTTCGAAATGTTCCGCTTACGGCGAGAATGCATCTCTGCGTAAAGTTGTGCTTGGCATCTATCTTTCAAGTTATGCCATTCGTCTGTGCTTCTCCTGTATCCTGACGTTACATCGCTTCTTTGGTTACTGTTTCTCTTGTTTTCGTATGCTTTTCTGCGTGGCTGAAGCGGTTCATGAGCCTCCGGGTTCGTTTGAGCCGTACGAGCTCGTTGAAGCTTGTAACATCATCATCATCATCATCATGGAAGGCAAGCTAAAACGACAAAACACACATATTGTAATCTTTCAATTCAGAGCCAAAATCGGGAAGGGCAGTCTTGTCAACATCTTGCTGTATCTGTTCTCGCCTGCGGTATGTTCTCGCCTGCGGTTACGTACGCTCGCATTTAAGTAAAGCTACCTGGGACCAACCACAAGGTACGCCTGTACGCCTGCTAATATCCCGCAGTTCCTGGGTTATTAAAAAGCACCAAGTGCGCTGGCCCCGCTTTCCTAAGCGGGCGCCACGGCGACATGAGTGACCTGCCCTCGGTCACACTCGCCCGGCGGTCCCCGCAACGAGGCAGAGCATCCTGGGAAATGCAAAACATTTAACAGCGCCATATTCGACACTGATATGCGGCGGCATGCCCAACAACGCCGTCTTTTATAGAAAGTGTGTCTTCATGCAGTCGTTACAGCGCCGTCGGGTGCCTTTCTTTTCATCTTTTCATACCGACAGGGTTTGACCAGTTCTATCAGCATGCGTTCGTTCAACTGCGTTCTCGGAGCCTTGCTGCTTGTTGCAGCCGTTTTCCCGTTTGGCCAATCGTACCATCTCTGCTCGACGGGGGGCCCCTGCGAGCGCGACGCCCAGATTCTGCCCTTCCCCGATGAAATAACGGAGGACTTTCAGGTACGCCGGCAACTGCAGCTCGGGAGCCGCAAGCCTTCGCGAGGCTGGGGGGTTGCTCCGCTTGCTACGGTACCGTGCCTAACTTTGGTACTTTGCCCTGCTTTCGGGTGATTGAGTACGGGGATTGCGACATTGCACCGCAGCACTGGAGCTCCCTCGCGGCCACCGAGCGGGTCTTCGTAGGCTGCTGTCCACTTCCTCCGCCGGGAAGGAAGCCCGGCCGGAAACGACCGTGTCGCACGGCGCCGTATCAGGAGTTACTGCGGGCACGCCCACCTTCCCGCGACTGTGCGCCCTCTTAGGCCACACACCCCTCCCCAGATCCCCACCCCAATCCCCATGCAATGGTCCATCGGGATACCTCGCGACGTGAGCTGCCTTGCTGCCGTACCCGCGCCTCCCGGCCTGTGCAGCAGCACTTGAACCGCCCCGACGCGCCCCCCTGCCAACCTTGAACTGTTGGATGACTCATTCAATGATGAACCCCCCTCCACAGACACTCACACACAACGTGCACCCTCCCCCTCGGGCCCGACTCGTCTCCGCAGTTTGAGTTGCGCAACATTTACACAGACCGCCAGCGAGGGGCCCGCGTCAACATTTTCGTCAAGTTTCGGTACTACACGCCAAAAATCATGAGCGCGTACACGACTGAGTCGGGTGCGTGGTGCGTGGTGCGTGGGTCGGACTCGGGATGGGCGACGTCCTTGAGACGGGGACTCGGGGTTTGAGGGGCGGAACGAGGGGCGATGTGAGGGCGGGTGAAGCGGAGACACACTGGCCACGTCACTGCCGTAACGTTGACTGTGTTGCCGATTAAAAAAAGCGTTACCGGGTTGGGTTTTGGGTTCTGCGCGCAATGGTGGTGCGACCGGTGGCGCGATTGCGCGTCGTGCGTCGTGCATCGTGGTGACCGCGGTGCGTCCCGGGGACCTCGCGCCCAAGGGAGGAGGGGGCGCCGCCGGGGAGTGGAGTGGAGTGGACAGTGGAGTTGCCCGCGACTTTGCGAGGCCGTGTGTACACCTCCCACCCGCACCCGCCGCCAGCGCACAGCCGCCAAGGGGGCGCACCACCGATCGCCAGCTCAATCGCCTCGTGCACGAGAAGCCCGACGCCCACGTGCAACGGTGCAAGTCGCCGCAAACGGCCAACCAACCAACCAATTAACCAACCAACCACCCAACTGTATCGGTCTGCGTGCACTGCCTCCATCTGCGCACACCGCCTCCACAACCACATCCTGGGTTGCGCCGGCTGACCTTGTGGCCAGGTGTGAAGGTGTCAAGGTGTAAAAATGTGAAGGTGTGAATGTGTGAAGGTAGAGCGACTCGTGCGTGTAAACGACCCGAAGTGGTGGGTCGCGCCGACCGACCGACCGACCGACCGACCGCCGACGCGTGTGTCCACGCAGGCACGTTTGACTACCAGGACATGAAGAAGGTCGTCTTGGCGTTTGTGCCCGCGGGCGCCATGGGCGTCGCCCGCGACACCTTCTGGGAGGTCCTCAACCGAGACCTTGCCAAGGCCATCTGGAAGCAGTTTCCCATTCGCGGCCTGTCTATCCGGATGGAGGTTCAGGTGAGCAGCACCGGGAGTACGACACATGACACGTACGACTGGCAGTACGATGACAGTACGACAAACGCACGTGTGCGGTGCGCCTTTGGGTGTGTGGAACGGAGCAGTACTCACCTGAACGACTCGATTTTGTGTTTGCGGGCCGGGACGTCACGGCGAACGGCGGCAGCAGCAGCCTAGCGGCGGCGGCGAGAAAATTGATCCTGAACAACCGCGGGGAGCTGCATCATGCGTCATGCGGCCACACGGACCCACTCACTCACTCGCTCGCTCGCTCGCCGGCGCACCTCCTCGCATGCGCGTGTAGGGCATGTCGTCGGGCGGCATCCCCGGTCACCGCGCCTCCACCGTGACTGTGGGCGACATCGAGCCATGGGTCTCCATGACCAACAACTTCCCCGGCTGCGACGGCATGGACACGGACGCCGGCAACAAGGCCTGTCGCATCAGCCCCACCTGGCCGGGCACAGACCCCAAGAACCCCGCCTGGGGTGTCGCGGCCGTCAACAAGACAGGCACCCACGACAAGCCCAAGGCTTGCGATCACTGCGGGTAGACGCGTGTGGCTGGCTTCTGTAGACCCCACCACAAGCCGGAGGCCTGAGGCCTGAAATCCGCGCTTCCGTCGGGGGGCCGTTGAGACAACGCCAGTGCAGCAGCTGCTGCCTGCTGTGGGCTGTCTGGTGCTACTGCCTGGTGCTCCCAGCTGCCCTGATCCTGCGCGTCGAGGGTGGAGCGGAGCGGAGGGAGTGGAAAGGGAAAAGAGCGCGTGCTTGCCTCGCTGCCTGCTGGTGGGCTCGTCCTAACCGCTGCACCGGAAGCGCCCGCCGCGGCGTGTGTGGTGTAACCGCCTTGGACGCGCGTTACACGCCATTTGGGTTTCGTCGGGTAGAGAGCGTGGGGATGAGGAGAAATGAGATGGCGCGCGGCGCGCCTGACCGTGCCCTCGCTGCCGATCGCGGGTGTGTGTATGTCGTACGTCGTACGTCGTACTTGGTTCGGTCGCCCGTCGCGCAAGGACGGTCGGTACACGGGTGTGATGTGATGTGATGTGATGTAACGTCGGCGTTCTTGTGGGAGCGATTCGCCGTTTGCTCTTTCTCCCGAGCGAGCGAGCGAGCCCAGCGGCTGCCCCAGAAACGGCACCCACGTCCCGGCGTGTCGCACCCACGTCCCAGCCCCAGAAGCTGGGGGTGTCGCCGGTGTAACCCGGCGTGTCGCACCCACGTCCCAGCCCCAGAAGCCCCAACGCGGCACCCACGTCCCAGCCCCAGAAGCGGCACCCACGTCCCGGCGTGTCTGCGGCTCTGTGCATTCCATATGGCGCCCGAGCCCGCTAACGATACTGATCATGTTCCGTTGTACGGTTGTCGGGGCATGGGGGTTTCCGTTTGCGACAGCAGAGGCGCTCGAAAGGTACTGCCTCCGGAAGGCGCCGAGAGGATAACTACCCTACCCTGCGAAAGGCCTGTTTGAAGTGTTTGAAGCTGCGGGACGATGCAGCTACAAATCATTTGTGTTTTGCGGCCGGCAGTGGATGGGGGCGGTGGGGCCAGCCCCCAGCCACCGTCTGTTGCTCGTCGAAATGGTGCAGCTCCCGTTGCAGTACTATCAACATGCTGGTCATGCTGGTTGTTGTTGGTTTCTGGATTCGTCTGCAAAAGCAGGCGGGGGGGCGGGTTTCCCTCGCTTTGGCGGCTTTATCGTGCTTCTAGGCGTTATAGTCCCATTGGGCCCACCGGCTCGTCTTGGGTTTTGGTTCATGTACGGTATCACGGGGCACGCACCCCCACCCTTGTAACCAACATACGCACACACACACACACACACGCTACGAGTCAACTCACCACTGCACTTTCCCCACTGTGCGCCGAGTTCCCTTGGGGTTTGCATCCTTGCGCAGCAACTTGGGGGCGCTGGTTGAAGGGCTGGGGCTGGGGCCGGGGCAACGAAGCACCAGAGGCGCAGTCTGAAAAGTGCTTCACTTTAGGTTGCCCAGGTAATGCGGCAGGAAATGCGGCAGGAAATGGGGCAGTTGGGGCAGTTACGGTCGGGATTGCTGGACGGACGGACGGACGGACAGCTGCCAGCCCACTGGGTCAGTGGCCCTGGGTGACGCCCGGGCGCAGAGGGCGGCCTCCTGCCTCGTTGCCCCCCCGACCGAATCGCCCGTCTGCTGTTGTACCTTTGGACTCTATACCCTACCTCCCTACGCCCTGGAGTAAGTAGTGGCGCGACGCGAATGCTCAAAAATGCGCCGCCCGTCACGCCTGGCTGGGTGGACGGGTGTATGGAGGGATGGGTGGATGGAGGGACGGGTGGATGGATGGATGGGTGGATGGGTGCGCAATTTGTTGGCTGGACCGATGGGGTGGTGCGGGACGGGGACTCGGGGGGGGGAGGGGGTTCCGGGCCGCCATCGGGGGGAGGGGGCCCCCCTGTGGATGGGGTGCTGTGGCTTGTTCTGGTGCTGTACGGGACTGCGGGAGTGGGAGAGCGGAGAGGGACTGCGAGAGTCTTCGTCTGGAGCCCCCACTGTAATAGGGACACACACAACGGGGTTGGTGCATGTGGCCAATGGTTTTCGGTTACAAGTAGGCCAGAAGTGGCTTCAAAGTGCGAACCTCTGCACGTGTATGTGGGCCCGATGTGGGCCTGCACGTGAACCGATGTTTATACGGGCCTCGGCCGTCGGCCCGGGCCTCCACCTGTCCAATACTGTACGAACCTGCCGTGACCTGTACGACACGTACGGCATTTCTCCAGCAAACTCATCCACATCCTCTGGAACCCCCTCACAGAATATCATCATCATCATCGTCCATCGCCCGGCGTGATGCGCACCGGCGGTCCCTCAACTGATTGCAAAATGATTCATTCGCACCCACACAACACTAACCCGTGCCCTGTTATTGCGATATTTCCACATGGCCAACCCACTAGGAGAGCCGCAGTGACGCTGAATGGCGCTGACGATGTTGATATGATGCATGCCGCCGTGCAGCAGGGGCATCACCGGACAACGAACGGCAGCCTAGCGGACTGCTCACGCAACCTAGTGGGGCAGAGAAGAGCAGCACATGCAGCATATACAGCACATGTAGCCACGCACTCGGCCGCCTGCACAAACCACATACGTGTTGCTTGCCAGCCTCAACTTCAGAAGCTAAACCCTAAAACCCTATTTCACCGCACGGCACCCGCTTTGCCCCACTCGCCTTATTAGGGTCTGGTTCTGGAGCCAAGTCACTGCAACCACCACCACAACAACAACAACGCTAGCCAGGCGTCCGCCTGAAAATAATGTAAAACCCTACTAAAGCAACAATACCCTTGCGGCCCTTGCTTTCTAGCCCAGCCCTTCCTATCACCACCAAAAAATGGAATGGAATGGCATCGAATGGAACACAGCTTGGGTATTGACAGTTGAGTGGCGGGGCCGAGAACCTAAGATGGCGGTCCCCAAGAGCACCACCTGTTGGGGGCCATGGCGCAGGCGCCAACAACACGGGCGAGGAGGTGGTCGCCGTGCGGGGGGGGGGGAGGCGCTATCCGCGTATAGGCCGGAGCCGGTTGAGAGGGGAGGTATCCACGTATAAACAGGGGGAGGGGGTAAAAGATAAAAGATACGGTAGGTCATCGCGGGGGGTGACTCCGGCGCGCACAGGTGGCAAATCCGTCCGGGGGTGGCGGGCGGATGCGCCGTACTTCCTCTGCCCTTCCCGTCACGCAGTCAATGTACCGGTATCGTATTTGTGCCGTACAACGTCGCATTTGAACAGCACTTCCTCTTTGTTTATAAATATTATACTCTAATGTAGACTCTAATGAATTGTAAGACTATTGTCAAGAGCGCGCATGCACAAGCCTACCACGTACGGCATATTATTATTCTCTCTGTATGTGACGCGCGTTCGTCGACGAGCGAGTACCCACGGTATATGTTTGCCCCAGCGCCAGAAGAGTACATCACCCAATGGGCCGCGCACCGGCAACCCTACGGCCCGGGCACGACACGAGCCACCCTGTCGCTGGGGTGCCCCAGCGCCCGCGCCCGCCAACCACGCAGTCTCTCTCTCTCTCTCTCTCTCTCTCTCTCTCTCTCTCTCTCTCTCTCTCTCTCTCTCTCTCTCTCTCTCTCTCTCTCTCTATCCAATCTGCAGCTCCGAAACCCTTTCGAGGCTTTCCCAAAGTCACTGTGTGGCGCGCCGAGATGCACGCGCAACGAATTGCACATGTCCGTCTGCACGTTCCTCCCCTCTCAGGAATCCCCTCCCCTCCCCACCCCACCCCACCTCCCCAACGAACGATCTCGATCGCTGGACACCAACTGATTCCAAAATTCAAAATACAATGGAAAGATGACCGAACATTCACAGGAAAGTAGAAAATTGAGAGCTCAAGCAAGAAAAAGCTCGAAAAAAAGAAACCATCCGCACGCACGAAGTGAAGAAAACGCGGTGAACGGAAAAAAAGGGGGGTGCCCCGAACGACCACACGGGGCCAGCCGGGCATGAGATGCGCACGTACGCGTCGCGTCGCATGCGCGTGCACGTGCCGTACAATTGCGCCGTATCGGTGCGCGACATGCCGGTACCTCCGTTTTGGGTTCGATCGAGTTCTCACACGCAGTTCATCGGCGCCTCCGTTAGCCCCTCCCCCCGCCGCCCAGGCAGCAGTGGCTGCCGGTCACAATCACACCGAAAAATACGACGTCGTACTAGCTCACACGACAGTACGACAGTACTGTAGTACTACGACGACAGTACTGTAGTAGCACATCCAACTGTGCATACAGGACTCGTACATCGGCGACCTAGGCGTGTGTGCGTGTTTAGCTGCCTTCGAAGCAAGGCAAGGCCGGTCGACGTACCGGTAGGATGCTGCCTCGTTCGTGCGTTTTCCGTTTACGCTGGTGAGTAAAAAGAAAAATCGCAGCGGAGAATAAGGAGACGGCGTTAGCGAACGGACCCAGAACCCAGCAATACGCTAGTGAGCCGTGGTGGGCCCGCGCGGCCTCCTCCGGTGCTCTCCCACCTCCTCCTCCTCCTCCGCTGTGTGGTGTGTCGTGCCTCATGGACCGCTGTGCAGCCTCTCGCTCACCCGCATACACACACCCACACACACACACCGGTTGATTCATCAGTTCATCAAACGACCCAGGACCCCCGCCCCCCGGGGCTCTCCTTGGCCTTCTTGGGCCCGCCTCCCTCCCTCCCTCCCTCCCTCCCTTCCCGCATCGTGAGTTCATGACCTCCTTACCCAGATCTGGATATGGATATGGATCCCACTGTAATAACCACAACCACCACAACAACATCAACCACCTCCCCCGCACAAGCCGCTGCTCATGTCGGCGCCTTCGGCGCCTTCGGAGCCGAGGGGTTTGGAGTTTGGGGTTTGGAGTCTGGAGAACCCGCCCTGTACACGCTGCCCGGCCCAACCCCACAACGGTAGCTTTAGATGGGGCCCCCGGCACCATTCTACCCCCAGGTACCATTTCACAGCGTCCGACGGATTCGACGGACCTTACTGGCTGATGGCGATGGCGGTGGCGGTGGCGGTGGCGGGGGTCTTGGCTTGGGTGGCGGAGAGCGTGGCTTGGGCGGCGACGGCGACGGCGCGGGTGACGGCGGCGATGGCGGTGACGGTGGCGACGGCGCGGGTGACGGCGGCGATGGCTTGAGCGGCGGTGACGGTGGCGACGGTGCGGGTGACGGCGGCGATGGCTTGAGCTGCGGTGGCGGTGGCGGTGGCGGGGGTCTTGGCTTGGGCGGCGGAGAGCGTGGCTTGGGCGGCGACGGCGACGGCGCGGGTGACGGCGGCGATGGCTTGAGCGGCGGCGACGGCGACGGCGGCGACGGCGCGGGTGACGGCGGCGATGGCTTGAGCGGCGGTGGCGGTGACGGTGGCGACGGCGCGGGTGACGGCGGCGATGGCTTGAGCTGCGGTGGCGGTGGCGGTGGCGGAGGTCTTGGCTTCGGCGGCGGAGAGCGTGGCTTGGGCGGCGACGGCGACGGCGCGGGTGACGGCGGCGATGGCTTGAGCGGCGGTGGCGGTGACGGTGGCGACGGCGCGGGTGACGGCGGCGATGGCTTGAGCGGCGGTGGCGGTGACGGTGACGGTGGCGACGGCGCGGGTGACGGCGGCGATGGCTTGAGCGGCGGTGGCGGCGACGGTGGCGACGGCGCGGGTGACGGCGGCGATGGCTTGAGCGGCGGTGGCGGTGACGGTGGCGACGGTGCGGGTGACGGCGGCGATGGCTTGAGCGGCGGTGGCGGAGGTCTTGGCTTCGGCGGCGGAGAGCGTGGCTTGGGCGGAGACGGCGACGGTGGCGACGGCGCGGGTGACGGCGGCGATGGCTTGAGCGGCGGTGGCGGCGGCGGCGCCAGCGGCGGCTTCTTGGGCGCCCGCGGCGGCCGTGGCGCCGGCGGTGACGGCCGCGGCGACGGCGGCGGCCGCGGCGGCTTCGGCGACGGCGGTGATGGCGGCGGCGACGGTGGTGACGGCGGCGGCGGCGGTGGCGACGGCGGGCGCGGACGGGGCGACGGCGGTGACGGCCGCGGCGGCGGCGGCGGGCTCTTGTACAGGGCGGCGGTTCGCGGCGCCGCCGGGAGGCGGCCCACGCAGTCGGTGTCTAGCTCGTCGTCTTTGCCGTCACAGTCGTCATCCAATCCGTCGCCACATATCTGCTCCTTGGCGGCGCGGCGGCGGCACAGCACCGCCGACGCCACGCCGCCACCGCCGCCGCCGCCGTCCCGCCAGGCCGTGAAGCGTACGACAAGTCCGCTGGCGTTGCCGGGTGCGACGGCGTCGCCAAGACCCACCATGCCCATCAGCACCGTCGGGCCGTACGGCGTCTCGGCCGTACCCCGGTAGCTGTGCAGCAGCAGGAAGGGCTTGCCGTCCAGGGAGGCTTCGAACGGCAAGTCGTACGACACCGTGTTGATTCGTACGGACATGTACAGCGCCAGGTTTGCGGGCAGTCCAGGGAGGTCCGTGATGGCGACGGAGGAGTTGGGGGCGGACATCTGGGCGGGGAGCTGTACGGCAAGGGACTTGCCGCTGGGAAGGTCCGTACTGGCGTTGTACCAGCAGAAGGGCCGGCCCCAGCCTAGCTGTGAGCGGGCGTGTGTGTATGTGTGTGTGTGTGTATGTGTGTGTCAAGGATGGGGGGGTGGGGGGGAAAGAGGGGGAGCGGCGGGGGTGACTCGATGGGCCCTGAGCTTTTCCTTCAAGAGCGCGGAAAAGGCGAAACCCCGCGCGGGCCCCGATTTATTGCAAAAAAAGGGGGGGAAAGAGTGCAGAGAAACGGATGTGGCTGTGCGTGTGCATGTGTGTGCGTGCACAATCGGTTTTTGTAGGAGGGGGCTGGGGGGAGGAAGCCAGGTGCGGGGCGGGGAGCGGTAGAGCAAGGAAGCGAGGCAGGTAGCCGAGGCAGGGGCGAGGGCAAGTGCGCTACACCCGTACACCCACCGCACCTACCTGCCAATTGTGTGGCGCGTTGAAGCAGCGGATGCCCTGTCCGCCCACTGCCCCCATGGTGCAAGTGGAATCACACTGGTCGAACAGGCCGCAGCCGCCGGGGATGTCCGCGTGTGCCAGGTTGAGGTTGTGCCCCGCCTCGTGCAGCCAGAACTCCAGTCGAGTCAACGACGGCGTCGGCAGCCAGATAAGGCCCGTGCCGTACGGATTGTTGGGGTTTGGGACTGCTGCACTGCTGTACCACCAGCCGATGGACGACTGGCCGGCCATGCCGGGGCAGTCTGTGGGAACGGCAGCGGGGGAGGGAGGACGGGGTGTGGGTAACTGGGTATGGGTGTGTGATGTGGGGTGTTGGCCCTGGGGTCAGGAAGGAGGTGTGAATGGACGCAGGAGGAGTGTGGAGGCTGGAACGGACGGCGGCGGGATGTGGGGGTTGGGCGGCGGCGGGGCCTGCGGCTCGATTCCCCGAGCGCATTTCCTTCCCCAGCCTGCGTCTCCCTTGCATTTTATCTCTAGATTCACACACATACACACACATATATATACACATTATGTATACATGACAGTGCGATGCCATGCAACGCGCGAAAAGCTGCCTCACTCACTCACCGGTACTCACTCACTCACCCGTACTCACTCACCCGTACTCACTCACCCGGGATGAGGGATGCTGGCCCCACCCACGGCCCCACGCACCCACCCAGCCAGGCAGCCAGGCAGCCAGCCACCCACTCACCCACCCACCCACCCACCCACCCACCCACCTTGCACGTTGGCGGTGTAGTTTGGAGGCAGGATGAGAACCTTGTGGTGGAAGTCGCGCACGGAGATGCCGCGCGCCTCCGCATACTCGTCCAGATAGTACTGCCACTTGATGAGGTTGGAGCGGCCGCAGCTGCCGGTGTCCATGGTGTTGCCGGAGGGGAAGGTGAAGGGCAGGCGCAGCGTGTGGTTGCAGGGGATCTCCAGCGGGCCCAGGACCGTGATGTTGGGCAGCGTGACCTGCAGTACAAGTACGGCATGATACGGCAGATGATACGGCATGGTACGGGGTACGGCACGGCACACGAGGACAGAGGAGTGTGTACGGCCGTTAGCACGCGCGCCCCCCTGAATGAGTTTCCCGGGTCGCATCGGGTCGTGGTGGGCGCAGAGGAAGGGGCGGTGGGGCACATCGCACCCAAACAAACGTTGCGGCTGTCAGGGCAAAGGAAAGCCGCCCCGGCGTCGTTTTACGTTTTGTGCATTTTATGCTCGGCGCGCTGCGGGTGATGTTACCGAGGGTTGGACCGGAACGCGGGTTACGGCACGGGAGTTACGGCAGGTGCCCGGCAGCATGCCGTACTACGGATGGGCCTGCAAGCTCGTACCTGGCCGTAGGAGCAGGTGTCGTAGTAGTCGGAGAGGTTGCGGCCGGCGGAGTCTCCGGCGCCGAAGAAGATGTTGCGGATTACCTGTGGGGAGGGGAAGGGGAAGAGAAGGCGGAAGGTAAGGCGGAAGATGGAAGGGGAGGCGGAAGGGGAAGGCGGAAGGCGGGGTAGAGAGCCCCCGGTGTCAGTGTGGTTGTTTTTACAGCGGTGCTTCAGAGGCCCTGGGTGGGGCAAGGCATCTTGAGGGGTATGGCAGGGCGGGGCGAAGGTGAGGGCGAAGGATAGGGTGAGGGCGAGGGCGAAGGATAGGGTGAGGGCGAGGGCGAAGGATAAGGTGAGGGCGAGGGCGAAGGTGAGGGCGAGGGCGAGGGCGAAGGTGAGGGCGAAGGATAAGGTGAGGGCGAGGGCGAAGGTGAGGGCGAGGGGAGGGCACCCCGTTCGTTGAGGGGGCTTATTGATGGTGGGATTCTCCCGTTGACGCACCTCCCTCATCACGGCCCACACCCACTCACGGTCTCATTGACCTCCGCTGGCTGGTCGAAGCCGCACAACGTGGTGATAAACACAATGTACGACGGCCGCAGCGGTGTCGTAATGTTCTCAAACAGCCGCCGCCGCCGCTGCGCCCGCCGGGCCGCCGCTGACGCTGCCTCCGGCGGACTGCCGTCGCCGCCGGGGAGGACCTGGCGCAGCGGCTGACACGAGAACATGACGCCGTCGACGATCCTGTCGTACAGGATGGTGGCGGGCGCGTTTGGTACGGCATCGCCCAAGGACAGCTCGCCGCAGAACTCCAGCAGGTACACGCCCGGCGGCACCTCGGCGCCGTACGACACCTGAGTACGGCAGTGCGTGCGCAAGGCAGTGGGGCAGTGCGTGAGTGAGGCAGTGAGGGTGTGCGTGCGTGAGGCAGTGAGTGAGTGAGTGAGTGAGTGAATGAATGAGTGAGTGAGTGAATGAGTGAGTGAATGAGTGAGTGAGTGAGTGAATGAGTGAGTGAGTGAATGAGTGAGTGAATGAGTGAGTGAGTGAATGAGTGAGTGAGTGAATGAGTGAGTGAGTGAATGAGTGAGTGAGGCAGTGCCTGAGGCCAATGCGGGAAGACGAGAACGACGACGCGGACGAATACCGTACGGGTTTGCAGCCGGGGGTTGGTACCATCCGGGGGCGCGCATCGGCAGCGCACAGCATTGGATGGGACAGGCCCGGAGCCCCGGACGCGGAGCCCCGGACCCGGATCCGGACCCAGGCCTTGGCAAGCAAAGGGGTACTAGCCGGGGGTGCGCTGAGGCGCGGGCGCTTCTCCCGGCTTCGCTGCTGCTGGCTGGCTGGCTGATAAGAGGACATTGGGCAGCACGGGAGAGCGGCACCGGTCCATCGGCCATTGCCGGCACCCGGGCAGCATATGTGGCACTACGTGGATACGGTCGCGGAGGGGTCGCACACTCGCACTCCGATGACATTGCTTCAGTGCCAACTCTGGGCTTCGGCAGCAACAGTGTCAGTCAGTCAGTCAGTCAGTCAGTCAGGTGTGGTATTCCCGGGAGCGGTTGCGTAGAGCACCCCCGCTCTGCCGCCTGTGCGGGTGCCCGACCGATCCGCGAGAGGCAGGCAGCAAGGAGTGGTCCCGGGGGGCACCCTGCCTGATCAGGCAACCTGCGTCTCCCGCCCCCATCCACCCCCCACCCCCCACTCAAAGAAGGCTGACCTGCAGGTACCAGGTGCGGCGGTGGCGGTGGCCGCCCGCAATCGCGGACACCTCAGTGGCCATCAGGTTACCTGCGCGACCAACCAATCACCCGTGCGTGTGTCCGGTGTGGTTGGTGAGTTGGTTGGTTGGTTGGTTGGCGATGTGACTGGTTGGTTGGTAGGGTTAATTGTGCGGATGCATGGGAATGTTGGGCGGCAATTGGTGAGTGGCGAGGGAAGCACATCCTAGATAGATGTGGCCGCATCTCCCCAGTGGGTCCAACAGCGGGTTTAGTCTCTGGGCAGCAGTGGAAGTTAAGGTGCTGAGTTACTGTGTGCAGCTCCTGAAGGCCAGAGTTACTGAAGGCCGGGGCAACTGGCTGGGGAGTGCACCGGAGGCAACTAGGGCGGCTATAGGGACAAGGACACCTCCAGGGCGGAGCTCCACGCTCCAGGCAACCCTGCCAGCATGGTGAGTTGGTGAGAGGGGGTGCCACATCGCTTTGCTGCGGTTAGACTGCTGTTAGAACGTTGCTGCTGTGGCTGCTGCTGCTGCTGCTGCTGGCGATACCATCATGTTGTTGTGATGCCCCCTGCCTGGTGGCGCTCGAATGGGCGGGCGGATCGGGCTCGCTGCTATCGCACCCCCAATGTGCCTGACTGACCTGTTGCCGTCCCGGGGGTGTCGGCGTCCACGGTCAGGGCGGCGGCGTGGCGAAGGATGCAGAGCGCGGCGGCGAGTGCCAGGGCTCGCAGCAGCGCGGCGGCGCGCGGGTGCGGTGACATTTGAGGTCCAGCTACAGAAAAAGAGCCGCACGTCACCACCACTCCGCCATCGGTGAGATGCACGCGACCTGGTCTCGTGCGCGGACTCGTCTCGTGTGAATCCGGAGGTTGCCTGTTGGCTGTCTGTTTTTTAAAAAAACCCTGTGGACAACGGCTGACAGCTACAAATTACTCTGTGCTGTTTGCAAGCATTTAAATAATATTCGGCGGTTGTAACTTTTGGTAGCGGTGGTAGGGGCTAAGCTATCAAGACGCCTTGCCCCGGAGAACGTAACAGATGTTCACGTTACCAAGCGGTCTGTGGGTGTTGACGTTATAACAGTGCTGGCTAATACTATAAATAAACTATTTCTCCAATCCTGTTGGATTAATTAACTGCCGTAATTGTCCGTGAGAACACCAGCTCCTATTAACCCGAGGCAGATCCGAAAATTGGATTCCAGCAGCCGGGTCAGGCTGATGCAACCCCGACTTGTATTGCGGGTATTGTGGTGCAATTTCATCTGCAAACCTATCTTGCATACGGACGTTGCGTTTCGGCGCTTGCAAGCGCTGTACGGCATTGACTCACTTTTTTACTGCTCGCGTGACCGACGGCCCACGCAACGACTGCGCGATGCCGCCCGGTAGCTGATGTGTTTTTTTTGCAAAATAATCTTTCTTATTAAAGACCCGGATTCGCACGTTTGGTCAAAGAACGAACGGGCCACTGAGGAAGAGGAGTGAAGACCCTCAGCGGCCTTGGCTACGGCCGCATGAGGACCGTTGATGTCAGGCTCAATTTCAGTCGCTCGTCCATCGGGCCCCCCTTGCCCGCCTTGCAGTACTTCCTTGTTTATGATTCTTTTGTAAATCTAATAATAGCCAGATAATTTGTTTACGAAAGCGGAAGAGCGCATGTCATGTGCGCCACAGTTTGACTTGCTTTGCATTTCACTGGGCGGGAAGTGCAGGCGAAGCTCCAACCTGTGAATACTTGCCACGAAATAATTGCATTGAAGTGTTTTACCATTGTAGCACCAGAATGGAGACACAATCGGGGCGACAGAGCAAGATCAGGGGAACATCGCTTGCTAAGGGCATAATGGCATACGTAGCAGTGTATTGGTGCATACTGACATCTCCGCATATATATTGTTAAATGCGTCATGGGTGTCGATGCATTTGGATATGCGAAATAAGTACTGTATTGGCGGCCGTTGGCTATGGTAAGGTCAGGTAAGGTGACTTCACGGCAACGAAGCCGTAATGCTCATTCCGACCATTTAAGCATTTGTTCCATGGTTTATAGCCTAAACGATACGACTTTGTGGTCTTTCGAAACTAGGAGTCTGCAGGTCTTTGTCTGCACGGACCTTGCAGTCAGTTGTCGTGTCGGGGGTTGCGGGCAGGAAAATAGAGATGGGGCTGGATACAACATGACAGTCTGAGGGGCGGCACGGTGGGAGGGTGTGGGCTTTGGGGAAGGGCGCGGGTGCAGCATGTCGGGGGTTGACCAGGGCTGGGAGACTGGGACGAGACAGCCTGGGGGAGAACGTGAGGACTTATGGAGTGTCGCTCACGGGGGAGTGTTGTGAGTGAGCAATACTCATATACGAAGAGAAGTCGTAGCAGTCTATACGGCCCATGGAGGGGCCGGGCGCTTTGCTGACTTCCACATGGCACATGGCACGTGGCATGGCAAGGTGCGGTAGGCCTTGGGACTTCTGGATGCCCTGATACCGGGCCCCTTCCAAAAGAGGCCTGCGCAAGGTTCTTTCATGTTAGGGCGCTTGGATAACGTTCTGGTTATGCTACCTGCTAACGGTTCGGAACGTTCGATGCGGCACTGGAAACTAATTGACTGTCATTCACTGTTTGCCGAGTTCCCATAGATGCCTTCAGGGGGCCCACGGGCAAGTCTGCCGAGAGCAGAGGCAGCTAGGCCAACCTGCACTGATTGCCGCAAATAAGATTTTAAAGCATATCGGAACCATAGGGCCCAGCCCATATCCAAAACAGCTGTGGAAAAAGCGTGCGACTTCAGTTCTTGTCGGCTGTATCAGCCCTGCAGGCCTGTGCAGGCTGTCCAGCTCTGCGCACACCCGGTCAGGCCGACTTCCGCCGATCGCCCTAAAATTCAGAAAGGTTAATGAAAAAGTGAAAGAAGCCCGTAGGCAAAAAGGCAGCGAAAACGAGCGACTTCAGATTTTGTCGTTATCAGCCCGGCGAGCCCTCCAACCCTGCCCGAGAGGCCTGCCAAACACACCCCCTGTCGAACCGACCTCCGCCGATCGCACCAAAAATTGGAGGGCACCGTGGAAACACATAAACTAGCCCATACGCAAAAAAGCAGCGAAAACGCGCGACTTCAGGATTGTCGGTATCAGCCCGGCGGGCCCTTGGTTTCAGCCCTCCATCAATGCACACATTCGGTTAGACGGATATGCGCCGATTACCCTCAACTTTGTAGAGCACTACCGGTATGGGGTAGGGCGGGGCGGGGCGGGGTGGGGTGGGGTGGGGTGGGGTGGGGTGGGGTGGGGTGGGGCGGGTCGGGTCGGGTCGGGGCAGGGCGGGGCGGGGCGGGGCGAGGTGAGGAGGGTACGAACGGGGCGGGTTGGGGCAGGGCGGGGCCGGGGCAGGGCAGGGTGGAGCGTGGCGGGCCGGGTAGGAGCAGGGAAGGGCGGGTAGGGACGGGTAAGGACGGAGCAGGGCGGGTTGGGGCGGGTTGGGGCGAGGCAGGGAGGGGCGGTAGGGGCAGGGAAGGGCGGGTAGCGACGGGGAGGGGTACACGGAGGTGGGGTGGGGAAGACGGTGAGGGACGGTGAGGGATGGTGAGGTACAGGACGGGACGGGACGGGGCGGGGTGGGGCGGGGTGGGGCAAGGCGGGGCGGGGCCATGGCAGGGCGTTGCGGGATGGGGCGGTGAGGGACAGGACGGAACGGGATGGGGCGGGACAGGACGGGACGGGACGGGACGGGACGGGGCGGGGCGGGGAGAGAGGAGGGACGGGGCGGGTTGAGGCGGGGCCGGGGTAGGGCGGGGCGGGGCGGGACGAGGCGGGTACGGCTGGGCAGGGCCGGGGCCGGGGCCGGGGCCGGGGCCGGGGCCGGGGCCGGGGCCGGGGCGGGGCGGGGCGGGGCGGGGCTTCGTCAAGCGGGTCATACATCAGAGGATCGTATTCCTCATCAGCAGGGCGGCTCATCAGAGAAGTGGAGCTGTAGGCCATCGCCGTCCGCCTCGCTGCCGCTGCCAGAACTCCGAATGCATAGAACTCCTCTTCCATGCCATTGGCGTTATGAACACGCTTCACATCACTTGACGGCTGATAAGGTTGCGGCGTGCCTGGCCTAAGTTAAGCGACCCGCCTACCCTTATGCATTCAATGGATAATAGAAAATATACAATAAACAGACAACAGCGATGTTCAGTGATAAAGCGTACACCTGAAGCTAGGCCAGTGAAAATATGTTTCAGTATGCGCGCCAGTCTTGAATGATTTCCGTGTCGCTACCTGATCAAGAAGACATGTTTAGAACAACAAACCGTGCACTCTACAGTAAGCTCTGATGGGCGGGCGTAGGGGGGCCCGATGGACGAGCGACTGAAATTGAGCCTGACACCAACGGGCCTCATGCGCTACGGCCAGACACCTGCCGGACAGCTTGCTCCGTCTGTTGCGGTCCACTTGCTGATATCCAAAAGACCCAACGCAAAATTGCTTTCAAATCGGCCGTAACGTTTCTCTTGTTTGCCTCAGCCGCCCTGGACGGTGCGTGCCTCGCAACCCCGTAGGCCCCGCACCCTTCCGGACCCGTTAGGACCTGCTTGAGATCTGGAGTGCCTCAGGGAGCCCGAGGAACGCGATTAGAATGAGCAATTTGCATCTTTACTTGTATATTTATAGACCTACGGGAATACACGAGTCTGACCACGATCGATTGTGCGCAAGTCCAGCTTGTTGCAAACGCCTGCCAACTCGGAGCAGTCGGAGCCAAGGCAGCCTGACTCAGCTGTCCGCGCTTCCAGTGCAGGGCCAGAAAAAGCGTGCGGGGAGGCGACTGCTTGACCTTCGGACACAACCGGCGTCGGCGCCGCTAATAAAACCGAAGTGTGTTCAGCTGAGCGGCTCGCCGTGCACTTTGCGGGGTGTTATCCTGGAGGCCTTCACCGGGGGTGGGACAGTCCGGCGGCCGCGCTAGCTAGCCATCGGCAATCCTGCTGCACGCCCCTCCGGCCTCCTCCAAACTGCCCAGACGGGCACTTCGCTTCTGTGGTTCTCGTGGTGGGCTCCCCCGTTGGTGCGTGCTCAGGCACAAGAGCTTCCACGCGACCTGTTCTCATAAAGCACTGCTTGATTTTTAACCGTGGCTGATTGAGGGATGGTGGCCGTCTGGGAAGCAGTGCGTTGTGTCTGGGAAGCAGGTGTCTTGGCGATAAGATGGTCCGCGGGTCGCCTAACTTTCGGTCGAGTCACTTGCAGTTATGAACAGATGGGCAGAAGGCCAACAGACATAAAGACGTTGCATGTGCAACATTTCCATGTACTGGGTGTATGCCTTTGCGCTCCGTTACTAGGGTTTCCAAGGATGACGCAAACTTCTTCGTTCAAGCAAGCTTTATCCCGTGAAATTTGAGCTACAGTCGAAACTGATGCACATGCATTTAACGCCCCGCGCACAATTCACCAGTCAACGCGTTAGGATCGGGCTAGCTCAACTGAAATGTCACCCACAAGCGCTGACGAGCTCAGCAATGGGCAGGATGGCGCGTGCGACATGCTGGCGCTGCTGCCTGCTCCGCTTCTGCTAAGCAGCGTAAGCAAAGGCGCACTTAGCAGATTGCGGGCCTGCATGCCAACTGCTGCCGTCCAATTTCCTACCGACATGATCATGGCAGGCACAAGAATGCCGCTCATGTCTCTGTTCACGTGTCAAAATGGCAAATCTCAACGCCAGACGGGCAGCCCACTGCCGCGTCCGCCGGCACCCCTCCTACCGGTCCCGCCTGTCTGCCTGGCACCGAAAGCTGGCCCTGTTGTGGCGGCTCCCCCTCCTCCTGCCTGCCGGGCTGACCGTCTGCCGCACCTCTCCTTACCCGCACCAGCGCACCCACCTTTCCCCCCTCTCCCTCCCACCCAGCTCACGTGCATTCACACAAACACAACACAGCAACCACCCCGCCTGTCCTGGCACCGCTCCCGCGCGAGCACGCGCGTTCCCCTGCCGACTACACACGCGCGCGGGCGGCGCCCTCCCCCCGCACGCTCGCAATCGCACGCGACCGCCCACCCCTTTCAACGCGATACCCGCTTCCCTCCCCCGCCGCGCAAACCCTTGCAATCCACACCTTGTACACACACATAACCACATACATACACACACTCGCGCGCGCCGCTGCGTTCTGCTCTCTCCGCCACGGCGCTGCCCCACCCCGCCGCCCCGCCGTCCGTCCTCTCCTCCTCCGTCCCCCTCCCCCCTCACCGCCCCGTCCGCAGGTCTTCCCCCTGCTGGACGCTGCCGACCTGATTCGGCTGGGCAGCTGCTGCCGGGCCCTCCGCTCCGCCGCCTTCTCTGATGAGGTGTGGCAGCCGCGGTGCGAGGCGCTGGGCTGGAGCGCCTTCCCGCGGGGCACCTCCTGGCAGGTGGGTGGGTGGGTGGGTGGGTAGGGGAGGGGACGGGTGAGGGAAGGGGTTGGGGAGGGGGCGCCCGCCCGCTCACCTGCGTGGGCATGGTCATATCAAGTTATCAACCCCTCTCCCCTCCTTCCCCTCTTCCCCGCCCCCCTCCCGCCTGCCGCCTGCCGCCTCCGCACCGCACCCCAGGCGGGTTTCAGCTCCCGCCGACGTACGCTGTGTGTGGAGTGCGGGTCGCCCAGTCGCTACGTGTTTGCGCTGCTGGGCTGCTGGCTGTGTGAAAAGTGCGAACACGGGGTGAGTACCCGACACCCGGCAGAGGGCGCGAGGCGGTGGCCTGAAGGGGAGGAGGGGGGTGGGGTGGGGTTGGGGTGTAGGGCGACTCCACCGGGTTTGGGACCTGCGGCTGGGAGGAAGGAGCGCCTCCTCGGACGTCAGGGCAGGGTAAAGGGGCAAAGGGGCAAAGGGGCGAGGGGCAAAGGGGGCCGGGGCCGCCCGGGCAGGGACCGCCCGCTGGGGCGATGGCCGATGGGGCGATGGGCACGTCCTGTGTGTTGTGGCACCTCCGCTCCTTTCCCTCAATGATGGTGGCGGCTGCGCGCCCTCACCGCTGCTGCAATCAGAGCCCCAGGTACGGCCTCGTGACGGCGCTGGAGGCGGCCGAGCGGTACGGCGTGCCGTACGCGGCGCTGGCGGCGTTGTCGTACCATGAGGCCTGCGGTACACGCTTTTACCTCAGGAGTGCCGTGGAGGCGATTGCGCGCAGCAGCAGCAGGGGCGGCGGCGGCGGCGGCAGTGGGGCCGCAAGGGGGCCGGGAGCCGTGAGAAGGGCCTCCGATGGCTCTGAAATGGGGGAGGGAGACGAGGAGGAGGAAGAGGAGGGAGACGACAGCGGTGAGTGGGAGGTGCCGCGTGCCGCGCGTTTGGTCGGGGGGTTGGGGGGAAGCCGAGGGTAAGAGAAACGAATCCGCAGCGGAGGGACAGGGGGGATGTTTGGGTTGGTTGCGAGAGGCGTGTGGGTTGCCAGATAGCAAGTTGGCTGTGAGGATGTTTACCGTGCTGTAGCAGTGGTGTGGCTGGCGGGCATCTCCCGGCGTCGTACGTGGGTCCGACGCCGCCAGCCCCTGCTCAGCCCCGTCGCTCTCCCCCTCTGCAGCGGCCAGCAGCGAAGACGGCAACGGGCCCGACGAGGATGAGAGCAGCGGCGGTGGCGGCGGCGGCGGTGGTGGTGGCGGGCGGCCTGGGGCTGCCGACCGGCGGGCTGACGACAAGGCGGCACGCAAGGCAGCCAAGAAGGCGGTGAGTCCTCCAGGAAGAAAGAAAGAAAGGGAGGATGGGAGGCAGGCAGGAACGGCGGGAGGAAAGGAGGGCGGGAGGAGGAGTTCTCAACAGGCCAAGGAAGGAAGGGAGGGAGGCAGGCAGGGAGGGAGGGAGGGAGGGAGGGAGGGGATGAGGAAGCCGCCCGTTTGGCGCTTTGGACCCAAATGTGGGTTTACTGACCCACATTCACGTCAGCTGCGCCGCGGGGTTTCGGGGGGCGCGGCCCCCTCTGTGGCTGAAACCGACCCCGACCCCGAAGCCGACCCGTGGGTCTTGATGTGGCAGCCCGACCGACCCGACGACGCACCGACTGCTCTCTGACCTGCCGTACCGTACCGCACCGCCACAGGCCAAGGAGGCGCAGCGGCTCAAGCGCCAGGGGCGTAACACACCTGCAGGAGGAGGAGGTGGAGGAGGAGGAGGGGGCCGCCGCCAGCATCAGCAGCAGCAGCAGCACAGCACTGCAGGCGGGCGGGAGGGCGGCGCTCAGCCCCACGGCCGGCGCAGGGGCGGGGTACGTGGGGGGAGTGTTTGTTTTGTTTTGTTTGTACCTTTCGGTGCCCGTCTGCCTGCTTGCCTGCCTGCCTGTTTGGTTGGTTGGTTGGTTGGTGGTTTGAACGCCCTTGCATTGCGCTTGCACACCGGAACGCTCTCTGCTTCAGTACGCCCCAATACGTCCCTCGCGGCCCCGTGCCCGAGTGCCCTGGTAGATTACGCAGCTGTAGAGCATGCGTTCGGTGGACTGAGGACAGTAGGCGCCTGGGGCTAGCTTAGCTGGCACATGGACAATCAGGTGGACGCTGTCCTGTGACGATTACGGCGCAGCGGTTAGCACTTCCCGGTGCAGTGTGCAGACAAGGTGGTACGCCCCTCCTCAACAGAGGAGTGCTTCGGCGGTCTCCCGTATGTGGGCGGGTTAGCGCCCCCGGCCAGTGTCGGCCCGGCAGATATGTAACAGTTACACACACACACACACACACTCACACACACATACAGGGGGGCGCAGCAGCAGCAGCAGCAGCAGCCGCGGGAAGCAGTCCGCCCTCGGGGAGTCGAAGGGCGCCTGCGGGGCCGCTGCTGCTCCTGCAGGCGAGTTGCGGCTTCGGGGGGGGGGTGGCGGAGTGCCTCCACCCTTCAGGGGGGTTGCAGCCACGGGGGCGTCGCCGTGTATGTGTGTGTGTGTGTGGGCTTTTGACTCCCCGGCCCCGGCAAGGCGATGTGGGCACTCTGGGGGGGAGGGTCAGGGAGTGATATGCTCCTTTATAGAACCTGGGTGGGAAGGGGTTAAGGGGGAGGGGACGCCCATTCCCGATCGGACCCCTCCCTCCCACGTGCCCCGCCTGCCCACCCGCACCCTCGAAACACACACACACACACACACACACACACACACACACACACACACACACACACACACACACACACACACACACACACACACACACACACACACACACACACAGGACGACGACGATGGCGGCGGCGGCCGCGGCGGCGCGGCGTTGCCTCTGGAGGGCCAGGCGGTGGCGCTGCCGCACAACCGCCGCCGCGCAGCCGGCGGCGGCAGCGGCAGCGGTGGTGGTCGGGGCGGTGGTGTGCGGGGTGCGGCCGGGAAGCTCAAGAGCGGCTGGGCGGCGGAGCGCGAGGCGCTGATGGCGGCGTGGGGTCAGTTCGGCATCAGCGGGCTGGTGCTGGCCACCGGCTAGACGGAGGGCCGCTTGGTGTGGCGTTTGGCCGTAGGGGCGCTTGGGGTGTGTGGGTGGGGAGAAAGAAGATACCGGTACAGCAGCGGAGGGGCCCCGGACATGCGGGGCCGCTCGGGTGGTGAAGATGGGGCCGCAGCGGTGGAGGCGGTGGAGGCGACGTTGGCGAACCGAGTCGTTGACTGCGTATGGTGGCGCTCCCTGACGGAGGGATGAAGGTCCTCTGTCTGTGAATGCGCGAATGGTGGGGGCAGAGGTTGCTACTGGATAAGTAGGTGCTGCGGCGCAGGGGTCCCCGGGCGTGGGGACTGGAATGGAGAGACAGGACAGGAGCCGGGCATTGGCGCTTGGTCTTATGAAAGGTTGTCACACGAAGATGTGGAGGAAGGCGGCCAGTTGGCAGCGCGCGGCACGGGGCCCCTCGGGGGGAAGGGGGCTCCTCGGGGGGGGCCCGCGCAAATGCGAAGTAACCTGTCAGTCATGTCTGCTGTCTCCCAAGTCGGCATCCCCCTCCCCCCCTCCCCCGTTCCCTCCCGTTGGGGGGGCTGAATCGGCAGAAGTACATGCCGCGACAGCTCGCCCTGCGCCGCTGCCAGTGGCAGCTGATCCCCTCGACATGTCCTCCCGCACGACACGGGGAGCCAAGCGGCTGGCTGCGCACAAGCAAGGCGCCAAACAAAAAGCCGCCGGCCGACCGCGTTGTGTACGGTAAACCTCAAGCGGCCTACCCGGATCCGCCATGCAGGCCGACCATCAGTGTGACGGCGGCGGCATCGGCGCCACGGCGGCGGGCCACCACACCCACGTTTAGAGCTCGTGTACCTCCTAGCCACAAGCCCGCGGCCCTTACGCGGCACGGCACCACCTAGAAGGCAAACAGCACAGCACAGTACGGCACGGCAGCGAGGCGAATCAAAAACCATCACCGGGCGGCTGTACCGGTACCGTAGCACCTGTACCGGTACCGGTAGTGTACACGTGTTCGTCTTCTCCCCTCGTCAAGGACGTCAATCCCCAGTGTACACGGGCATGAGCAGTTCATCGCATCAATCCAGATGGCCAAGGATCGCATACGGTAACGGCATACAGGCAAAGCACCATGGAAACAATAACACCCAGCCCAATCCAGCTTCTCTCAGTGAAGTCAGTCCCGGTGCGCCCGCTACCGTCCATTCCATCGTTTCCTCTCTGCTCCCTAATTGCGTTGTGCGACGCCACCTCCTGCGGCAGCTGCGTACAGAAAGACTTGAAAGGGTGGCGAGAGCCCGGCCCACCGGCTACCAGCGGGCGGGCGCGGCGGCGCGGCAGCGCCCGGACAGGCAGGCAGGCAGGCAGACTGCCGGCTCCCAGAGGGAAAGACGCCGCCCATCTGGAGGAGGACGTGAACCGCAATGCTGCGATGCTACAAACTCAATGCACACACGCACACACACACACACCTTAGAAACCCCCAACATCGCCCTTCTCCCCGCTCCTAAACCCCCTAAACCCTTCTGAACAGACGCTCCGGAACCACGCTACAGGAAGGCCAAACAAAGAGGGCACCCCGACGTCACGCGGTGCAGTGCAGCGCCCAGCCGGGCCGGGTCGGGCCGGGCCGGGCTTGGCTGGACCACCCAGGCTAAGAGGCACCCAAAAGGGCACACGACCGTACAGCACGCGACCGCGGCGTGGGTCCGCCCCCCGTCTAGAGGCTCAGGTCCCCTGCCGCACGCTTCGCACACACAGGACCTCGCCTTGCGGGACTCCTCCGCATCGCGCACCCCTCAACCCCCCAAAACCCGAAGTACCGCTCCCCCGCGCAAGACATACACAAAGCACACGCACGCACACGCATGTACACACATGACCCGACGCGCTGTTGCGCATTCTTGATCGCACTCTGTCTTCCAATTCTATTGCTCGCTGAGCCGAGCCCACGTCATAGCGACACACACGCACGGGCGGTCCAGGTGCCCGCGGCACGATGCAGTGCTGCTGTGCTCCCCCAACAAACACGCGTCAGGTACCCAACGAGTGCTGGTCACGCACCCCCCACGGGTAGGGGTGTGTGTGTGCGCGCACGACAGTCCCCCATCGTGTGCATGTACGACCGCCGTGCCGTACGACGCGCGCAGTCTGTCCTACTGAGCAGTCCTGGGAATCCCCCCCTCGACCGGCTTCGAGGTGCATGCAGCTCCGGTCCATCGCATCCCACAACGCAGTCGTGTCGCCTGCTACCGGTACCGCCGCACCAACCCCACCACCAGGCCCGGACCGCCGCCTCCTCTTCTTTCCTACCACCGCCACTGTCCGCCACCACACAGTTCCCGCGTTTCGCTCACACGCCCGGAACAGGACGCCGCGACCCGCCTCGCCCCGCCCCGCCCGGACGAACCGGTACCCCCCGGCATTCATGGACGCGTCTCCCCGGCGCCGAAACGGGCGCACGCCCACCCAGCCGCCACCCAACGCCCCTCGGAAGGGTGAGAGGCGGTCCGGAGGGCACGATCCGGTCCGAGGGTGAAAAGAATGGCGCATCGCGGATACGTCGGTCGAGTCATGTTGCGGTCAAATATGGACGCGATTTAAGTTTCCTGATTCCCCTCCCCGGGCTCCGACCCAATGCATTCCCCATTCCCCCGGTCCTTCCTCCTCCGTTCCCTTACATCCGCCGCCTTACCCTTCGCCAAACGCCGCTTCGCCCGCCGCCCCCGAACAGATAAATGGCTGCGTCTGGCAGAAATCGGCGCCTGCTCGGCGTCCTCCCCTCATTGCAAACGCATTGGCGACACCACCAACCCAGGCAGCCCAGTCCGCCGACAGGCGGCGACAGCACTTTCCGCGTTCCATAGCGCCATCAGTACAGCAGGGCAGCAGGGAAGTACGACAGCGAAAATCATCGACGCCACGCCCGCCTCTAAGCAACGACATCAGTCCCCAGCAGCCGCAGCCACAGCAGCAGTCGCAGCAGACAAGCAGCGCCAGTTGCAGTGCGCCCGCACAGAAAGGCACGTCGTACGGCGCAGTACACCCTAAATTGACCGATAACAGCGCACCCAGACCTCACACGCCCTAACTGACACCCCCAGACCGGGACTGGTCCCTCGCCACGGCATCACCCGGCCATGTGCCCTCGTTGGCCAGGGGCTACCCCCCTTGATCCTCATCCTCATCCTCAGCCGGGGCCAAGGGGACAAGGAAGAGCGGAGAGAGCCGGGTTTCGGCCCGGCCCCGGGCTAGACGCGCCCGGGCTGCGCAGACAAGCACATCGCCCGGGGCTTCAGCCGCCACGGGCACCAGCCCGGGCCAGTACAGGGCAGGTCCAGGGTTCAATCCTCAGCCAGAGCTTTTTTTTCCTCCCCGCCGTTTGCCCGGCCGGACCTTCGGTATGCCGCTGGCAGGTTGTTGAAAGCCCACTGGGTCACATTAGCCCCACCCCGCAATATAGCCAAGTCGCCCAAAAGCCTCCGCGCCGGAACGACTACCCTGTTGGCCCGGCCTCTGTTGCCCCTTCATCCCCCCAAAACGCGCCTCACAAGAAAAGGGCGTCCGTTCCACCCCCACCCCACCCCACTTCACCACCCACTCCTCCCTCGGCTGGGCCGCCTCCTGTTTTTGGCGCGGTAAGACCACAGGGCGCCGCGCCGCTTGCGGGCGCGTAAGCCCAAGCCCCTGCTTCCTTTCGCCTTCTCGACCCGGTCGTTGCTACAAGGACAAACAGCAACGTTGCGGTTGCTGCTGTCGCTGCTCCTGCTGCTAGCGCTGCTCCTGCCACTGACGTCACTGCCAAAGTGTGTACTTGCAAAAAGTAATGACTGCTGATGTGTCGATAGTGAGGTGGGCCAGTTGGGTTCCGAGGGCTGCGCAAGTGCCCTCGACGGCGGCGGCGGCGGCGGCAGCAGCGGCAGCAAAAGCATGACTTGAAAAGGCTGCATGGCGGCTGTGTGGCGGCGTGCGTTGATCGGAGCTCGCGCGGGATTATCCACGAGCGGGCGGGGGAACGACGCAGCGCGACGACGCCCTCCCCCCTCCCCCGCGCGGCGGTGCTGTAACGATGTGGGAATTGGGCGCATTGTGTGTCGCTGTCTCGGCTGTGCTGGTGCTGCTGCTGCTTCGCGCTGCTGCTGCTGCCTGTGTGCTGCTGGTGCTGCTGGCCCCGTTGTGGCGCCGTTGCGGCGCCGACACTGCCCCCGGTCATCCGGCTGGAGACAGCTGCCGGTTGTGCTGCTGGTGCTGGTACTGGTGCCGCAGCGGAGGCGGTAGCTGTGCCGTCGTCGCGCTGCCCCTGCCTCTGTGCCGCTGCAGCTGCGCCGCTGCTGCTGCGGTGACGTTGCTGACGTCGCCACGTTGAGGCCGGGACGACGCCGATGACGACGGCGACGTCGTCTTCCTGGCACAATAGCTGCCGAGCGCTGGCCGTTGTGCACATATGCACATGTGTGTGTCGCATTCAGGCGCCGACTCAGCTGCATCGGACGGCACCGGCGCCACCGCCCCGCCCCGGGCCCGGCGCTGGTTGTCCCCCACAGGTGGATCAGAACGAGTGCTGCAGGCGGCCGCGGTCCTCCCCCAGGGGCCCCTCCGTGTTGGCGGCCGACGGCGCGGGGGCCACCTGCGCCACAAAGGGGTCCTGGTGGGGAGAGGGAGGGAGGGGGAGGGCGAGAGGGGACAGCAGCGCAGCGCGTCGTGTAAGCAGGGCACAGTACAGCACAGCACAGCGCGTAGGCAACCATGCCAACGTGTATGGCTGGCGATGCTCTGAGTCACACGTCCCTTCTCCCCCACCCTCTCCTCTCCCCCGCCCTCTCCCCTCTCCCCCGCTTTCTCCCCCACCTTCCCTCGCCCCGCCCCTCCCTCCCTGCCTCTTCCTCGCCTGCAGCAGCTCCGCGGCGGTCGGCCGCTTGGCCGGGTCGTACTGCAGGCAGCGGTCCAGGAAGCGCGCCGCCTCCGGCGATATGTTCTGCGGCCGCGGCGGCCCCTCCTCCGTCTTGGCAATCGTAAACATGGCGGTCCACTGGTTGTCCAGATTGGGCCAGGGGTGGGCGCCGCTCAGCATCTCAATGACGGTGCAGCCCAACGACCAGATGTCGGCGCGGCGGTCGTAGCCGATGTGTCGGATCACCTCGGGGGCCATCCAGTACACGGAGCCGCGGACAGACTGGCGCCGCGGGAGGGGGAGGGGGAGGGGGCGGGGCGCGGGGGCCGGGAGGGAGGGGGTTATCCACCGGGGTGGGGGGGGGGCGGGTGATCCATGTACAGGCCGGAGCCCGTAAACGGTGGTGGTGGGAGGAGGGAGTTAAGAGAGGTGATGCGTTGATGGTTACAGTGGTTACAGCAACCAGCCGCCTAGGTCACAGCCAAGAAGGCCAGGTACAGCCAAGCACAAGGTCGTGAAGGAGGTTGGCGATTTGGGGTGAGGGGCGGACAGAGCCGGTGGAGGGGCGGAGGCGGGGATGAGCAGGGCAGGGCAGGGCAAAGCCCCGGGCCCCGCCCCGCCCCCGCGCTGCTCTGATCTGTCCCGCATGCCACCTGGCAGCTCCCCCCCACCCCCCTTCTCCAAAAGGCGCCGCCCCAACCTCACTCGCCGCCTCGCGCCCTAGCACACCGCCGCCTCGCCCTCGCTTGTTCGCCTTCTCATACGGTGCTCCTACCTTCATGCACTCCTTGATGGTCTGGTCCCGGTAGGCCTTGGACGCGCCAAAGTCCGTCAGCTTCACCACCCCGTCGCGGCTCACCAACACATTGGCGCCCTGGGAGGGGAGGGATAGGGAGAGGGGGAGGCCGGGGGAGGGAGAGGGGGACGGCGACGGGGAGGGGTGTGAGACGAGGCAGCAGACAGAGGGTTTCTGAGCGGCAGGGTTTCAAGCAGGCAGGGCCGAGCGACCGGGGCTCCGGTCTCTTCGATCCACCGTTTCCACTCACCCCCCCCCCCAACCCCCACCCCCAACCCCGCGCTCACCTCTCGCCGCGGTTCCTTTCCGCACTCTCCCAAACCACAACTTTTCCCATAGCCCTGCAGCCCCTCCAGCCCCTCCAGCCCCCCTCCCCCTTCCCGTCACAGAAACGGCCTTCTTCTGTTACTTTACCGTTCATGGGCTCCGGCCTACCGTATACGTGGATAACCCCTCCCCCTCCCTCCCCCTCCCCCCTACACACAGAACCATACCCACCTTGAGGTCCCTGTGCACGACCCTGCTCTCGTGCAGGTACTTGAGCCCCGTCAGCAGCTGCCGCGTGTAGTTGCGCACCAGCTCCTCGGAGAAGCGCTTGAATCGCTGCAGCATGGACGAGATGGAGCCGCCGGGCACGTACTCCAGAAAGATGTAGTAGGCCGAGGTGTCGGGGTCGAAGCGCGCGTCTATGAAGCCCACCACGTGCTTGTTGCGCAGCTTCTTGTACAGAGACATCTCGTGCTCCAGATCCTTGAGCTGCTGCAGGGAGGCTGGGAGGAGGGAGGAGGAGGGGGTGGAGGGGGTTTGAGGGGGTTTGGAGGGGGGTTGGGAAGGGGTTGGAGGGGGTCGGGAGGGGGTTGGGGTATACAAGTTGCGGGGGCGGGAGAAGTGGGGGCGGGGTGGGGCGGGGGGATGAAGAGCATGGAACGAGAAGTGGGGGGAAGCGGCAGTCCTCCGACCTCCGACCCGCACCCGACCTCCCGCCCGAACACATCTGTCCGTCCCTCCCTCCCTCCGTCCGTCCGCCCGCCCGCCTGCCACTGTCGCCTGCCTCTCGCCCTCCCTTCCCCCTTTCCTCCCTTTTCCCTTCGCAGGGCTCCTTCGCTCTCTTACCCGCCCCTCTCTCGCCCTCCTCCCTTGCAACGCCGCGGCTTCTTCTCTATTCCCGCCCCCGCCCCCGTCCCCTCCCGCCCCCTCCCCCTCCCCGCCCCCTCCCCCGTCTCCCCCCTCCCCCTCACCTTCCTTGTTCATGTGGTGGCTTATGAGCTGCATCACCTTGACCGCCATCAGCTCACCAGTCTGCTGATTCAGACCCGCGTACACCTGACAGACCGACCGAGGGGACGAGGGGACGAGGGGAGGGGAGGGAGGACGGGGAGGTGAGGACGGGGAGGGGAGGACCGGGAGGTGAGGGGAGGGAGGAGGACGGGGGGGAGGACGGGCTTGCAGCAGTGCAACGGGAAGGTGGGTCTGGTTGCAGCCACCAGGCACCAGGAGACCAAGGAGGGGAAGGGGGCGGGTGCGGGAAGGGAAGACAAGACACCACCGGGACCGGACCCGCGACCGGGCCAGGCAGGACCCACGCTGCGCGCGCCACCGTCCCCCTCCAAGCCTCTCCTCCGCCCTATCCTCCCCCCTCAAGGTGCAGTGCCGTGCAGTGCAGTGCGGTCAGTCCCCTCCCGGTGTGGTCCGCATCCCACACCCTGTCGCGGTACAATTGACAGTGCCCCGGTGGGTAGGTCGGTAGGTAGGTCGGTCGGTAGGTAGGTAGGTAGGTAGGTAGGTAGGTAGGTAGGTACTACGTACCTTGCCAAACGCGCCCTCCCCCAGCAGCTCCCCCTGCGTCCACTGAATCTCCCCGGTCCGCAGGTCGGTGCTCTGACGGAACATGTTGGCGGCGCGGACCTGGGCGCCGGGGCGGTGGGGCGGGGCGGGGCGGGGTTATCCACGTATAGGCCGCTGGGGAGGGTGGGTGAGGGCAGGTGAGGAGGGGGCGGGGCGGGGCGGGGCAGGGCAGGGGTGTGGCGGCGGGCAGGGACGCGAGAACCCCAACCTCCCCTTCCTTGCGTTGCCAGGTGTCGCGCCAAAGACCACGACCAAAGATTCCCCCCCACCTTCCTCCTCTCCTCTCTTAGGGGGCGTGTTGCTGCACCTCATTCCCGCACTGCGCGCATCAAAACCCTCCTTCCCGCCCCCCTCTTGTCCCCTCCCAACACCCGCCCGCCCGCACCTCAATGGCGTCCTTGCTCGCGTCCTCCGGGGTGATCCGCTTCAGCGCCTTCGCCGCCGCCAGCACACTGGCCCGCTGAGGGTTGTTCCGCTCGCTGCCCCGCACGCCACCGCCGCCGCCGTTGCCGCCAGCCTTCCCCTCGCCGCCGCCACCGTCGCCATCCGCGCCACCGCCGCCGCTGCAGCGCGGGTCCCGCACCGGCGAGCTGTCCCGCACCAGCGGCGGCGGCGGCGTCCAGCCCTCGTCGCCGCTGCCGCTCGCGCGGCTGCAGCCGCCGCCCTTGGCCGGCGCCGCCTCCGCCGCCGCCGCCGGCGGCGGCGGCGTGAAACCCGTCGCCGGCACGGGGGTATAACCCACCACCGCCACCGCCGTCACGAAGCCTTGCTGCTGCTGCGGCTGCTGCTGCGGCAGCGGCGATTCACCGCCGCCGCCGCCGCTGGTGGCCGTGGCGGAGCCCTGAAGGAAGCCGCCGTCGGCACCGGGCGCCACTCCCCCCGAGAACGACGGCATGGCGAAGCCGACGCTGCGCTGTCGGCTCGGCGGCTCGGCGGCGCCGCCGCCGCCGGAGGTGGCGGTGCTCGTCGTCGACGACCCCGATGTCGCCGTCGAGAGGCACGACGTGACGGCGCCGCTGCCTCCAGACGACGCGCAGGCGGCGCAGGCGGCGGAGGAGGGCGAGGTCGTGGCGGTGATGGCGCCAGAGGTGGCGGGGGTGACTGTGGCGGTGGCGGAGGAGGCCGCCGTAGTGACGGCAGTGGCGCCGGTGGTGGCAGAGGTGAAGGCGCCCGTGCTGGCATTGGGGGTCTCGCAGGCGTCCGTGCCCGTGGCGCCGCCGCCGCCGCCGCCAGCGCCAGGGCCGGTCAGGGTCGTTGGGGAGCCGTGCACTTGGAGCGGCACGCCAAAGCGGATGACGGCCGTCTCCGGGATGTTAATCCGCGGCGGCAGCAGCTGCTGCTGCTGCTGCTGCTGAAGAGCGGGGGAGGAGGACTGCGGCGTCGTCGAGGAGGGCGCCGGGTGGCCGTCCCGGCCCGGCCCGCCTGCCTTGGCCTTGGCCGCCGAGGGCCCCACCGGCAGCCCCGGAGGCGGCTGGAAGGATGGAAACACGGGTTGCGCGGAGTTCGACGGCACTCCAAAAGTGTAGCCGCCGCTGCAGTTTGGGCTGGTGCCAAAGCCGAAGCCAAAACCGAGACCAGTAGTAGCGGCGGCGGCAATGGCGGCGGCGTGGGACCCCGAGCCGTTGCTGGTGAGGGAGGGGCAGCTGTCCAGGCCGGCGAGGGGCGGCCCGGTCATTGAACTGCAGGCGGGGTTGGTGCACGGCGGTGTGGGGGCGTGGCGGCGGGGACGCGGAGATGCGGTTTCAGACGGGGGCAATGGGGAAGGGACGGCGCCTCAACGACGTGGGGCCACTTCTTGACTTGGCTATGGCTAGGCGATGCGGGGGGCCCTCCTGGTCAACATGCATCCTAGGCAACGTTGAAGTCAGCACGCAAACCTCGCAGGACCCTGTCCCGTCCCGCCCTTCCCTCCCCTCTCCTCCCCTCCCCGCAGCCGCTGCCCCCATGCCCCCCCCATCCCGCCAGCCTCACTTGCGCACAATCTCCGCGTCCTCCGCCTGGAAGGCACTCAGGATGTCGCCCTCCCCCGCCCCCCGGGACAGCTGCCGCCGCACACCGCCGGGCAGCTGCAGCGTCGGCGGCGACGCCGGCACGCTGTCGCTGTCCGGCAGCAGCGGATGGGCGGGCGCACCCCCGCGCCGTCCGGCGGCGGCGGCGGCGGCCGCCACCGCTGCCGCCAAGGCGGCGCCGGTGTGTACCGGTGGCGAGAAACCGGCGGCGGCGTCTGGCGGCGCCGCCGCCCCCGCGACGGGGGCGGCACCGCCGCCGCCGATAGAGCTGGCGCTGTTTCGGCGCGACCGGAAGCCGCCGCCGCCGCCGCCGCCACACCCGCCGGCGGGGTCCGGCGGCGGCACGGGCCGGAGGTTGGCGCCAGCGCCGCCGCCGGCGGCAGTGGCGCCGCTGGGCTGCGACAGCGCCCCCGTACCGCCGGAGCCGCTGCCGTGGTAAATCTGCGACGTCGGGCTCACCGGCGTGCCGCAGGCAGGGCTGACGGCCGCCGCCGCCGCGGCGGCGGCCGCCGCAGGGCCGCTGGGTGGCCGCCCAGCCATCCGCCGCAGGCTGATGCTGCCGCCGTCCAGCGCCGCAGATCCCAACCGCGAGACCGGCGTCGTCGCCGAGGTCGGCCGGGACGACGCCGACGACGACGGCCGCTCCGGGCTCGGCGCCACATCGACACCGCTGTAGCTCGCATCGCTGTACAAGCCGCTGCCCCCCGTCCCCGCCGCCGCGGCGGCAGCCGCGGCGGCAGCCGCGGCGGCGGCGGCGGCGGCGTAGCCGCCGCCGACGGCTGTGACACCACCACCTCCCATCCCGTAGTACAACGGCGACGGCGCCGCCGACGGCCGCGGCGGGTCGTACGTGTACAGCCGCATAAACTCCGTCGGCGCCAGCTGCACGGGCGACTGGCCGTCGTCGTTGAGCGCGTTCCACAGCGCGCCGTAGCGCGTCAGCAGCCGCGCCGCCTCCACGTGGTTCCCCACGCAGGCCAGGTGCAGCGCTGTGTAGCGCTGCACGTCGACGGCGTGCACGTCAGCGCCCTCCTCCAGCAGCAACCGCATCATCTCAACCTCGCCGTAGGCGGCCGAGTGGAGCAGCGGAGGGCCCTGACGGGGCGGGGGCGGGGCAGGGGCGGGACAGGGGCGGGACAGGGGCGGGGGTGAGAAGGGGGAGCAAGCAGCCGCAAAACGGCGGGCCATGAAACGGCGGGCGGCAAGCAGTTGGGTGGGGTGGGGTTTGGGGGCCGGGGCCTGCCTGCCTGCCTGCCTGCCTGCCTGCCGCCTGTCCGCCTCCCAGCTATCTGAGCCCACACCCTGCCGCGAGCCAGGGTGCAGGGTGCGCCGGGGAGCCCAGTAGCCCCCTCCCCCCCCCCAACAAACATACCCAATCCCCCACCGACCGCACCTGCGTTTCGTGGCCAATGTCTGGGTCTGCGCCCGCCGCCAGCAGCAGTGCCACCATGCCTGTGCTGTTGGTGACTGTCGCCTCGTGGAGGGGGGTGCGGCCAGTGGAAAGGTGCCGCTCGTTGAGGCCTGGAGGGGGAGGAGGAGGAGGAGGAAGCGGAAGAGGCGGGCGAGGGGGAGGAGCGCAAGGGGGTGTTTAGGATTCAGAGGGGGACACGGGCACGACAGTACGACAGTCAGTCAGTCAAAGACCGGGTAGGAACGCTGACAAACTGCCTGACGTAGTCGTGTTTTGAAGGTTTGTTTGATGGTTTGATGGTTTGATGATTCAAGAGAGACAGAGCGAGAGCGAGAGCAACCTCGGCAAGCCGCGGCTCGCTCACCTGTCACCAGCCCGTCCGGTCCCTTGAGCGCCTCCAGCACCTCCGCCAGCTTGCCCTCGTCCTTGGACCGCACCGCGTCCAACAGCAGCGCCACCGGCTGCCGAGTGCCGCCCCCCCCGCAGTAGCCCCGGTCGCCCGAAGCCAACCGGCCGCTGTTGGGCCGCGAGGCAGAGGTGGGCGTGCCCGGCTGGCTGCCGTCGGGGCGCAGGCCCAGCGCCAGCGCCAGGCCCGCAGGGGCCGGGGAGGAGGAGACGTGGCCCGCGGAGGAGCTGCCGCCGCCGCCGCCGCCGGCCCCGGCGCCCAGGCTGAGGGAGCGGCGGAAGGTGTGGTGCGGAGGGGGCGGGAGCTCGTCCTGCGGGGAGGGAGAGGGGGGGGGGTAGAGTGCAATGGTTCAAAGCGATTAGCTCCCAGCGTCCCAAGTGAGAAGGGGAGGGGCAGGGGGTGTGGGTTGGGGTGTGGGTTGGGGTGGGTAAGAAAAAAGAAGATACCGCAGCGGAGGGAGCGGGGTGTGGAGTGGGGTGTGGGGTGGAGTGGGGGGAGTTCGGGTATGCTGGTCCGAAGAGGCAGTGTGTCTGACAGAGGCTGGCAGACGTGGTGGAGCGAGCGAGGTGGGGCGAGGGGCGAGTAGAGGAGGAGGATGGAGGGGGTTCAGGGAGTGAGGGGGAGGGGGGAAGGTGAGGAGGGGGGGGGGGGTGAAAAGGAGAACGGGTCCCCCCACCCCAGCAGCCAGCCACCCCGGGGCCGCCCCCCTCCCGCCGCAGCAGCCCCCCCCCCCTCACTCACCCCCGCCACCGCCCCCGGCGCCGTCGTCATGTGGCCCAGCTGCCGCTCCTCCCCCGGACTGAGCGTCCCGCCACCACCTCCACCTCCACCGCCACCGCCTCCACCGCCTCCACCGCTGGCGCAACCACTGCCGCTCTGATGCAGAGGCATCAGCTGGTGTGGCGGCGTCGGGCGCCTCCCTTCGGGACTGGCGAGCAGGGACATCTTACGGGCGGAGCCGCCGGCGCGCCCGTTGGCTGGCGCGGGCTCCGCTGCACGAGCGGATCAGACGCCGCCGGGCGTGTGTGTATGGGACGGCCGACAAGGGACCAAGGGCGTCGCATGGGGCATGGCATGGCACGGGGTGGAGGGTCAGGACTCAGGAGGCGTTGGATGGGCCACGGACGCGCGTGACAACGGCGGGAAGGGGGCCCGGGGGTGGGCGGCTCAGGCGCGATGGTCGCGAGGCAAAGGCCGGGCCGACTCGTGTGTCATGACACATGACACTGCCTCCCCGCCCCCTGTGTCGGTTCCCGCTGTCGCTGTTGACTTCCCCACCCCCTCTGCCTCCGCCCAGTGGTCGTCCGCTAGCTGCCGCAGCGCACGATCAAGCGGGGGCGGCCCGGGTCTGCCAACCCTCCCCCTCCCCCTCAGCTGGTATGTTCGGTAAGTACTGCTGGATTCCGGGTCCGTTCGCTAACGCCACCTCCGTCTCCGCTGCGGTATCTTCTTTTTACCCGGTCTTGCTCGGCTTGCCAGTTGGGCTCTTTCGCCTTCCCCGTCCTTGTAACGTCCCTCGCAGAAAAAAACCCTCCCCGCCCGCTACACGTGGGGCACTCATCAGGCGGGGGCGGCCCGGGTCTGCCAACTCCCGCCCGAGCTCCGGCCTATACGTGGATAACCCCCCCTCCCCGCCCGCTCCACGGGGGGCACTCACTCGGCGGCGGCTTGGGCTTGAGGCAGGAGCCGACGGGGGTGAGCGGCTGGGATGAGCTGGGGGTTGAGGGCGAGTGGGGCGAGCCGATACGGCCCAGCGTCGCCACCCGCAGGGAGGGGCTGAAGGAGGTGCTGCCGCTGCCGCTGCCGGGGGAATCGAACGCCTGGGGGTGGGCGACCGGGCACCGTGGGGGGAGGGTGAGGACTGGCGGCTAGGAGGGTGCGGATGGGGGTGAGAGGAGGGCCGGGCCAGGGGGGGTGGGGATGTGGGGGTAACAATCAAGGTGGCATCGCAGCGGAGGAATCGAGGGGATGTCAGCGAACGGACCCAGGACGACTCAGCGCTGGGATGACGACTGGGGTTAGGGCGGGCGGGCGAGCGTGATGAGGATGATGATTATGGGGTTGGGGGTGGGGTCGGGGGTGGGAAGAGAAGAGAAACGAGGCGGAGGTGAGGAGCCGCCGGACACGGGGGAGGAACGACTGAGCGCGCGAGGGGCAGGGGCACACACCAGGCAGGAGCGGGCTGCGGGCAATTTGGCGGGGCGGGTGACACGAGGCTCCCCTCCCCTTCCCGTCCTGGCTCCATGGCCAGGTTGCCGCAACCAGTACCAGTCGGGCATTGCATACCCCATCCGGCCATCCCACCCGCCTGCCACTCACCACGCCCGGACTGTGGCTGTCGGTCGATGAGAGACTGTCCCCCCGCTGATGCCCCGACCTGCCCAAGCCCCCACCGCCGCCAGCTCCCGCCGCCGCCGCCGCGCCAGCCTGCAGCGCCGACGACGGCCCCGGCAGCGGCGCCGACGCCGTACTCGTTACCACCGGCGCGGGAAAGCCGCATCCCAGCGATAGCGGCGCCGACGCCGTACTCGTCACGAGCGGCGCATGCCCGCCGTACCCCAGCGGCAGCGGCGGCGCCGACGTCGTCGTCGGGAACGCCAGGTTCTGCACCATTGGCGGCGACGGCGGCGCGATGCCGCCGCGGTGGCGAATGGGCGATACGTAGTGTCCGTGCCCGGGTCCGGCAACCGGCGGCACCGCCGACGGCGGCGGCGACGGCTGCAGCGGCGCAAGCTGTTCTTTGCTCCAGGGGCTGCCAGAGGTCCGGAGCAGCGCCTGGGCTGACTGCGAGTCAGGCGCCGACGTGGCCTTGCGCGGGGGAGTGCCCGGCAGAGGGGCAGCTGGGGGCCGGCCAGGGGGAGGAGGGGAGGGGAAGCGGGACAGCGGTGCAAGCGTGAGGGAGGGAGGGACGCGCGAGGCCGGGTAGCAGGGAAGGGGAGGCGTGGAGCGCGGAGATGGGTCGGAGACGGAGGTGGGTGGAAGGACGCCGTCGCCGCCTCGCGCCGTCCCGCCATTGCGCCGGCCTTGCTTCCAGCCGACCCTCCATTCCGCCGTCATCCGTCCCGACACCCTGCCATGCCTCCTTTCGCTCATCCCTCCCTCCGGAGAAAGGGAATCCGTTCCCCAGTCCCCCCACCCACTCCTCCCGAGCCATCGCCCTCCTTTGCCATCCACTAGCGCTTCAGCTCGGCCAACTAACCCAAGCCCCCCTTTCCTCTGTCCTCCTCTACCCCGCCGCGCTGTCCTACTCTCTCCGCTCCGAGTGCTCCTGGCCGTAACCCCGGACCCGCGCTCCTCCTCTTGCGCCAGCCCTGCCCCCACCCCGGGGGTTGGCCGGCCTGCCAGTCCATCGCTCCAAACCCCCCCATCCCCGCCCCGGGGCCCGCGCCTTCCCCGGCCCATCCCCGCCCCGGGGCCGCGCCTTCCCGCCTGTCCCGGGGCCGCGCCTTCCCGCCTGTCCCGGGGACCGGTCCCGCCTTCGGCTTGCAGCCATCCCATCTCGTCCCCGCTCCGCGCTGCGGCTCCCAACAATTTGTCACTCGAATTGCCAGCCTGACAGCGTCAGGTCAGAATACCCTGTTCGGCTTTTGCCCCCCAACTCAACTGAAGCGCCCCCCCCCACGTGCTCGTTCGGGCCCCGGCCTTGTCTTGGCTCGCGTCCCCAGAGCCCGGGCACTTAGCCCCGCCTCGCCCCCCTTCGCCTCGCCGATGCCCACTGCTGCTGTAAAGGCGGGAACGTGGACGCTGCCCCGCCTCACCTCCCTTTGCGGCGGGGTCCCAGGATACTCCCACCCATCCCCCTCCCTTCGCGGCGGGGGTCCAGGATACTCCCACCCATCCCCCTCCCTATGTCCCTTCGCAGCCGCCCAGCGCTCACTGCTGCAAAGGCGGTCCTGCAGGTTGCTGCTAGACACCCGGTGCTCCTCCAGCGCCGACAGGACGCGCGTGCTGGCCGCCGCGATGAGGGGACTGGAGCCGCCCAGGCCGCTGCCCACGCCGCCGCTGAGAGTCATCGTCATCGAGGTCTTGTAGCCGGCAGAGTGAGTGTGGGTGTGATCCAGGATGGAGGCGGTGGCGTGGCGGGGGGAGATGGGGTTGAGGGCGACGGAGACGGAGGCGACGCTGGGGCCGATGCGGCGGCGGCTCGGGGAGGAGGCGGGGCTCGAGGTAACGACCTTGCCCTGGGTGGGTGAAATGCCGGGAGAGGGTGCGCGTGCGGGCAGGGGGCGCGGAGGGGAGAGGTTGGAGTTGTGTCGCGGTGCTGGGTTAAATGAAGGGGTCTGCGATGTGGGTCGGCGGAGGGAGAGGAGCGCCGTGGGCGAGCGGCGTTGCGGGGGAGGTGCCGAGGCGGGCGGGCGCCGCAGGGATGGAGCGGGGTGTTGAGCAGAGGGGGAGATGGGATTGCAGGGTTGAGAGACGCGTGATGGTGGCCGAGAGGGACACCAGGGGCGGTTGTGAGGGGGGGGAAGGCTGACAGCGAGTCGCGCTTTATGTGTCCTACTGGAGGGCAAGAGGACCCCAGAGGTCCAAGGCCGGATGGAGGCCCAACAAAAGCACATTTGGCCTTGCACACAGGTAGGAATCTGGAGTGTTACAGAGTTACTACAAATGGGGCCTGAGAGAACACCCAGCATCACTCCCGGGCTGGCTGGTCCCGGAGGCGTTCAAACGTGCGGTTTTGAAGTGGGAAAGCGAGACCCGGCACGGGGTCGGCGCACCTTCGCATAACCCCTGACGTCTCCTTCAGCGACCTCAGCAGCAGCAGCGTTGAGCACGTCCACCGGCCTGCGTGCACGTCGCGAAGGGGTCGCCCTCCGTCTAAAATATAATTGAAAGCAGCAAACGAGAAGGCCGCAAGAAGCGTAACGCAGGGACTCCCAGAAATCACCTAAAATGCACCCTAACGAGCCGTCAAAACGGTAGCCTATCTGTGCGCAACCTGAGCGTTCCACATTCATGCTGTGCATGTGCAGATAAGGAACTGCACGACGTACCGTGGAGACCGTGGACGCATTGAACCAAAGACGCCATAGTCAGAAATGCTGCCCTTTCGGGGCGACGGCGTGTGGCTCTCAAGGACAATTTGCTGCCCCTCTAGTGGCCCTATGAATTGCTGTCCAGCCTTTGGAGCAACAGGAGGTCTCCTGGTGCTCATTCTACAGCTTTTGCTAGTAGGCTAGCAGGCTTGTGCGAGACAACGAGACAACGCTTGTGCCTAAGAAACCGCATCGTTTGGGGTCCTGTAGCCTTGCAATGCCCAATCTATATTATTAAGCATACTCTTAACGCGCAGTTTCGAGACGGAACTGGCGAGCGGATAGGTGGGGCCCAGCCTCCACCTGACGTCGTACGAACCCGTACACCCGTTCAAAACCAAAAGCGCTTCGCGCCCAGCAGCAAGCGCGTGCAAGCCCCCAGGTTGCGACAAGACACGCCATGCCCGCCCTCAGCGCCTTGGGACTGGTTTCAGGAAGGACGTCCCGAAACTGCGAGTGACACAGAGCTGCCCAGGGTCAGTGGAGGGAGTACGAAGGATGTTCGGGCACAGGCGTCGCAAGAGCATCGCAGGTTGCCCCCTTGAGGCCATGGTGCAGATCGAAAGGGGCTTGGAGCATGCCGGGAATTCCCAAACAGGGAGACTCAAGGTCCCAGCATCCCTGGCCCTCCCTAGCCTCCGAAGGCCCTGCAGGGGGCTCCGTTCAGATCCTTTGCACGGTTCTGCGCGCTTATCCAATTGACCTGAAATTGCGCGGCATCAGGCAGAGAAATCTGCGTAAGCCGTATTGCAAAGGTCGCAACACGCAGGTTCGCCGCTGCCCTAAGCCGGGGGCGCTGGAGAAACGGAAAACGGTGTGAAACCCTCGTTCACTTGAGCGGTATGTGCGCTGGGAAGCCCAGCCTGTCAACGTTATGCGACATGCGAAGGAGGTCTCATAGCAACTGTACCTACCCAGTTAATCATCGTGGGCGGGGTAAGTCGGCAAAGGCGCAAAGCCCCACGTTACCGTACCGGAAACAAAAAGTGTCCTTGTATTGCCTAATCCTGCTAACCCATGTGACATTTTGCTAGTAATTGTTGAAATAATTATTTGCGGTGACTGTAAACGCAGACCTGCTGCTGAACCCTAGCTCTAGGTCGTGCTTGCGCCTTGGTTTCGCGGCTACTAACTTTGTCGCTCAACATAGTGACACTGCCTTGCTGGAGCTGCAATTCTCGATACAATGCACCATCAACTAATTCACAGCTCTGTTCACCAGAGGGCTCTGTCGCTTGGGCGTGCTTCGGCCCGCCGAACACGACTAGAGCTAGTAGGGAAGCCCTGCCACGCGGATCGAGGTCATTCCATAACGTCAGCAGAAAATAAACAGACTCCGCAAAAGAAACCCGAAGCATTTACCAAGTTGCGGCTGTTTATCGACTCTGCAAATTTGACGCAGTGGGAACTGTGGCTATCGACGAACCTGTTCTATGGTGCGATAACGCCATACGAATAATACGGTGGTCGACGTCGGGGTCAATATGTGCACAATGCGCTGCCTGCGTCGTGTTGTCGCCATTTCCTGCGCTGCAGGAATCACCACAAACCCCTGCATTCTTGAAAAGGACGGTAAGCAATCGTGCGGCATTCGGACCGTTCTGGCATCGCGTGCATGTCTGCACGTCCAGCCCTGGGCCGCAGCAGCATCCCCGTTTCCCCCCGTCCCCCGCCTCCGGCCCTCCCTTGCCGAACCCACCAGGAACACCCCCCTTCCCATCCCTCCGGTGCTCACCATTGCCTCCTGACGTCCTGAGCTATTGCCAAACAAACCTCCAAACCACACGCCATGCCCCAACGATTCCCCTGCCCTCGGGCTTCCTTTTCATTCAATCGAGTCCTCCCGTTATGCCGTCCCCTTCCATGTCAACAACCCCCTCTCGCCCCGCCGCCCCAGGTCAGCGCTGCACGCTGTCCAACCTGACCCGCCTGTGCCGCATCGGCGAGGAGCTGGGGGTGCGGGAGATGCAGTTCCAGGCGTGGGGCGACAGCGCACAGAGCATGGTGTCCGTGGCGCTGGACATATTCGGAATGAACCCAAACCTGGTGGTGGTGAGTGGGGCCGGAGGAGGAGGAGGGTGATGAGGGAGGGGGCTGACAGGGATGGCGGTGGGGGTGGGGGATGGGGGGGATTCAGGGAGTGATTTGCTCCATTACAAAACATGGGGGGGGGAGGTTGGCTGTGAGGCGGGAGGAGCCCACTCCCGCTCGGCCGCTCCCAGCCCTCCGCACACGCGCGCCTCCGTCGAAAGCGACCCTGCCACCTGCCCGCCCCGCTCCTCGGCCCCCCCGCCCCCGCTCCTGGCCGCTCCTGGCCCCTCAGGTGAAGCTGCCCTGCACTCTGGAGGGCTTCCAGGCGGCGGCGCTGCTGCAGGAGAGCGCTGTCCGGGTCACCATGACGGGTGGGTGGGGGGGTGGGTGGGGCCTGTTGTGCTGTGCGTGCAGCGCCACACGGGGGTTGCCGCCCCGGGGGTTGCATCCTCCTGTCCTCTTCCCCCTCCGCCTCCTGGCCTCCATCCCTCTGCTGCCGTACCATCCACGGAGTGCCGCCCTGCCACGCTCTGGACTCGTGTGTACTCGTATCCCACCGCCCCCAAACCCCCCAACCCCCCCCCTCCGCAACCCTCCCTCCGCCTCCCTCGCAGCCATGTACACCAGCTCGCAGATCCTGCTGGCACAGAGCGTGGGCGCAGAGTACGCTGCGCCGTACCTGGGCCGTATGAACGACGCATACGGCAACAACCAGGTACAGCGGTCCCGCGTGCCGGGGCGGGGCGGGGCGGGGGATTTGGCCTGCCCCCGGAACGACCCCCTCACCCGGCCGACGGCGGCTTGTACCCGCGGCCGCCCCCGCCGCGGATCGCCCGGTCGCACTGCTGCTCGCCCGGGGTCCAGCCCCGACGTGGGATCGTCCCTCCTGAGGCACCCGCTCGCCCCCATTCGCCGATTTCACCTCGGATCCTTCGATGCGACTAATATGTTCGTATGTTCATACGACCCCCCTCACCCCCTTCTCGCCCCGTCTCCTCTGTTCTCCTCTCTCTTCTCCTCTCCTCTCCTCTGTTTCTTGGTGCCCTTCCGAAAGCCTGAGTGGGAAGCGGGTGTGTGGGGGGGGGCGCTGCGATCCATCGGAGGTCCACTGCAATCAGCTCCGCTTAGCTGCGCTTCACTCCGATCCGCTGCGCTCCGATCCGCCTCGCTGCGCTGTCCGTTCCGCTCCTGGCTGCCTCAGGGCTACAAGGAGGTTGCTGAGATGCAGCGCATCCTGACCGCCCAGAAGGCTAGCACCCGGCTGCTGGTGGCCTCGGTCAGGGACACGTACGCAATGGCGAGTCTGGCTGCGGAGGTGAGGCATATGGGGGGGGAAGGGACGGGGGGAGGGAGGAGGGAGGGGGGGGCAGGGAGGAGGGGCAGGGAGGAGAGGGGGAGGGGCGAGAGCGTGTGCCTTTTCCTGCGTGTGGTCCCAGGGGGTGGGGGTGCGTGTGGCCCAGGGGGTGTGGGGGGTGCGTGCCGAGGAGGGCACACGCGCACACGGGCAGCGGGCTGCAGCAGGGCGGTGCAGGGCCCTGGTCACTCGCCACACACACATTCACACACATACACACACACGCCCAACCCCAGTGCCATGACCCCCCACTCCACCGCTCCACCCCACTCCACTGCTCCCCCGCCCCAGCTTCCCTCCCCCTCCCCTGCTCCCCTCTCCACACCGCGTGCTCGGCGCTCAGGGCTGCGACACCTTCACCATCTCCCCCGCCGTGGCCTCCAAGCTCTTCGCCGTGTCGTACACTCTCGACGCCGTGGAGCAGTTTGAGGCGTCCGCACGGCGCATGGGCGCGTACGACCAGGACGAGGGCGCAACCACCTCCACCCTGCTGGGCCTGGGGGGAGGCATGGCCCACAACCGCAACGGTTCCGGAGCGGGCGCCGCCGCCGCGGCCGCCGTCGCGGCCGAGGCAGCGGCAGCAGCAGCCGAGGCAGCAACGGCAGCAGATGGTGGGTAACTGGGTATCGTGTGTGGTGTGTTTGGGCCCGCCTCCCCCCCTGGAATCTGGTTGCTTCGAGGCCCTGCGGGAGGGGGTAACGACACGCTCGGGAGGGTTTTTGGGTTTTTAGGGTTGTCTGTTTGGCTGTCTGTTTGGCTGTACCCTAGTGGAGCTCTGTGGCGGGTGCGGGTGCGGGGGAGGGTGAGGATGTCAGCAGCTGAGAGGCTCGTCCCGCGGTTCGCTCAGGGGCCTCACAGGAGGGCTGGCTTACATGAGTGCACGGGCACGGGCAGTTGCAGGGAATGTATGGGCGCCTTCTTGGGCCCCCACCCCGCCCCCACCGCACCCCCACCCGCACCCCCTCCACACACACGTCTGGGACACACCCACCCGCTCCGCAGGTTCTCCTGCCAGCCATGTCGCCCTCTTCATACGCACTACGCCGCACGCCGGGCTCGGTGGTTGACCGGCTTGGTTATGCGGGCGGCGGGTCGCTGCACTGGTTGCGGTCCTCCCACATCGCACCGTGCTTAACCCAACCAAACCCATCCGCTTGCATCAACGCACGAATACACACACCGCCTGCAGGGGGCTCAACTGATCGTTTCCTCCCTTCTGCTTGCCCCGACCCCCGACCCCGCCCCTGACCCCGCAGCTCCCGGGACGGCTTCGCAGGGCGGCTCGTCGCCCCTCCTCCTCTGAGCCTCACCCGCACCCGAACACACCGTACCCCCCTCCCGGAGGTTCAGCGGCGGTAGCAGCATGATCAACAACGTCCGCAGTGACTCATTTTTATATAAAGGAGCAGTTCACTCCCTGACCCCCTCCTGGAGGTCCCGGAGGTCTCCACACTCGGTCGTCTCGACACTCGGTCGTCTCGACACTCGGTCGTCTCCACACCGGCGGCCGGCACCGCAGCTGGGTATTCCAGGCCCGGGCATCGGCCTCCCGACGTCGGAGCTCAAATGGCGCTGGCGCAGCGGCACCTGCTGCACCCCCGTCACCCGTCACCCGCGGCAGACGCGGGGCACACACTCACTCACTCAACTCACTCACTCGCCCACGTTGCGTCCCGTCCCGACCCACATCGCCGCCGCCGCCGCCGTACTACTACGACTACGACTACGACACGATCCAAACACCTGACTGCCACTAGGGGGAACTGCGCCTCCGCCTGAACCGCGCGCGCAAGAGAGAGTGTGTGTGTGTATGTGAGTGTGAGAGTGTGTTTGTCAACGAATGGCTAGAGAGAGAGAGGGTGCTGACTGAGGGCCGACGATCGCCTCTTTGGCGCACCTGCCGGGGGGGAAGGGGGAGGAGGAGGGGGGAAGGGGGGAGGGAAGGGCGCTCGAGGTGGCGCCCGTTCCCCTACTCGTGGCGCTGTCGGAACCGATGGAAGGGAGCGCACCGGTGAAATGGGCCGCCTGGGGGGAGGGGGGCCAGGGGGAGGAGCAGGGAGCGAATGGGGGGGGGGGGCCAAGCGGCGGTGAAGGGGTGGAGGGGGCCGGCGGGGGCCCATTTGCATGCGCTGACCGCGGCGTGGCGCGGCGCGGCAGGTCGAAGGCCCATCCATTGCGTGAGGCGTCCTGCGTCTATCCCTGCGCCGCGTGGCGTAGCGTGGCGTGGCGTCGTTGCGGTGTGCTGCTGCTTGCCGTGTCTCCATGCACCGCGCTGCGCGCCTGCGGCGCCGCCGTGTCCGTGCCCTTGTTCGTGCCCGTGTCCGTCTCGCACGGCGCGCTGCGCTGCGCTGTGCTGCCCGGCGGCGGCGTTGGTGACCCCGCCGACTGTCGCCACCCCTCTCCCGCGTCTCACAACCATCTGGCTCCCCACGACCTCCACCTCCGCGGCAAGGGCGGCCAGACCCTCCGACTTGCAGAAGGCCTGCCGCAAGGCCACGGCGGAGGGTTAAGGACTAAAAAGCACGTAGGGAACCTCGAGTGTACAAACATTCCCGCGCTGTGTGAAGAGGCCTGTGGAGGTGCGGACGGGGGGTCAAGCGGGAGAGGGTGTCGCCTACCCCTGCTGGATGGTTTTCGGTTCGTGAGTATACCAACGAGTAGACCAAATAATGTGAGCGATTTTAGTAGAACAAAAGAGTGAGTAAATTAAAATATAGATTCAAGGATTGCGGTTGGAAGATTGAAGGGGCTGCGTGGGGCCGGGAGGACATGGCGCGGTACGGCCTGGTACGGCCGTGTACGGCGATGATCCCACCGGATCCCTGGCGGCCTGCCGCGCGAGCGCCGCTGCCCAGTGCCAACCGGGCGCTATCCGTTCCCTCAATAGTGTCCTCTGTACGACAGACGACGGGGCGTGCAGCCAATCCCGTGGGGCTACACCGCTAGCCGAGAAGTCGGGCAGCCGCACGTAGGCAGCGCTTTGGCATCATCATCATCATCATCATTGGGCGGGGCCCCAGCGCGAAGCGCCACTCGTGGCGCTGTCGGAACCGATGGAAGGGAGCGCACCGGTGAAATGGGCCGCCTGGGGGGAGGGGGGCCAGGGGGAGGAGCAGGGAGCGAATGGGTGGGGGGGGGCCAAGCGGCGGTGAAGGGGTGGAGGGGGCCTGCGGGGGCCCATTTGCATGCGCTGACCGCGGCGTGGCGCGGCGCGGCAGGTCGAAGGCCCATCCATTGCGTGAGGCGTCCTGCGTCTATCCCTGCGCCGCGTGGCGTAGCGTGGCGTGGCGTCGTTGCGGTGTGCTGCTGCTTGCCGTGTCTCCATGCACCGCGCTGCGCGCCTGCGGCGCCGCCGTGTCCGTGCCCTTGTTCGTGCCCGTGTCCGTCTCGCACGGCGCGCTGCGCTGCGCTGTGCTGCCCGGCGGCGGCGTTGGTGACCCCGCCGACTGTCGCCACCCCTCTCCCGCGTCTCACAACCATCTGGCTCCCCACGACCTCCACCTCCGCGGCAAGGGCGGCCAGACCCTCCGACTTGCAGAAGGCCTGCCGCAAGGCCACGGCGGAGGGTTAAGGACTAAAAAGCACGTAGGGAACCTCGAGTGTACAAACATTCCCGCGCTGTGTGAAGAGGCCTGTGGAGGTGCGGACGGGGGGTCAAGCGGGAGAGGGTGTCGCCTACCCCTGCTGGATGGTTTTCGGTTCGTGAGTATACCAACGAGTAGACCAAATAATGTGAGCGATTTTAGTAGAACAAAAGAGTGAGTAAATTAAAATATAGATTCAAGGATTGCGGTTGGAAGATTGAAGGGGCTGCGTGGGGCCGGGAGGACATGGCGCGGTACGGCCTGGTACGGCCGTGTACGGCGATGATCCCACCGGATCCCTGGCGGCCTGCCGCGCGAGCGCCGCTGCCCAGTGCCAACCGGGCGCTATCCGTTCCCTCAATAGTGTCCTCTGTACGACAGACGACGGGGCGTGCAGCCAATCCCGTGGGGCTACACCGCTAGCCGAGAAGTCGGGCAGCCGCACGTAGGCAGCGCTTTGGCATCATCATCATCATCATCATCATCATCATTGGGCGGGGCCCCAGCGCGAAGCGCAATGTTTCCTCCGCCCGCCTGCTGCCGTACCCCTTAACAACAACCGGCATTCCACACTCAGTTCAGGGCTTGCGTTTTTCTTTTCTTTCTGTGTACTTTATTTTGAGTTCAAGTGCTCCATGAGCCTCCTGTCTCGTCTGGGCCATACAAGCTCAAAGCTTGTAACGGCATCAACACACACTGGTGCACCTGCTCGCTAACTAAACATTCATGCAGAAGTCGCAAGAAATTGGCACGCTCGACCACACGTGTCATTTCCAAAATGCACACCTCACAAGCCAAAGCTGTGACCATGGACGAACACCAACCATCAAAGCCCCGCCCAACCATACCGAATAAATGAACATAAAAAAATGTTCAACTGTAATCAATATTAGCCACCTACAGCTAACCACATCCATGCCCCACAGCCGTCCCCACTTTAACATCCATGTCGCCTCCCGGCCTAACAGATCATTAACTCAATGAAGTCTACATAACGTCATAACCAATATGCAAAGCCCGACCAACAACACGTAATACTTCAAGACCTGCGCGACAACAAACAGACGGCAAAGTGCATGGCCTCGCCGTTGCAGGCTCACGAAGCTTCACACTTACAACCGGACGCGCGACAAACCATACACATCTTTCAGTTTGCCCAAAAAACGAGCCCTTCCCTTCACATATCCTTTCCGAGCGCATATCCTTCCGTACATGCCCATGGAATATCCAATTACCCTCACTTATTAAGAGGCCCCGCCCTGTAGGATTGCCCATGTCCGTGTCTGGGAAGTAATTGGACAAGTGTAGACTTTCGGTCAACGGAAAGTCTGCATAAGTAAAAGATTACATTCTTTATTGCACGGTAAATTTATTATCGGAACCCAACATCGCATGAGTACAAACCAGTTTGGCAGTCTCCATGGACCGAGGCCGAGGTCAAACCATCACCTCTCGGCCTATAATTAATTCCAGAAGAGTCATCGTTCCTTAAGGTAGAATTCTGACATGACGGCGTGAAATGAATCTTCGTTTCGGCAAGCAACCAACTATGTTTGCATTGCGTGCGAACATTCTTCCCGCGACCACACCACAGCAGCTCTGCTAGCCGGTCCGATCGTCTTGACGCATATTGCTATTACAAAGGTTGCAAGGAGCAAACCATGATGGGCAAACTGCTGGTTGTTGGACGCCAAGCCGCCAATGCACGCACGATTCATCTGCGGGCCGCCCAACAAGTCCAGTCGGCAACCTAGGGGACTTCTACATTCCCTGTCCTAATGTTAAAGTTGTCAAGCCTCCTCTACGACGAATACCTCGGTAGCGAAGCCTGTGCACTCTCGTCGGCTGTCGTCGGCAACTGCACGTCATCATCGCGACCCTCTCAAACAGTTCCGCTGTCCTTCTATTGGCAAGTCAGCCTGCGTGATGTGTAAATGATACACTGCATGTCTACTGTCAAGTAACTTCAGCCAATGCGCTGGCCGGAAGAGTTGCACAGTGCCGAGACGGCGCGCGATGCTAAACATGGGGCGGATTGCTGAAAGCTCTGGCTGTCTATCAGCAGGAATGTTGATACTCTCACACTTCACGCCCTCGCCGCCCTAGGATTCGGTGAATACAAGGGGGACCGGTTGTCACACCGGTCGCTAGCCGTACAGGCTAGACAGACTGCTCATCCTACCCCAGGGGCACCCCGCCGCCCTAGCCCTTCAGCTCCACCCGTACGGATTGAACGGGGCCCCGCCCTTTTTCCGGCTTCAAGGAAGCCGACACCAACCCCTTGTTTCTCTTTTGAATGTCGATTAGTGGCCAGCGACTCGTCGACTCGGGCCTTGTTGCCGTACCCTCCTATCGATTGCTCCTGGATCGCGACGGTCCCCGGGAGGTTAGCCAGCGGCAGTTCACAGGCAGGGGTGGCTCGGGGGCGAGCCATCGCAGCAGGCAGTGCGACAGGCGTGACAATGCCCCGTCTTTCCTGGCCAGGGGTTTGGGGGCTTGAAGCCCCCCGCGTCCGCATTGTCATTGTGCGGGCGCGGCCGTGCGCGGTATGGAGATCGGTGCGTATCTGCCTAGAAGGGGTGAAATGGCCTTTCCTCTTTTCGCACGGTACAGGTATATCCTTGCGTGGCTAGTAGTGCGTCTGTGACGTCATACCTGGTTGCCGGCTCAAAAGCCCGCTAACGGCGTCGAGCCGCCCCGACGTAGAGGTAACTCTGAGGCGGCTCGCGTGTGTTCGTCATTGCGGCACGGGACCCGGACAGCCGGTGTGCCTCATCTGCCGTACTCATTAGGAGCTACCGTACTCACAACCGTGAGCAAGGATCTAGTACTGGGCAATAATTTTATGAATTCTTCAGGGTACCGTAGTTGCAGCCCGCAGTGTAGTCTTGGTACCTTGCATACGTTTTGAGCGCAGCTTGCCGTCAAGCCTGTTAGAGCTTCTTGAGTTCTTGTCAGTACTTGATCCTTGCTCACGGTCGTAAGTACGGGAGCTCCTAATGATGAGTATGGCAGATGAGGCATACCGGCTGTCCGGGTCCCGTGCCGCAATGACGAACACACGCGAGCCGCCTCGGATATCGACGCCGTACGCGGGCTTTTGAGCCGGCAACCAGGTATGACGTCACAGACGCACTACTAGCCACGCAAGGACATACCTGTACCGTGCGAAAAGAGCCATTTCACCCCTACTAGGCAGATACGCACCGATCTCCATACCGCGCACGGCCGCGCCCGCACAATGACAATGCGGACGCGGGGGGCTTCAAGCCCCCAAACCCCTGGCCAGGAAAGACGGGGCATTGCCACGCTCGACAGTGCTCGACATATAATCGACAGGGAGTTTCTTCCCTCCCATGCTTCCCTTCATCTCGCTTCCACCTCCTCTGGCTGCGGCCAGATTTGCTGTCACAACTAACACAATTTTGCGCCACTGAAATACATAAAAGTGTTGCTGTTGTCGGCGGTTGTTTCAAGAGTGCTTCCGACCGGCTTCCCGCTGAGGCATGCGGCTGAGGCTGAGACATCTGCCACGCGAGGGTGGCACACGCACCCGGCCCCGGGTCTGCTCCAGTCGGAAAGTTCAGTCGGAGTTATTCAGCACTGCCGACCGCATACCAGGTCCCAGCAGAGTCCCCCGGGCCTCCACCTCCCCGGCTGCACGGCCGTTGTAGAATGGACCTGCAGCCAGCACGGCCCTCGCACCCCCGGCAGCAGTCGCCCGCTGCTGTGCACAGCCCGCTGCTCCGCTGCTGGCTCTCCGCTGCCCTTCTCGAATGACCCCATCAGAGGGCCCACGCAGAGCCCACTGTATCACCACCACCACCACCACCCGCCTGGTGTGCTGCCGGCTCGTGCACCGAGGTGCGTCTGCGCCGCACCCCGACACGGGCGCCAGCCGGGCCGACACAACCCACAACCGCACTTGCTCGGCGCCCTGCTGGCAGGAGTCCTGGCATCCAGGACGCTCTACCGGTACCCAGCCTTGGGACCAGGAGCTGCTGCCGGCACGTGTTGCGCTGGTATGCATTTCACTCCACTCCACTCCATGCTGCCAAGCACCGCTCTGTGGATGCACCGTCCCTCCTCGTGGCGACAGTTGAGTGGATCTGATCTCCCACGTGATACGATTACGGTACGTCACAAAGAGAAAGAAATAGAGAGAATGAGAAACGAATGACCGCAACGGCCGCTGCCGCGGTGCGGCGGCACCACCTGCCTGCCAGCCTTCCTGCCGTGTGGTGCCACAGGCGGGCTGCTCAGGCAGGAGGCCATCCGAAGAGGCTGCCTCACCTCCCCCCCCCTTCCCTCCGCGGCATTTACGTCAGCCTGTCGACCGCTTGGGGGGCTATTCCGGCGCCCCCGGGGCGCAAGGGCGCCGAAGCTACGCCCCCAGCTAGGATCCGCGTATCACAATGGGGAGGCCGTATACGGTGTCTTGCGGCGGGCGTGAAGGCCCTCACAAAGTCACAACCCAACCCCACGGGAGGCCTGCCTCCTGCAGACCTTCAGCCGTCCGTCAGCCATCGGAAAGGGGCAGAGTCAGTCCCCTGGGACCCGCCAAAATTGCCAGAGAGCACGCTCACTCACGCCACAGTGCTGGGCGTGCCAAGTAAAACACGACGGCGGCGGCGAGGCACCCACCACTGCGCACCACCGACATGCAAGCGGCCGGTAGCCTCCGGCGGCCACGACCCACTTGGGCACACAGCCGACCAATCGATTGATCCAGCGCATGCGGGAGGAGCGCACCTAGAGCGCGGCTTTGACAATATGAATGCCGACCCAGATCACGCCATCCGACATCGCACACTGTCGCAGGACCATTCGGAGACCCAACCACCACAGATGCCAACCACCACAGATGCCAACCACTACAGACACAACCACTGCGGATGCCAACCACCACAGATGCCAACCACTACAAATGCCAACCACCACAGATGCCAACCACCACAGATGCCAACCACGACAGACCCAACCACCACAGATGCCAACCACTCACAGGACCCAGCTGGTCCGCTGGCTCTACCCCGCCCTCATGGAGCCCTGGACTCCGCTGTACGCACCGCCAATTCCCTGGGTGCCCAGCAAACCACCCGATATACCAGTACCGTATCCAACAACAATAACAAGAACAACACCATCACAAGCGCCCAAATGCGGACATCCTGCACTGCTAGCTTCGCTGCGCGGTCAGCTGGCTCCGCCTCCAATGGGTGGGGGAGGGCCTGGAGCACACCGCGGCATCGCTGAATGGCACATCCTCCTGTGTAGGCCCACTTGCTGTTACGGGGGACCCTCGGGGCCGGGCCGTCCCCCCCTCCCGCCGATCACGCCGCATGTACCGATCACTACCGCTACCACTCACCGCAACCGCAACCGCTCCTGCCACGCCTCAGTGACCTAATTCACCGGCTTCTATTCTTCCGAGCCATCATTACGTGTATGTAACCACCACCACCACGAGAGCGCAACCCAGTGAGCGCCAGTCACTACCTAGAGCCCAGCGTCGTGCTTGTTAAGCGACCGCCTTTATCATGAAATGTTTGGCTTGTTTACACACAGAACGTTTTTACAGAAGAACCAAACGCTCGCCCGTGTTGAGCGAGCATGTCATTGGTCTCATGGGACAGATGGCGACTGGCTGCCCTTTCAGCCCCGACCGATTCGCTCCCCAAAATCGCCAATCCGCGTCACCGCGCCCTTCACCCCCTCGTGCACGCCGCCTTGTGCCCCGCCTTCCAGTGCGCCGTCTGACAGTCCCGACTGCAGTACCGCACCCGCCCGCCGCAGCCCGCACAGCCCGCCAGCCCCAGCCCCGCCTCGCTGTCCCCCGCCAGGTTGACACAGCCCGGGTAATCGCAGGCGGGCAGCACGGCGCGCACCTCGCTCGGCGGCACCAGCAGCGCCGCCGCCGCCGCCCACTGCCGCAGCTCCTCAGGCAGCGGCCGCGGCTGCTCCGCGGCAGCAGCAGCCGCAGCCGCGGCGCCGCCTCTGCCCGACGCAGCGCCTGTCCCCACCTCCGCCATCCTCTCCAGCGCCGCCAGCAGCTCCGGGTCCCGCAGCTTCCCCTCCGGACCCAACACATCCCGAAGGCGCTCCATGTCGAGCAAGCGGCACCCTGGCCGGCATGCCGCCGCCGCCGCCCCCGACATTGTGCCGTCAGTCCGAGATCCGCCCGCCGACGCCACCGCCGCCGACCCGCGGGTCGCCAGCGCCCTCGCCAGGCGCTCCGGGGCCCAATGCACCAGCGCCCGCAGCGCGCCTGCCAGCACCTTTTCAAGGTTTGTCGCCAAGTAATCGCGGTCGGGTAGAAATGCCCTAATCGTCCTGGATGCGAGCGCCAGCAGCCTCGGCAGCCCAAACTCCACCCACAGGAACCGGTCCCACTCCGCCGCCACTGAAGCCGCCGCCGTGCGCGGAGCCGGAACCATTCCGCACTCAGCCGCTGCGGAGTGGCTGATGTAGGCCGAGCCGTCCCCGCGCGCCGCACTCGCCATTGCAGCCGCTGCCACCGCCGCCGGCTGCTGCCGCGGGGCCTGCAAGCCCGCGGAGGGCCCATCGGAGCCGCCCTCCGGCCCGGCGCGTGTCTCCGTTGTTGCCGTCTCCGCCGACGACGCCAGTGACGCCGGCGCTCCAGGAGTAGCAGCAGCGGCAGCCAGGATCGGAACCCAGGCCAGGATTCGCTGAACAAGGTTGGTAAGCATAGCGCGCGTGCACTTCCCCTCCAGGTCGGCAACCAGGCGAGTCGTCTCCGGCAGGACGCGCACGGCGACTTGCGACAGCGCCGCCGCCAGTCGCTGCAGAGCGGGGTGCTTCGGATCGACGTCGCCGTCCGCGCGTCGCTGCCCCGAGCCGGTCTCGTCCGCCTCACCACCGCCACGACTGCCCGGGCCCTCAGAGGCCTCACCACCGGCAATGGGGATGGCGGCTCCGTCGCCGAGTGCGCCCTTCACACCGCTGCTGCCGCCGCTAGCGCCCGCCCCAGCATCCAAACCCCTGTCGCCGCCGCCCGGCACCGCACCGCCACCGCTGCCCCCGCCCTCGCCACCGCAGCTTCCTTCCGCTGCATCTTCCGCACGGCTAGCACCGCGGCTGCCGCGGGATCGCCGCTGAGCTTGCGGGCCCAAGGGGTCGCCGGCAGCTGGGCGGCGGGCAGCCTCCGCCACAGCCGACCTGAGGCGTTCAATGATCGGGACGGAATCCAAGCCCGGGGCCAGCGCTTCATACACAAAGCACAGAATAACTTCGGCGTGGTTCCACGCATCCCGCAGGCCACAGACCGCTTCGTGTAGGCGCGGCTGGTTGTTCGGGCTGTACAGGCCCCCAGGTGGATGAAACACGTCGGCGCAGGCGATGCCTGCCGCCACGAACTCGGCCCGCGCGGCCGCCGCGGTGACGCCCAGCTGCAGGGCCGCCCGTCGCGCCAGCTTGGCCACCGTAGTAATCAGCGAGGCAGTGACCCGTGGGTCGGCGAACGTCAGCGCCTGGCCCCAGCCGTCCGCGGCGCCGCCCGTTAAAGGGTTGTCGAAGGACATGTGCGTCTGGGCGGGCGGAATGCAACACACAAGAGGGAGCGGGCGGCGGCAGCGCGGCAATGCATCACCGCAAAATAGTTTGCAGTCGACGGTTCGTGCGCGCGCGCAATGCGGAGCGAGTGGATGCAACAGCCGGCCCGCGGAGGCCTGACTTAGGGCTTTTCTTCTTCGGGCGGTCTGGAGCCAACGCTAAACCCCTCACCGATTCATTGAGGCCTGGAAAGGTGGAGGGGGAGGGGCGCGCTCTCTGCGCGGCAGAGCATGGCCATCTGGCCCGACAGGGGATGTCCTCCGATTATGCACCGAGTCCGTATTTCACACCCGCTCCATCTTCCCACACCGCCACACCCCCTGTATCGAGCCCCTTGCTCCCACCCAACGTGCCAAAGACGTGCACGCTTCTGACCTCTGTGCTCGCCGGGCGCCTCAGCAGCAGCTCAAGCAGCTGCAGGTACCCAGCCCTCAGCGCCACCGCCACGTCCGCGGAGGGGCAGCTGGCGGCGCTCTCAGCGGCGGAGACGGGAGAAGCCGCGGCTGCTGCTGCTGCTGCGTGCGGGGGCGATGGGAAGGAACGACGGCAGACGGGGACGTCATCAAGAAATGAGCCGGCAACGCCAGAGGCGCGCCGGACGCTATCACACAAAAGGCACAGTGCTGGGATGCCGAGGGTTTCGAAGGCGCTACCGGTTCCGCCTCGTGCTGGGAAAAGCTAAAAGGAAACAGCACTGCGCGTGCCGTTTCTCAACACCCATCGTGCACATACACACACAGTCACACACACTCGCCTGCGTCCGCCTGCACCCGCAGCACCAGCAGCTCGGAAACACACACCCGTGTCCAGCTGCCGTCCACGAACCACTCCGGGTGCGGCTCCGCTGCCGCGCGGACGAACCTGGCAGTCAGGTCCCACCACCTCTGCAGCTGCTCCAGCTTCCGCGGTGGGTGCTCCGCCTCGGGAGCCCAACCCCGATCCCAGCCCGCGGCCCGGGCGCACTTGAGCGCCTGAAGGCCGAATGGAGCTGCCTAGGCCAGGGGCACGCGCGGCCGCTGCTGCTGCTGCTGCGTGGCCGCCGCAGCTGCCACCGCCCCGGCCGCGCCCTCTGCAGGAACTGCCGGCGATGATGACGGCTGTTGATGCTGTTGCTGCTGACCCGCTCCCGCCAGCGCCTCCACCGCGCTGCTGGCCAGGCGCATTGACACGTCCAGCGTCGCCGCGACCTTGAAGGGCGGCACCGACAGGCAAGTCTGTCGCATTCGCTTTAGAAAGTGAGTAGCATCACAGTTTGCGGATGCCTCCTTGCTGAACAGCTTGTCGACATCCACGGCCTCTGCACGCAGCGTTTCCAGCTCCTGCCGCAGATAACGTTGGCGCCGGGCGGCCAGCTTACGGATAGAGCATGCGAACCAGGGTGAGCCGGGCTGCAGGTGCCCTGCCATGCCCTCGATGTTACTGGTCCATTGCGAAAGCGCCCACCGCGCAAAGTCGGTGTCCACGAAAGTGTGGCTTTGGAACAGCAGGCGCCGCCCGCGATCGTCCGCGAGCGGCGCCACCGGGGTCCCCGGCCCCGCCGTCGGCATGTTGTAGGTGGTCCCTCCGTCCAAGGCGGCCGCCAGCCCCACCAGGTGCCCCGTCAGCAGGTAGGAATGGCTGTGGTTGCGCCCAATCATGCCAGAGGTGTAATTGATTGATCTCAATGCGCGTGCGAGGCGCGGGAGCAGGCGGCCCGCCTCGTCCCGTGCGCTCTCGCACCCTGACACCAGCAGCAGCGCCCGAGCCCAATGCTCCAGCAGGAAAGAGTTCATAACCTCCAGTTTCAAAACGCCGTCGATCCGAAGGGTCGTGTGGTAAAGCGTCAGGACCTCCAGCAGGGTTACAACCTCCTCGACCACTGTCAATGCCGAGCAAGGCGCCAAGGAAGGTGGTACAAGCTGGGACGCAAGGTCTGCCAGCAGCAAGGCGTAGCAGCGAATCGCTTGTGAGCCGAGGAGAGCTTCCGCGATGGAGCCGAACAAGTCCATTTGAACTTCGCCCTCCACGCGAGCCTCGAGAAGCAGTCGAAGATGCGCATTCAAGACAGCACGCATGCTCCAGAACGCCTCACGCTCCGCGCTGCTGGCACTGGCTTTTGCTGCCGAGCGCCGCAACGCAATGCCGAACAGAGCGACCAGGCCCGCAAGTTGATTATCGCCGATGAGTTCCCATGCATTTTCTGTGACCTCAAGGTCATCGTTTGACAGTAGCTCCGTCAAGTCCTCCGCTGCCACGCGTATGCGCTTGACCAGTGTTGGCCCGGTGGCGCCATCGTCAAGCAAACTCTGAAGCTCGTCCGTGCAGAGAGCCCGCGTTCGCCTTAGGAGCCTCTCGACAGGCCGCCGCGATGCTGCGCCTCCAACTGGCATGGCGAGCACAAACTTGCGGTCCTGAAAAAAGGGATCAGGACATATGCCTACAGATATCAGCCCTTAGGATGTGAATCCTTGCAGAAGCAACAAAGAGTCGACGTGTGGTACCGCGTACTGGTAACCGTGCACGGTTGTGGGCCCCTGCGTCTTGGGCAAAAATTTAAGTACTTCTTGTGGGTGCCGTAATTGCAGCCCGCAGTGGAGCCTTGGTACCTTGCATACGTTTCGAGCGCAGCTTGCCGTCAAGCCTGCTAGAGCTTCTTCCTTCTTGTCAAGACGCAGGGGCCTTGGAATTCATAACCGTGCCCGACTACCGCGTTCAGGATCAGTGGGGGGGAGGCTACCGGTACAATACCTCGATTCAAATTTGTTGTTTCTGCATCCAAGGAATCTCACCCTAAGCGCCGCTGACACCTGTAGGCATAGGTCTCGTTACCATTTTTGGACCGCAAGTTTGTGCTCGCCATGCCAGTTGGAGGCGCAGCGTCCCGGCGGCCTTTGGATGGGCTCCTGAGGCGGACGCGGGCTCTCTGCACGGACGAGCTTCAGAATTTGCCTGACGATGGTGCCACCGGGCCAACACTGGTCAAGCGCATACGCGTGGCAGCGGAGGACTTGATGGAGCTACTGTCGCACAAAGACCTCGACGGCATACAAAGTGCATGGGAACTCATCGGCAAGAACCAACTTGCGGGCCTGTTCGCTCTGTTCGGCATCGCGGTGCGGCGCTCGGCAGCAACAGCCAGTGCCAGCAGCGCGGAGCGTGAGGCGTTCTGGAGCATGCGTGCTGCCTTGAATGCGCATCTTCGACGGCTTCTCGTGGCTCACGTGGAGGGCAAAGTTTGGGGGATCTTGAGCAATTCCATCGCGGAAGCTCTCCTTGGCTCACCGGCGATTCGCTGCTACGCCTTGCTGCTGGCAGACATTGCGTCCCAGCTTGGACCGCCTTCCTTGGAGCCTTGCTCTCCGTGTCACGCCATTACCTCGGCAACGACGGTGGTTGAGGAGGTTGTTACCTTGCTGGAGTTCCTGACGCTCCACAAACCGTTCGCTCGGATCGACGGCGTTTTGGAACTGGAGGTGATGAACTCTTTCCTGCTGGAGCATTGGGCTCGGGCGCTGCTGCTGGCGTCCCGGTGCGAGAGCGCACGGGACGAGGCGGGCCGCCTGCTCCCACGCCTCGGACGCGCATTGAGATCAATCAATTACACCTCTGGCATGATTGAGCGCAACCACAGCCTTTCCTACCTGCTGACGGGGCACCTGGTGGGGCTGGCGGCCGCCTTGGACGGAGGGACCACCTACAACATGCCGACGGCGGGGCCGGGGACCTCGGTGGCGCCGCTCGCGGACGATCGCGGGCGGCGCCTGCTGTTCCAAAGCCACACTTTCGTGGACACCGACTTTGCGCGGTGGGCGCTTTCGCAATGGACCAGTAACATCGCGGGCATGGCGAGGCACCTGCAGCCCGGTTCACTCTGGTTCACATGCTCTATCCGTGAGCTTGTCGCCCGGCGCCAGCGTTATCTGCGGCAGCAAGCCCAGGAGCTGGAAATGCAGCGTACAAAGGGCTTTCCTTTCATAGCATCACGGCTTGCGCAGGCCTCCTTGCTGAACAGCTTGTCTACATCCACTTGCCTGTCGGTGCCGCCCTTCAAGGTCGCGGCGACACTGGACGTGTCAATGCGCCTGGCCAGCAGCGCGGTGGAGGCGCTGGCGGGAGCGGGTCAGCAGCAACAGCAGCAACAGCCGTCATCGTCCGGGGCGGTGGCAGCTGCGGCGGCCACGCAGCAGCAGCAGCAGCAGCGGCCGCGTGTGCCCCCGGCCGAGGCAGCTCCATTCGGCCTTCAGGCGCTCAAGTGCGCCCGGGCCGCGGGCTGGGATCTGGGTTGGGCTCCCGAGGCGGAGCACCCGCCGCGGAAGCTGGAGCAGCTGCAGAGGTGGTGGGACCTGACTGCCAGGTTCGTCCGCGCGGCAGCGGAGCCGCACCCGGAGTGGTTTGTGGACGGCAGCTGGACACGGGAGTGTGTTTCGGAGCTGCTGGCGCTGCGGGTGCAGGCGAACACAGGCGAGTGTGTGTGTGTGTGTGTAACTGTTACATATCTGCCGGGCCGACACTGGCCGGGGGCGCTAACCCGCCCACATACGGGAGACCGCCGAAGCACTCCTCTGTTGAGGAGGGGCGTACCACCTTGTCCGCACACTGCACCGGGAAGTGCTAACCGCTGCGCCGTAATCGTCACAGGACAGAACAGTGTGTGTGTGTGTGTGTGTGTGCACGGCGGGTGTTAAAAACGGCACGCGCATTTCAGTTCTGGCGTTGTCTGGCCATGGCCGGCACTGTTGAGGACAGGGTAGCTAGGCTTGACAGTGGAGTGGAGTATGCAAATCCCCAAAAGGCAATCTGGCAGGCTTGCAGTTGTAGTGGGGGGCTGAGGGGTTGGGGATGGCAGCAGTGCTGTTTCCAATTTCCAGCCCCTTTTAGTTTCCCAGCGCGAGGCGGAACCGTGGAACCGGGTAGCGCCTCCGAAACCCTCGGCATCCCATCATTGTGCCTTTGGTGTGATAGCCTCCGGCGCGTTGTGCGCGCTTCTGGCGTTGCCGGCTCATCTCTTGATGACGTCCCCGTCTGCCGTCGTTCCCCTTCCCCTCGCCCCCCCACCCCCCACGCAGCCGCGGCTTCTCCCGTCTCCGCCGCTGAGAGCGTCGCCAGCTGCCCCTCCGCAGACGTGCCGGTGGCGCTGAGGGCTGGGTACCTGCAACTGCTAGAGCTGCTGCTGAGGCGCCCGGCGAGCACAGAGGTCAGAAGCGTGCACGTCTTTGGCAGGTTGGGTTGCAGCAGAGCGGCAAGGAGCTCGATACAGGGGATGTGGCGGTGTGGGAAGATGGAGCGTGTGTGAAATACGGACTCGGTGCATGATCGCAGGACATCCCCTGTCGGGCCAGATGGCCGTGCACTGCCGCGCAGAGAGCGCGCCCCCTCCTCCTCCCTCCTCCTCCGCCTCTCCATGCCTCAATTAGTCGGTGACAGGAGGAGAGGAAGAGCATTGGGAAAGGCAGGGTCCTCCGCGGGCCGGCTGTTGCATCCACTTGCTCAGCATTGCGCGCGCATGAACCGACGACTGCCGACTATTTTCTTGCGGTGATGCCTTGCCGAGCCGCCGCCGCCCGCTCCCTCTTGTGTGTTGCACTCCGCCCGCCCAGAAGCACACGCGGAAATCCTTCGACAACCCCTTGGCGGGCGCCTCCGCGGACGGCTGGGCCCAGGCGCTGACGTTCGCCGACCCACGGGTCACTGCTTCGCTGATGGCTACGGTGGCCAAGCTCGCGCGGCGGGCGACCCTGCAGCTGGGCGCCGCAGCGGCGGCCGCGCGGGCCGAGTACGTGGCGGCGGGCATCGCCTGCCCCGACGTGTTTCATCCACCTGGGGGCCTGTACAGCCCGAACATCCCGAACCAGCCGCGCCTACACGAAGCGATTGGTGGCCTGCGGGATGCCTTGAACCACGCCGACTCTGTTCAACGCTTTGCGTATGAAGCGCTGGCCCCGAGCCGGGACTCTGTCTCGATCATTGATCGCCTCAGGTCGGCTGTGGCGGAGGCTGCTCGCCGCCCATCTGCCGGCGACCCCTTGGGCCCGCAAGCTCAGCGGCGATCCCGCTGCGGACGCGGCGGTAGCCGTGCTGAAGTTGCAGCGGAAGGAAGCTGCGGGGGCGAGGGCGGGGGCAGCGGTGGCGGTGCGGCGCCGGGTAGCGGCGACAGGGGTTTGGATGCTGGGGCGGGCGCTAGCGGCGGCAGCAGCGGTGTGAAGGGCGCACTCGGCGACGGAGCCGTCATCCCCATTGCCGTTGGCGAGGCCTCCGAAGGCCCGGGCAGTCGTGGCGGCGGTGAGGAGGACGAGACCGGCTCGGGGCAGCGACGCGCGAACGGCGACGTTGATCCGAAGCACCCCGCTCTGCAGCGACTGGCGGCGGCGCTGTCGCAAGTCGCCGTGCGCGTCCTGCCGGAGACGACTCGCCTGGTTGCCGACCTGGAGGGGAGCTTTGCACGAAATAGGGTTACCTACCTTCTTCAGCGAATTGTGGCCTGGGTTCCGATCCTGGCTGCTGCTGCTGCAACACCTGGAGCGCCGGCGTCGTCGCCGGCGGCGGCGACGGCAACAACGGAGACGCGCGCCGGGCCGGTCGGCGGCTCCGACGAGCCTTCCGCGGGCTTGCAGGCCCCGCAACAGCAGCCGGCGGCGGGCTCAGCGGCAGCGACGGTGGCACCGGCTGCAATGGCGAGTGCGGCGCGCGGGGACGGCCCGGCCCACATCAGCCACTCCGCAGCGGCTGAGTGCGGAGTGGCTCCGGCTCCGCGCACGGCTGCGGCCTCAGTGGCGGCGGAGTGGGACCGGTTCCTGTGGGTGGAGTTTGGGCTGCCGAGGCTCCTGGCGCTCGCATCCAGGTCGATTAGTGCGTTGCTACCCAAGTTCGATAACTTGGTAGCAGATCTTGAAAAGGTGCTGGCAGGCGCGCTGCGGGCGCTGGTGCATTGGGCCCCGGAGCGCCTGGCGAGGGCGCTGGCGACCCGCGGGTCGGCGGCGGTGGCGTCGGCGGGCGGATCTCGGACTGACGGCACAATGTCGGGGGCGGCGGCGGCGGCATGCCGGCCAGGGTGCCGCTTGCTCGACATGGAGCGCCTTCGGGATGTGTTGGGTCCGGAGGGGAAGCTGCGGGACCCGGAGCTGCTGGCGGCGCTGGAGAGGCTGGTCGCGGCGGCAGAAGAGTCGGCGGAGGTGGGGACAGGCGCTGCGTCGGGCAGAGGCGGCACCGCTGCTGCGGCTGCTGCTGCCGCGGAGCAGCCGCGGCCGCTGCCTGAGGAGCTGCGGCAGTGGGCGGCGGCGGCGGCGCTGCTGGTGCCGCCGAGCGAGGTGCGCGCCGTGCTGCCCGCCTGCGATTACCCGGGCTGTGTCAACCTGGATGGGGACAGCGAGGCGGGGCTGGGGCTGGCGGGCTGTGCGGGCTGCGGCGGGCGGGTGCGGTACTGCAGTCGGGACTGTCAGACGGCGCACTGGAAGGCGGGGCACAAGGCGGCGTGCATGAGGGGGTGAAGGGCGCGGTGACGCGGATTGGCGATTTGGGGGAGCGAATCGGTCGGAGCTGAAAGGGCAGTCAGTCGCCATCTTTCCCATGAGACCGATGACATGCTCGGTGAACACGGGCGAGCGTTTGGTTCTGTGAAAACTTTCTATGTGTAAACAAGCCAAACGTTTCATGCTCGGTGAACACGGTCGCTTAACAAGCACGACGCTGGGCTCTAGGACTGGCGCTCACTGGGTTGTGGTGGTGGTGGTGATTACATGCCGGATGGCTCCCGGCGCTCCGAAGAGAAGAAGCCGGTGGGTTGGGTCACTTGAGTGGTGGCAGGAGCGGTGGCGGTTGCGGTGAGTGGTAGCGGTAGCGGTAGTGATCGGTACATGCGGCTTGGTCGGCGGGAGGGGGGGTAATAAGAACGGCCCGGGGCGAGGGGAACGCAACGCAGTTACCTGGAATATTACCTGAGGGGGGGACGGCCCCGCCCCCGAGGGTCCCCCGTAACAGCCCGTGGGTCTACACAGGAGGAAGGGCCATTCAGCAATGCTGCGGTGTGCTCCAGACCCTCCCCCACCCATTGGAGGTGGAGCCAACGGGCCAGCGGACCGCGCAGCGAAGCTAGCAGTGCAGGATGTCCGCAGTTGGATGATGTTCTTGTTATTTTTGTTGTTGGACGAGTAGGGTATGTCGGGTGGTTTGCTGGGCACCCAGGGAATTGCGGGTGCGTACAGCGGACTCCGGGCCTAGAGCGGACCAGCTGGGTTCTGCAGTGGTTGGCATTTGTAGTGGTTGGCATCTGTGGTGGTTGGCATCCGCAGTGGTTGGCATCAGGGCGTTCATACAATTCCATACTAGATTGTGTGCCCGGACAAGGCATTTGGCGAAATTCGTCTGGCGAGGCCGAAGTGGCCCAGCCCTCCGCCCTGGTTGGCATCTGCAGTGGTTGGCATCTGTGGTGGTTGGGTCTCCGAATGGTCCTGCGACAGTGTGCGATGTCGGATGGCGTGATCTGGGTCGGCATTCATCTTGTCAAAGCCGTGCTCCAGGTGCGCTCCTCCCGCATGTGCGCTGGATCAATCGATTGGTCGGTCGGTCGGCTGTGTGCCCAAGTGGGTCTTGGCTGCCGGAGGCTACCGGCCGCTTGCATGTCGGTGGTGCGCATTGGTGGGTGACTCGCCGCCGCCGTCGCGTTTTACTTGGCACGCCCAGCATTGTGGCGTGAGTGAGCGTGCTCTCTGGCGACTTTGGCGGGTCCCAGGGTCCCAGGGGACTGACTCTGCCCCTTTCCGATGGCTGACGGACGGGTGGAGGTCTGCAGGCGGCAGGCCTCCCGTGGGATTGGGTTGTGACTTGTGAGGGCCTTCACACCCGCCGCAAGACACCGTATACTGTACGGCCTCCCCATTGTGATACGCGGATCCTAGCTGGGGGCGGCGTTGCTTCGGCGCCCTTGCGCCCCGGGGGCGCCGGAATAGCCCCCCCCAAGCGGTCGACAGGCTGACGTAAATGCTGCGGAGGGAAGGGGGGAGGAAGGTGAGGCAGCCTCTTCGGATGGCCTCCTGCCTGAGCAGCCCGCCTGTGGCACCACACGGCAGGAAGGCTGGCAGGCAGGTGGTGCCGCCGCACCGCGGCAGCGGCCGTTGCGGTCATTCGTTTCTCATTCTCTCTATTTCTTTCTCTTTGTGACGTACCGTAATCGTATCACGTGGGAGATCAGATCCACTCAACTGTCGCCACGAGGAGGGACGGTGCATCCACAGAGCGGTGCTTGGCAGCATGGAGTGGAGTGGAGTGAAATGCATACCAGCGCAACACGTGCCGGCAGCAGCTCCTGGTCCCAAGGCTGGGTACCGGTAGAGCGTCCTGGATGCCAGGACTCCTGCCAGCAGGGCGCCGAACAAGTGCGTTTCAGGGTTGTGTCGGCCCGGCTGGCTCCCGTGTCGGGGTGCAGCGCAGACGCACCTCGATGCACGAGCCGGCAGCACACCAGGCGGGTGGTGGTGGTGGTGGTGGTGATTCAGTGGGCTCTGCGTGGGCCCTCTGATGGGGTCATTCGAGAAGAGCAGCGGAGAGCCAGCAGCGGAGCAGCGGGCTGTGCACTGCAGCGGGCGACTGCTGCCGGGGGTGCGAGGGCCGTGCTGGCTGCAGGTCCATTCTACAACGGCCGTGCAGCCGGGGAGGTGGAGGCCCGGGGGACTCTGCTGGGACCTGGTATGCGGTCGGCAGTGCTGAATAACTCCGACTGAACTTTCCGACTGGAGCAGACCCGGGGCCGGGTGCGTGTGCCACCCTCGCGTGGCAGATGTCTCAGCCTCAGCCGCATGCCTCAGCGGGAAGCCGGTCGGAAGCACTCTTGAAACAACCGCTGGTACCAGCAAGACCGTTTTATGAATATCAATGGCGCAAAGTTGTGTTAGTTGTGACAGCAAATCTGGCTGCAGCCAGAGGAGGTGGCAGGGAGATGAAGGGAAGCATGGGAGGGAAGAAACTCCCAGTCGATTGATGTCGAGCACTGTCGAGCGTGGAGGCGAGCGTGGCCAGGGGTATGGGGATTTGAAGCCCCCCGCGTCCGCATTGTCATTGTGCGTGCGCGGCCTTGCGCGGTATGGAGACGTGCGTATCTGCCTAGAAGGGGTGAAGTGGCCTTTACTCTTTTCGCACGGTACAGGTATGTCCTGGTGTGGCTAGTAGTGCGTCTGTGACGTCATACCTGGTTGCCGGCTCATAAGCCCGCTTACGGCGTCGATACCGGTATCCGAGGCGGCTCGCGTGTGTAGGTGTGTTCGTCATTGCGGCACGGGACCCGGACAGCCGGTGTGCCTCATCTGCCGTACACACTAGGAGCTACCGTACTCACAACCGTGAGCGAGTATCTAGTACTGGGCAATACTTTTTATATTAATTCTTCAGGGTACCGTTATTGCAGCCCGCAGTGTAGCCTTGGTACCTTGCATACGTTTCGAGCGCAGCATGCTTGCCGTCAAGCCTGCTAGAGCTTCTTCCTTCTTGTCAAGACGCAGGGGCGTTGTTTACCACAACAGTGCACGGCTACCGCGTTCAGAATCGGTGAGGGGAGGCTACCGGTACAACATTTTGATTCAAATTTGATGTTTCTGCATCCAAGGATTCTCACCCTAAGCGCCGCTGACACCTGTAGGCATAGGTCCTGTTCCCTTTTTTAAGGACCTCAAATTTGTGCTCGCCATGCCAGTTGGAGGCGCAGCGTCGCGTCGGCCTTTGGAGAGGCTCTTAAGGCGGACGCGGGCTCTCTGCACGGACGAGCTTCAGAATTTGCTTGATGATGGTGCCACCGGGCCAACACTGGTCAACCGCATACGCGTGGCAGCGGAGGACTTGACGGAGCTACTGTCGCACGATGACCTTGAGGTCACAGAAAATGCATGGGACCTCATCGGCAAGAACCATCTTGCTGGCCTGGTCGCTTTGTTCGGCATCGCATTGCGGCGCTCGGCAGCAACAGCCAGTGCCAGCAGCGCGGAGCGTGAGGCGTTCTGGAGCCTGCGTGCAACTTTGAATGCGCATCTTCGACTGCTTCTCGAGGCTCACGTGGAGGGCGAAGGTCAGGTGGACTTGTTCGGCTCGATCGCGGAAGCTCTCCTTGGCTCACACGCGATGCGCTGCTACGCCTTGCTGCTGGCGGACCTTGCGTCCCAGCTTGGACCACCTTCCTTGGAGCCTTGCTCGCCGTGTCAAGCCATTACCTCGGCAACGACGGTGGTTGAGGAGGTTGTAACCTTGCTGGAGTTCCTGACGCTCCACGAACCGGTCGTTCAGATCGAAGGCGTTTTGGAACTGGAGGCGATGAACTCTCTCCTGCTGGAGCATTGGGCTCGGGTGCTGCTGCTGGTGTCCCGGTGCGAAAGCGCACGGGGCGAGGCGGGCCGCCTGCTCCCGCGCCTTGCACGCGCATTTAGATCAATCAATTACACCTCTGGCATGATTGGGCGCAACCACAGCCTTTCCTATCTGCTGACGGGGCACCTGGTGGGGCTGGCGGCCGCCTTGGACGGAGGGACCACCTACAACATGCCGACGGCGGGGCCGGGGACCCCGGTGGCGCCGCTCACGGACGATCGCGGGCGGCGCCTGCTGCTGCAAACCCACGCTTTCATGGACACCGACTTTGCGGGGTGGGCGCTTTCGCAATGGACCAGTAACATCGCGGGCATGGCGGAGCACCTGCAGCCCGGCTCACCCTGGTTCGCATGCTCTATCCGTGAGCTGGTCGCCCGGCGCCAGCGATATCTGCCGCAGCGAGCCCAGGAGCTGGAGACGCTGCGTGCAGAGGGCATTCTCATAGTATCACAGTTTGCGGAGGCCTCCTTGCTGAACAGCTTGTCTACATCCACTTGCCTGTCGGTGCCGCCCTTCAAGGTCGCGGCGACGCTGAACGTGTCAATGCGCCTGGCCAGTAGCGCGGTGGAGGCGCTGGCGGGAGCGGGTCAGCAGCAGCAACAACAGCCGTCATCGTCCGGGGCGGTGGCAGCTGCGGCGGCCACGCAGCAGCAGCAGCAGCAGCGGCCGCGCGTGCCCCCGGCCGAGGCAGCTCCATTCGGCCTTCAGGCGCTCAAGTGCGCCCGGGCCGCGGGCTGGGATCTGGGTTGGGCTCCCGAGGCGGAGCACCCGCCTCGGAAGCTGGAGCAGCTGCAGAGGTGGTGGGACCTGACTGCCAGGTTCGTCCGCGCGGCAGCGGAGCCGCACCCGGAGTGGTTTGTGGACGGCAGCTGGACACGGGTGTATTTTTCGGAGCTGCTGGCGCTGCGGGTGCAGGGGAACGCAGGCGAGTGTGCGTGTGTGTGTGTGTGTGTCTGCGCGGCGGGTGTTGAGAAACGGCACGCGCAGTGCTGTTTCCATTTAGCTTTTCCCAGCACGAGGCGGAACCGTGGAACCGGTAGCGCCTCCGAAACCCTCGGCATCCCAGCACTGTGCCTTTGGTGTGATATCCTCCGGCGCGTTGTGTGCGCCTCTGGCGTTGCCGGCTCATTTCTTGATGACGCCCCCGTTTGCCGTCGTTCCTTCCCGTCGCCCCCGCACGCAGCAGCAGCAGAAGCCGCGGCTTCTCCCGTCTCCGCCGCTGAGAGCGCCGCCAGCTGCCCCTCCGCGGATGTGGCGGTGGCGCTGAGGGCTGGGTACCTGCAGCTGCTTGAACTGCTGCTGAGGCGCCCGGCGAGCACAGAGGTCAGAAGCGTGCACGTCTTTGGCGCGTTGGGTGGGAGCAGAGCGGCAAGGGGCTCGATACAGGGGGTGTGGCGGTGTGGGAAGATAGAGCGGATGTGAAATACGGACTCGACGCACAATCGCAGGGCATCACCTGGCGGGCCAGATGGCCGTGCACTGCCGCGCAGAGAGAGCGCCCCTCCTCCACCTCTCCATGCCTCAATGACATGAGGAGAGGAAGAGCCTTGGGAAAGGCAGGGTCCTCCGCGGGCCGGCTGTTGCATCCACTTGCTCAGCATTGCGCGCGCATGAACCGTCGACTGCAAACTATTTTTGCGGTGATGCATTGCCGCGCCGCCGCCGCCCGCTTTTTACTCCCGTGTGTTTGCACTCCGCCCGCCCAGAAGCGGAAATCCTTCGACAACCCCTTGGCGGGCGCCCCCGCGGACGGCTGGGCCCAGGCGCTGACGTTCGCCGACCCACGGGTCACTGCCTCGCTGATGGCTACGGTGGCCAAGCTGGCGCGGCGGGCGACCCTGCAGCTGGGCGCCGCCGCGGCGGCCGCGCGGGCCGAATACGGGGCGGCGGGCATCGCCTGCGCCGACGTGTTTGATCCACCTGGAGGCCTGTACAGCCCGAACATCCCGAACCAGCCGCGCCTACACAAAGCGGTCTGTGGCCTGCGGGACGCTTTGAACCACGCCAAAGTTTTTCTGCGCTTTGCGTATGAAGCGCTGGCCCCGGGCTTGGATTGTGTCCCAATCATAGATCGCCTCAGGTTGGCTGTGGCGGAGGCTGCTCGCCGCCCATCTGCCGGCGACTCCTTGGGCCCGCAAGCTCAGCAGCGATCCCGCGGCGGACGCGCTGCTAGCCGTGCGGAAGATGGAGCGGAAGGAAGCTGCGGGGGCGAGGGCGGGGGCAGCGGTGGCGGTGCGGTGCCGGGCGGCGGCGACAGGGGTTTCGATGCTGAGGCGGGCGCTAGCGGCGGCAGCAGCGGTGTGAAGGGCACACTCGGCGACGGAGCCGCCATCCCCATTGCCGGTGGTGAGGCCTCTGGGGGCCCGGGCAGTCGTGGCGGTGGTGATGTGGGCGAGGCCGGCTCGGGGCAGCGACGCGCGGACGGCGACGTCGATTCGAAGCACCCCGCTCTGCAGCGACTGGCGGCGGCGCTGTCGCAGGTCGCCGTGCGCGTCCTGCCGGAGACGACTCGCCTGGTTGCTGACCTGGAGGGGAAGTGCACACGCGCTATGCTTACCAACCATGTTCAACGAAGTCTGGCCTGGGTTCCGATCCTGGCTGCTGCTGCTGCTACTCCTGGAGCGCCGGCGTCACTGGCGTCGTCGGCGGCGGCGGAGACGGCAACATCGGAGACGCGCGCCGGGCCGGCCGGCGGCTCCGACGAGCCTTCCGCGGGCTTGCAGGCCCCGCAACAGCAGCCGGCGGCGGGCTCAGCGGCAGCGACGGTGGCAGCAATGGCGAGTGCGGCGCGCGGGGACGGCCCGGCCCACATCAGCCACTCCGCAGCGGCTGAGTGCGGAGTGGCTCCGGCTCCGCGCACGGCTGCGGCCTCAGTGGCGGCGGAATGGGACCGGTTCCTGTGGGTGGAGTTTGGGCTCTCGAGGCTGCTGGCGCTCGCATCCAGGACGATTAGGGAGTTTCTACCCGGCCGCGATTATTACATGGTGGCAAACCTTGAAAAGGTGCTGGCAGGCGCGCTGCGGGCGCTGGTGCATTGGGCCCCGGAGCGCCTGGCGAGGGCGCTGGCGACCCGCGGGTCGGCGGCGGTGGCGTCGGCGGGCGGATCGCCGACTGACGGCACAATGTCGGCGGCGGCGGCGGCATGCCGACCAGGGTGCCGCTTGCTGGACATGGAGCGCCTTCGGGAGGTGTTGGGTCCGGAGGGGAAGCTGCGCGACCCGGAGCTGCTGGCGGCGCTGGAGAGGCTGGCGGAGGTGGTGACAGGCGCTGCGTCGGGCAGAGGCGGCGCGGCGGCTGCGGCTGCTGCTGCTGCCGCGGAGCAGGCGCGGCCGCTGCCTGAGGAGCTGCGGCAGTGGGCGGCGGCGGCGGCGCTGCTGGTGCCGCCGAGCGAGGTGCGCGCCGTGCTGCCCACCTGCGATTACCCGGGCTGTGTCAACCTGGCGGGGGACAGCGAGGCGGGGCCGGGGCTGGCGGGCTGCGCGGGCTGCGGCGGGCGGGTGCGGTACTGCAGTCGGGACTGTCAGACGGCGCACTGGAAGGCGGGGCACAAGGCGGCGTGCATGAGGGGGTGAAGGGCGCGGTGACGCGGATTGGCGATTTGGGGGAGCGAATCGGTCGGAGCTGCAAGGGCAGTCCGTCGCCATCTTTCCCATGGGACCAATGACATGCTCGGTAAACACGGTCGCTTAACAAGCTCGACGCTAGGCTTTAGGTCACTACTAGCGCTCACTGTGTTGCGCTTGTTGTTGTGGTGGTGGTTACCGGGCGCCCGGGCGCTCCAAAGAGTTGAAGCCGGTGGGTTAGGTAGTGGTAGCGGTAGTGATCGGTGCATGCGTCATGATCGGCGGGAGGGGGGGACGGCCCCGCCGCCGAGGTTCCCCCGTAACAGCAAGTGGGCCTACACAGGAGGAAGGGCCATTCAGCGATGCTGCGGTGTGCTCCAGACCCTCATCCAACCCCACTGGAGGTGGAGCCAACGGGCCAGCGGACCGCGTAGCGAAGCTAGCAGTGCAGGGTGTCCGCATTTGGATGATGTTCTTGTTATTTTTGTTGTTGGACGAGTAGGGTATGTCGGGTGGTTTGCTGGGCACCCAGGGAATTGCCGGTGCGTACAGCGGACTCCGGGGCCCTGGAAGGCGGGGTAGAGCCAGCAGACCAGCTGGGTTCTGTGGTGGTGGGCATCCGCAGTGGTTGGCATCTGTGGTGGTTGGCATCTGCAGTGGTTGGCATCTGGGCGGTTATACAATTCTATACTAGATTGTGTGCCCGGACAAGGCATTTGGCGAAATTCGTCTGGCGAGGCCGAAGTGGCTCAGCCCTCCGCCCTGGTTGGCATCTGTGGTGGTTGGCATCTGTGGTGGTTGGGTCTCCGAATGGTCCTGCGACAGTGTGCGACGTCGGATGGCTTGATCTGGGTCATCATTTCGAAGCCGCACTCTAGGTGCGCTCCTCCCGCATGTGCTGGATCGGTCGGTCGGTCGGCTGTGCGCCTGAGTGGGTCGTGGCTGCCGGAGGCATATCGGTGGCGCGCCTCGCCGCCGCCGTCGCGTTTGTGGCGTGAGTGAGCGTGCCCCCTGGCAACGGGGCAGCCAACCCGCAGCGGGTCGGCCTCTCGACAGCACACCTACACCTCAGCCGCACTGTCGCGACCAACTGTTCGTTTTGCTCCTTTGTCGTTGAGTGGAGTGGGTTGGGCATCTGCCGGAGCTTGGCCAAGGATGCGCTCCACTGTCGGCCCCGGGGACTCTGCTGTGGAGAAACCTCTCTGCGGAAGGCAAGCGGGACCTGGTATGCGGTCGGCAGTGCTAAATAACTCCGAGAATTCTGACTGAAGCAGACCCGGGACCGGGTGCATGTGACACCATCGCGTGGCAGATGTCTCAGCTTCAGCCGCATGCCTCAGCGGGAAGCCGGTCGGAAGCACTCTTGAAACAACCGCCGACACCAACAACACTTTTATGTATTTCAGTGGCGCAAAGTTGTCTCAGTTGTGACAGCAAATCTGGCCGCAGCTAGGGGAGGTGGCAGGGAGATGAAAGGAAGCATGGGAGGGAAGAAACTCCCTGTCGATTATATGTCGAGCACTGTCGAGCGTGGAGGCGAGCGTTACGGGCTGCAAAGGCGATCGTAACGCGAATGAAGCGCCAGCGTTGCCAAAAACTTGTAGCCAGAAAGGATTAAGACGAGGGTTTTATGTGCAAGGCCGGTACGAATGGTAATGATGCTGGGTATGCACACAAGCCCCGCAGAAACCTCCCAAACATGTCCAAGACGAGGGAGAGAGTTGGAGGGCATACATGGCCAGACGATGGTGCAACGCATATTTTTATACGTGTGTTGTAGTTTAGAGGGCTTTGGGTGACCTATGTGGCCCATAAGAACATGAACCCGCAAGCATTTGAACGCAATACCGTACAATATGGCTTCCAAAGTTTTCAGTAACTATATGTAATTATCACAGGAAGTTGATAAGAGCAACAGAAATGAATATCAAGAGTATTACCACTATGAACGGCCGAGCGCAAGCATGCTCCGTTACACAAGGCGGCAGTCGATCGGCGCCCGGAGACGCACATTACACGCACAAATCATCTTAGGGGGTCGTACGGTGTCCACTCATGGACTGGGTAATGAGGTCCACTTTGGGAGTGGACTACGTTCAAAGCTACGTTTTTTATTACCCGAGACCACTAGGATTAGACTCTTCAAATGTGCAGTCCTTATAGAACTTTCATAATTTGAAATGACCAGTGCGCTGCGGAAATGACCAAACGCTGCTGCATCACGCCTTGCTCTATCAGACCCGACCAGCACCCTGCGCCTCGCAAGACAACCTGTGTAGGAAAAGCATTCTTACAATTCTTCGGGTCCCTGAAGGCCCCGGTCTCAGCGGCGGATAAGAAGAAGACGGAACTTCTTCTTTCTAGCTCAAATCGGGGCGAAGACTGCCTCTCGGGTCGCTTTTTTCATCAGGAATGCGTGGGCAGACCACCCAACGCTTCTTTCACTACAAACCCGTTCACGGTCCGGGCGGACGAGGTCACGAAAGAGCCGTTCCTAGAGCCTCGCGACCTGCGGCACCTGGCTTGCGAAGAGTGCTTAGTGGATTATCAAGGGCACAATGAGACAATGTTCAGTAACCGTACCGGTAAGGAGAGGCCCTGACCGCGCTTCGTTGGTGCATCTTTGACCCTTCCCTTTGACGTGTCACGTCTATCCCGTGAAACCTTCATTCATCTTTCGTCGTTCATCTTTTGTCTTTCATGCACGCAGCCGAGGATGTGGCCGCGGTGGAGAAGAGGTGCGCAACCCGGAATGCCAGCCAACGCAAGAAGCACGCCGTCGGTATCCTCAAAAGCGCGAGTGACTTGGGCGTCGACTCAGTAAGCTGGCTGCTTAACCCTGTCAAGGGCAGATCCCTCAAGTACTCGACAAACGTGCGGTCGGCTCTGATGGATCACCCGGACTTGCGGAAGCGGTTACAGGACTGCTTCTGGGACTTGGAGGACATTATGCGAAAGCGGCAGGAAGCAGGCACCGGAGTCCCCACAGTGGCAGTACCTCACGCAGCACACGACGGCCAGGCGGCAGCAGCACCACCTCTGACGGCCGTGGTTGCTCCCACTGACAACCCACCTGCCGTTGCTGTTGGGACTCGTGCCGACCTGGTGACGGGGCCTGCCATGGCGGCCGCCGGCCCTCGTGCTGGCGCGGCGGTGGCGCCTGCCATGGCGGCCACCAGCCCACGTGCCGACCCGGCGGCGGCGCCTACCTTGGCGGCAGCCGGCCCTCGTGCCGGCGCGGCGGTGGCGCCTATCTTGGCGGCCGCCGGCCCTCGTGCCGGCGCGGCGGTGGCGCCTATCTTGGCGGCCGCCGGCCCTCGTGCCGGCGCGGCGGTGGCGCCTACCTTGGCGGCCGCCAGCCCACGTGCCGACCCGGCGGCGGCACCTACCTTGGCGGCAGCCGGCCCTCGTGCCGGCGCGGCGGCGGCGCCTGCCATGGCGGCCGCCAGCCCACGTGCCGACCCGGCGGCGGCGCCTACCTTGGCGGCAGCCGGCCCTCGTGCCGGCGCGGCGGTGGCGCCTATCTTGGCGGCCGCCAGCCCACGTGCCGACCCGGCGGTGGCGCCTACCTTGGCGACAGCTGGCCCTCGTGCCGGCGCGGCGGCGGCGCCTGCCATGGCGGCCGCCGGCCCTCGTGCTGGCGCGGCGGTGGCGCCTGCCATGGCGGCCACCAGCCCTCGTGCCGGCGCGGCGGCGGCGCCTGCCATGGCGGCCGCCAGCCCACGTGCCGACCCGGCGGTGGCGCCTACCTTGGCGGCAGCCGGCCCTCGTGCCGGCGCGGCGGTGGCGCCTACCTTGGCGGCCGCCAGCCCACGTGCCGACCCGGCGGCGGCGCCTACCTTGGCGGCAGCCGGCCCTCGTGCCGGCGCGGCGGCGGCGCCTGCCATGGCGGCCGCCAGCCCACGTGCCGACCCGGCGGCGGCGCCTACCTTGGCGGCAGCCGGCCCTCGTGCCGGCGCGGCGGTGGCGCCTACCTTGGCGGCCGCCGGCCCTCGTGCCGGCGCGGCGGTGGCGCCTACCTTGGCGGCAGCCGGCCCTCGTGCCGGCGCGGCGGTGGCGCCTACCTTGGCGGCCGCCAGCCCACGTGCTGACCCGGCGGCGGCGCCTACCTTGGCGGCAGCCGGCCCTCGTGCCGGCGCGGCGGCGGCGCCTGCCATGGCGGCCGCCAGCCCACGTGCCGACCCGGCGGCGGCGCCTACCTTGGCGGCAGCCGGCCCTCGTGCCGGCGCGGCGGTGGCGCCTACCTTGGCGGCCGCCAGCCCACGTGCCGACCCGGCGGCGGCGCCTACCTTGGCGGCAGCCGGCCCTCGTGCCGGCGCGGCGGCGGCGCCTGCCATGGCGGCCGCCAGCCCACGTGCCGACCCGGCGGCGGCGCCTACCTTGGCGGCAGCCGGCCCTCGTGCCGGCGCGGCGGTGGCGCCTACCTTGGCGGCCGCCGGCCCTCGTGCCGGCGCGGCGGTGGCGCCTACCTTGGCGGCAGCCGGCCCTCGTGCCGGCGCGGCGGTGGCGCCTACCTTGGCGGCCGCCAGCCCACGTGCTGACCCGGCGGCGGCGCCTACCTTGGCGGCAGCCGGCCCTCGTGCCGGCGCGGCGGCGGCGCCTGCCATGGCGGCCGCCAGCCCACGTGCCGACCCGGCGGCGGCGCCTACCTTGGCGGCAGCCGGCCCTCGTGCCGGCGCGGCGGTGGCGCCTACCTTGGCGGCTGGGGCGGCGGTGGCGCCTGTGGTGGATCCCGAGGCGGTGAACGGGCAGCGTGCAGCGTCCCATTACGATGCAGGACCCAGCACCGAACCTGTCGCCGTGGTTCGTGGGCGGCGGCGTGGCAGAGGCGGCGGTTCCCACCGTAGCATTCAACAGGCGCGAGACGTGCTGCCGTCAAACATGGAGGAGCTCAGGCGGGCGGTGGAGAGCAGCGAGTTGGACCTCTTCAACAGGAAACAGCTGCAGCTGATCAAGCGCGCAGTTATGAGGGTGCACGACACGGTGTCATCCAAGGTCGTGCTCCTCCAACAGCTGAAGCGTGCAGCGGTAAGCAAAGGGAGGAAATGTTGGGAAAGTCATCACTGGGCGCGAGGCATAAGCTGTGGTTCTCAGAGGGGCTTACATCTCTTGTGCACGAATGACGTTACAAATAACCGACTTGCCCTTCGTGTGTAGGGAGTTGAGGCTGCCCCTGGCGCTTACGGCGAGAACAGGGGGCTGGGAGTAGTCGGCCGCGCTAATGCTGGTGAGTACCCCATAGGCGGTTGCACCCAAATGGCAGCTGGCAAACCGCTTGCGCTCTGCAACGACAACGGAAATGGGCCTTGCAGCTATTTTGTCGTCTAATACACTTCTTATACATACAGGTGGGGGCGTTGGGAGAGCAGCGAGCCGGAGTGGTCTCCGCGGTGGGCGGACCCCACGTGTGCAGCTCACAGACTCGCAGTCGGCACAGCTGGTCCGGATGTTTGAGTTCTGCAATTCGTCGAAGTCGAATCTTCCGCATCTCTTGCGCTGTCTGAGCAACGGGGGCCCGTTCGGTCGGGGCCCTGAGCTGGTAACACGTGACGGTGTGGAATACCTTGACGATACACCGGGCTTTGCGATTACCGAGCAGCAGCTGGTCAAGGAGCTCAAGGCGCGTGGGCTGAAGTGGCGGACACTGACGGCGAACCAGGTTGGTGAGGGGCTATTCTTGGAATGGAGAGCGCCATTTAAGGTAGTGTCGTTACAATTGGGACCCTTTGATCCTTTGGTGACAACCGTGTCGCACCCTTGTCCACCTCCCAACCAGGAGAAGCAGCTCGCTTACTGGTACAAGCGGAACCTGGACCAGGGCATTACCGGGTCAGACGTGTACGTACAGCTATGCGCGGTGATTCCGGGCGGCTGGACGTCTACGTCTATGAAGCGCTTACTGATCTTGCATGGGTTCGAGGCACGTAAGTACTTGTTAGCTCGTTTCTGCTTATGATGTCGAAGTTAGGCTAAGCCGTGCATTGCAACTACAAGAGGCTTGGTGAACTATTCCGCACATTGAGCGCGCAATACGACATGCTTTCTTTGACTGAGCCATGTTCCCGGTTGTGTCCGTGACTGTAGGTGCAAGCCGGAAAACGAGAGGCGCACTGTCGAGTGAGGAGAGCGGGAGCGAGGACAGCAGGGCCGATGAGGACGAGGGAGAGAACGAGGAGGGAGCTGAGGGGCAGGAGGAGAGGGGAGGGGAGGACGAAAGCGAGGGAGCTGGGATTGTAGAGGCAGGCAGTGAGGAGGAGGAATACAGTGAGGAGGAACACATTGAGCCGGGAAGGGGTGGTAGCAGTGCCACGGCAGGTGGGCTTGACCGCCCGGTCCGGGAGGCAAGCCGGCAAGGCAACAGGCGATTGTACATGTCCCGTCGCTTCGGCCAGTAGTAAGCCCCTTGGTCCCAAGGACAGCAGCGTTCTAGTGTGGCGACGAGGTGGGAGGGGTGAGAAGGAAGGGGTGGTAGCAGTGCCATGGCAGGTGAGCGCGACCGCCCAGTCCGTCGCAGCCCAAGTCGCCTCCCGGCATGTCGGTCAAATTGCAAATCTGACTTCACCAATCGATTCCCCATGTCTGAAAACGGTACCCTACGTGTTTCTGCTGCAAAAGTCCAACCTTTGCCAGCCGCCGTCCCCTGGCCCATGGGTCTCCAGGGTAGGCCTGCGGCACCGTCGCAGCCCAACCGACATGCCTAACCCAATTATGCTTAGTCTGTCATGCTTAGTCCGTTATGTACAGAGTCCGTCATGTCACGACACAGAACATGCACTTACGGCATTGCGAGCTCATCCTCACCCAGAGGCTCATCCCCAATCTCAAAAAGCTGACCAAATGCAATCGGCTCCTCCTCATCTGCACTGGCGTCCTGACTGGCCGCGTCGTCGTCAGACCCGGGAACATCCCCCGCTGTCGGCTGCCCACCCCACAATGCACGCGCTTCTTCCTGGGCAGCTGTAGCGGCATCCAGCAGCCGCTGCAACCTCCCCACTTCCTCCTTGATAATCGCGATCTTTCCCACCAGCACGGCGCACGCCTCCCCCAGCAAAGCGGCTTGCTTGAACCCTTCCTGCCGCAGGAAAATCTGGCGACCATGAAAGGCCTCCACAACTGCGAGCTTCAAGGGATCAGTCCCGCCAGGCTGCCCGGGCTCCTGACCCCCATCCCCGCCCCGCTGCTGCTGATCGCCCTCCACCTGATCTCCATCACTCAAGGCCCGGCGCACAATGGCAATGTGCCCCTCGATAGCCTCCTTCCGATCACGCAGCAGTGCCAGCTTGCGCGTGTAGTAGACGACCATGTCGCGGAGCTCACGCTCTACGATGGTGCATTCCTCTTCGCACCGGAGCCAGCGCTGCACGAGATCATCTACCTCCCTCACATCCCACGACATCACATCGTCCCCCTCCCATGGCAGACGCACACGGGCCCGTGCGCCACGTGCATCGATCCCGCCAACTTGCCCGCCACCCTGCTCTTCAGGATCAACAACCAGCGCAGCGGCCTCACCCTCCAGTGAGGCGATCACCCTATCGACATCCGCCACGCTGTATGTGACCCAGGACAGCTCGGCTTTGTTTCCCAGCCAGCGCCTAACATGTCCCAGCGCCAAAAGCAGACTTGCCTTGGCGGCTGAGCAGCCCTGGCCCAGCCTGGTGCACTCCTTCTTGGTGAGCGACATGGAGCGCCGGTTGTAGAGTCGGTGTTGAAGGCCAGCCAGTGTTGCAGCGAGCCCCGACGCAGCACGCTCCTGTCGTGCTATCTCATAGGCCTTCTGCTCAATGGCCGCCTCCTGAAACTCGGCGCTAGCCAGGGACCACCGCTCCTTGACCTTGTGTTTCCTCTCCAGCGCCTCGAGCTCCACCTTCAGCTTGGACCACTCAGCACGGTTGTCCACGCCTCCTTGGGTGTTGCTGGACTTCAGGGCACCGTCAAGCGTGTAGAAGCGGTCCAGCAGTTCATGGTAGGTGCGCCGCCATGACTTCCGCCCCTAGGGTTGGCAGATGGTAAGGGGCCAAACAAGCGAAATCAGTGAACGGAACTTAACTCCCTACGGGGATCTGTAAGGCTTCAGCAATGGGTGCGCAGGCAGGTGGCAGGTGGCGGACCGCTTACCGCTGCATTAGGACGCTGATGCTGGATCGTGGGGACGGTGGTGTTTCCTGATGGTCCCGCCGCCTGGGCCGCCGCCTGGGCTATGCGCTCTGCCTGGGCCGCAGCTAACCGCTCCGCCTCCGCCAGCATCTCATCACGCGGATTCGTCATGCCAACCGGCGTTAGCGTGTGTCCCGCCAGTGCCAGCCTGTACAATCACATTAAACACTGTCAGTGTAGCACGCCGAAGCAGGGCGCACCCGACCACGGTTATACGGCTTACCTGCCCTCGATTTCCGCCTTCAGCTTCAGCGCTTTCCGCATGCCCGCAAGCAGCTGCCGCGCAAGCCCCTCCTCCTTTTTCCGGTGGCGATCACGCACCCGCGCAAGGAAATGGAGGGCCACCGTGATCAGGGCCCTGCCTATCATGGATCGACCGACCATTATGAGCAACCATTGAGAGTACTCACCAAGCCGGTGATGAAGTCCTGTCGCGCGGCAGGGGACATGTACGCCGTGATGTACCAGTGCCTCCGAATGTCCGCCCAGAGGTGCTCGATTAGGTCTCCAAACGTGAGCCCCAGCCCGGGCATATAGCGGGAGTTGTAGCGCACGTTGCACTCGGGGTTGTGTGGGCGTATATGCCATGGCCCGATTGCGAATGGCAGACCCGCGGGCAAGTTCAGCTCTTGGAACACCCTGAGATGAAGAGGGACCCCGGCATAGTAGACAGGAGTCAGGCAAACGACAGGCAACAACCGAAGCACGCATGGGAGTAGATGCACATCAATGTTGCGGATCGCCAACGTCTCCCCCTCGTAACAAACCCATGCCATACCCACGCCGTCCCCCAGGCACTCACTTGTTGTAGTAGCCCTCGAACTTGCAGGCCACGTCCAGGAAAACCGCCTTGACGGAGGGTAGATCCATCCGCTGCCGCAGAGCTTCCAGTAGCACCTCGTAATAAACGAAGTTCTCCTCCGTGTGCAGGCTCACCATGGCTGGGACAAAGCCGTGCCGGCAGGCAAACGCAGCGACGCCCAGGCGGTCGTAGTTGGCAGCGCGCCGCCCAAAGACCTTGGCAGCCTTGAACTCCGAACACGACACGGCATCAGGGTCTGCCATCTTCCCACGCTGCTTTAGTCGCTCGACCACCAGTCGCTCAGGGATGAACAAGTCACCAGCGGCAAGGGGCAGCAGGTCGAGAGAGCCACTTGCAGCCGCCCTGAAGCGCCGTAAGCCCATGCAGGCATCACCTGACACGGCGACACACTGCCGCCAACAAGCCGGGCAGTCCGTCCAGGCCCCACGTCCCACCGGCCCAGTGTCTGCGGTATCTGAGCTGCCGCCTCCGCCAGCGGCACAAAAGGTTTCCACACCCAGGAACTCCGAGGTACGCATGAGGCTCTGCACCCTATCCCAATGCGCGGCTGCAGTGCCCACTGCGTCTGTGATGCCCGCCGGAGTGGGGAGCCCATTGGCCGCGTGGTGACGTTGGAGCGTCTTGGAGTACGCCGAGGCGGAGCAGGGACTCTCCGCACGAAGGAAGCACACGTGCTGCATCAAGCGTGAGTCAAACCAAGCGGCGGGGCGGTCGGGCGTGCTTGGGAAGCAGCCAATCTCCATCGGGTGAAGCTGCCGCACAGTTGGCAGCTGCGCTGGGCAGTGACGGCACTTGAAGCACGGGTACGGAACCTCGACGCTGCCGTCCAATGACACGAAGCGGACTTTCGCCCCGGTTGCTGCCTCAGTGGAGGCCGATGGGGGTGACAGCTCGCGCTCTGCCCAGTCCGACGAAAGGCACTGAGGACACTGCTTTGGTAGCCGTTCTTGTACTCGTTGGTTGAACTCGGCTTCCAGGTTGGCTTTGAGGCGGGATGCTGAGCTCGCGGCACCTTCGCCGTGATAGGCGTACCCGTGCAGACCGAAGTTGCAGTACGACCGTGACCAGTTGGCGTGCTGCCGGCTGTTCGCTTCCGCGACGGGGCCCCTGCGGGTGGTCCCTGGGGCTTGTGGGCGGGGGTGCTGGCGGGGTGCTGGCGGCTGCCGCTGCCAAGCGATGCCAGGTTCGTCGGATCCGTCATCGTATGCCCCCTCAGCGTCATCGTGCCTTGCGCAGCGGCGCCGAGACCGGGATCAGCATCACCAGGCGGCAAAGCCGGCGCCGCGGCACGCGCTGCCGCACGCTCTGCTGCGGACTCAGCAGCACTGCGCGTAAGTTCAGCATAGTACTCCGGGCCGGGGCGACTGCGTTTTTTCACTGGCGCAGGCTCGTGATCCTCAAGCATTTCTTCACGCGTCTTCCGTTTCCAAGGAATCTTTGGAACACGAGTTGTTTGTTTTTGGTCATCGTCTTCTATATCCGCGAAAAGAGACTTACGATGCTTTTGCCTGGACATCCTACCACTTCGATACCATCATAGCGTTCTTTGCGGCGTGCTGTCAAAGTGTTAAAGAGTTTAAGTAAGGTGATACTGTATTGGTGGCTCGTCGGGTGAAGAGTCTCTCGTAACACCACAGACCACGCGTACTGCGGGTACGCGGCAGGACTGCCACATCTTACGTCACCTTCACAGTTCGAGCCTGATTAATACATAAAATAATATTTGTGTAAAAGAAGCAAGAAGGAACGCTGTAATTGCCTGTTCGAACGTAGAATGACCCTGCCGTAGAATGGGGTAATTCGTGCAGGGGGGAATTTGCGCAAATTCGCACAACTTCACACGAATTCGATATATTCAATTCTGTTCCATTGCCAATATACTTACGTTCTACTTAAGTCATTTTCAATGTTGTAAATAGCTCCTAAGATTTCAGCAACTTTAGGCGCCGCTCGCACACAAAGTTCCGTTTTGACAGCCCTCAGAATTTGCCACTAACATTATTTATTATAGGCAGCATGATCGCATTGAGCGAGGTTTCCGGCTATAGCGCGAAATCTGAACTCCTGACAGACATGTCAAAATGCCTTGTTTCTAAGGGTTCCCTAGCGTCATTCTGTGAAACAACAACTTATTCTCAGCCAAGAATCAAAGAGTTTGAGCGCTAGATCAACAGTGGGGTTCGGCGCCTCCACACGCAGGAGCGCCTGCACGCAGACCCGGAGCGCCTGCACAGCCCCCTCGCCGTTGCAACCCTTCCGCGCTGCAGCAGCTGTCCGGCCCCCTCCCCGATCTCCTGCACTGCCGGGGCGGCGCACCGTCCGCAGGAGACGGTGCCGCGCTGCAGCAGCTGTCCGGCCCCCTCTGCGCTGCAGCTGCTGCTCTCCTGCACTGCCGGGGCGGCGCACCGTCCGCAGGAGACGGTGCCGCGCTGCAGCAGCTGTCCGGCCCCCTCTGCGCTGCAGCTGCTGTCCTCCTCTGCTCTCCTGCACTGCCGGGGCGCCGCGCTGCTGCTACACAGACCCTAAAACCCTGCACTGCTGCTCCCGTGCCCGTTTTCCCCGAGCCCCCTGTTCCCCGAGCCCCCTATGCCCCGAGCCCCCTGTGCCCCGAAGGCATACGCCTCCGAGGGCGTACGCCTCCACATCTACGCCGCGTGTTTGTGTTTTGTGACTTGGACAGCAATGAACGAACTCGAAGTTGTGGTTTGACTGGGGCACAAATTCGGCAAGTCCTTACAATTAAACCCCACAGAACACCAGCAACATCATCTAGGGGATTTGTTGCAGTCTCACTTGTAGACAGTACGTGCGCGGGTATGGGTGTGGGCGGGTTATCCGCCCTTGCCGAAGGGGGGGGGGGCGGTGGGTGGGTGTCAACCTTCGTACTCGCCGGTTTCACTGCCGGGCGTTAACCGGGCCCGCCAGTAAATTCGCCTTGATTCCTTCTTTCTGATCGTATACCCTGCTTGTAAGGAAGTTCAGGCTGGTAACAAAATATCCTTCCAACGCGATCTTGCCCCGAATTTGCACAAATTTGCAAGGCTTTTAATGCCGTAGGTTCCAAAAATTTCGCGGCCTTCGGCCGCGCAGTTTACCCATTTCCCATTCTAGGTAATTAACGGTCTTTGGATCACCCCATAATTTGCGCAATTTGCCGTCGTATAGTGGACTCGAATTGTTAGGGTGAGCTGCACAAATTCACGAATGAAGATTTACTGAAAATGAACTAAAGTTAATATAAGTGTATGCAGCTCGGTGTGTCATCGCACTCGGCTGAGTAATTCATCCTCTTTGATTCTGATAACCTGTTCATGCGTCGAGCAGAAACTACGAAGCAACGACATTCATGTTCGCATTCAGTTCAGAGAGTTGATGATAGTTCCATTTGGCATGATGATGATGATGATGATGATGATGATGATGATGATGATGATGATGATGTTACAAGCTTCAACGAGCTCGTACGGCTCAAACGAACCCGGAGGCTCATGAACCGCTTCAGCCAAGCAGAAAAGCAAACGAAAACAAGAGAAACAGTAGCCAAAGAAGCGATGTAACGTCAGGATACAGGAGAAGCACAGACGAATGGCATAACTTGAAAGATAGATGCCAAGCACAACTTTACGCAGAGATGCATTCTCGCCGTAAGCGGAACATTTCGAAAATAGCACTCGCAAGACCACGCTGGTCGTCAACTTGCATGACATCGTTAACACACGCACCAACGGGCACACCCAAATCCCAAAGCCTCTGCCGCGCAGACGCAAGCGCAGAGCACTCCAGCAGAAAATGCTTCTCATCCTCCACAGCACCATTAGAGCGACACGCCTTACACACACGAAGCTCCCTAGACCTGCTGCTCTCGCTATTAATCGCTAAGTCAGACACACACAAACGAAAACGAAGTAAGGAACGGTGGTGCGCCGGCGGGATGTACCCCTCGAACTGCTTCGGTAACCCCATCCAGTGCTTGTAACGGCACATCTTAACACCAGGCTTCCTGCCGTCCGAAACGAAAGCGCCCGGGTCCACCGCCAACCTATCACTGCCCCAATCGTCGTTGACGCGACCCCTGAGGGTGTCCATCAGCGCCTCAACGTCAAGCCTGCACGCCGAAAAACGCCTAACCCTAGTGTCCATGTTACCCGCCGCCGCTTCTTCGCCCCAGTCGTGCCCTAAGAGGTTCAGAACCCGAATGACCTTGGAGCCCCAACCGTCTGCCTGCAGATCCGATTCCAAAGCCAAACGGATCTCATGACGAAAAGCGCTGTGATACACGTTGCTAGTGTCCTCCACCAAACTGTTCCAAAAACGAAAAACGGATTCAGCCCAATGCAACTGTAGAGGCATCTGCCCGAGCTCTCTAAACAACAACTGCAGGGGTGGAACGGCAGCTCCGACCAGCTGTTTCATAAACGAGATTTGCAGCTTGACCATACGGTCCCGGATAGCGGCCTCAAAATAACAAGAACGCGGAGCATCGTTAGCCGGGAAACCCCTCCCGATCATGGCTAAAACCAAGTCAGCGCCCCATAGCTGCGAACCGTACGAAAGAACAGAGCGAACTTGAGCGTTGAAACATTTCATACCGACTGAGGGGAGCAACAGCCCCTGCCGACGCAGCTTGCTAAGCAGAGAGAACATGGCCCGCCGGCCCGCAGCATAAAGCTCGTCCGTGCAGGACGAGAAAGCGCTGTTAGGACCAAAATGCAGCCCGAGATAGCGTGCGCGCGTCTTCCAAGTGATAGGTCGGACCGCCGGCAACCCGTCCTCCGTCACGCGCATAGTAGCCATGTCGCTGATCGCATAAAAGTGGCTCCTGACCTGGGCATTGGGGTGGAAAAACAGCAACTCGCACTTCTTCGCATTAACGGTAAGACCGAACGCTTCCGACCACTCCCGCAGCGCTGCAAGCAGGCTCATCAAACGACGCTTTGTCGCAGCAAAAAGGCTTAGATCGTCCGCGTATAAAGCTAAGGGCACGCGACGGCCTTCCACGTTAGTGCAATCCTGAGCCGCCATGGCAACTGGGAGCGCGACATCCAGGGCGTCAACGTAATCGGCATAACCTTCCACAAAAAACCCAAACAGCGTAGGACTCATTGGACAACCTTGCTTCACCCCTTGTGAGGAGGGAAACGCCTCTCCCGTCGCGCCGTTCACTTTGATCCGCAGTTCCACCCGCTCGTAACAACGCTTCAGGGCCTCCAGCGCTGCGCCCTTGACCCCTCTTTCTTCAAGGCGAGTCCACAATAAGCCCCTATTCACCCGATCGAATGCCTTCTCAAAATCGATCTGACAGATAAAGAGCCCCTGGCCCGGTGCGTTGGGATGGTCCCTACGGCAACGGTCCGTAAGGTGCCGCACCAGAAACAAATTATGCATGGTGCCACGCTTGGGCCTGAAACCTCCCTGGTAAGGACTGCGCGCTCCGCAACCCTCTCCCCACGCCTTCAACCGCCGGTCCAGCAAAAACGCGTAAAGCTTAGAGAGAGCCCCGCCGACAGCCAAACCGCGGTAATTGCTCGGGTCATGCGCGTCGCCCTTTTTGTGAAGAGGGGTGATGACCGAAACCTCGAACTGCTTGGGATAGTCCCCAGTCGACCGAATATGCTCCAAAAGACGCAGCAGATAGGGCGCAAGGACAAACTCCTCTTTGTTCTCTATCGAACGAGTGGCGTATTTGTAGCATTCCGCGGGTGCCAGCTCGAGGCCTGGTGACTTATGGTTGCGTAACGACTTCAACGCCGCAATGACCTCAGCCAGGGTAAACGGAGCACTCAGAGACGCCGCCGCAACAACCCTCTGATTTTGCGCTACGCTCTCGGTACCTGCCCAATCGCGGGACGCTGCAAGGGGGCGCCCGTTGATGAGGTTCAGAATATAGTCCGACCGCACCTCATTAAACGGATTCACCTCGTTATTATACAACGCATCAAAATACTCGCGCCAAGTGTTGACGTCGCGGATTGGACATTCGGGTTTCAGGCCCTGGCTAAGCTGACGCCACAGCGCGCGGGGTCGCCCTTGCAATCTTCCAGGAAAGACGTAAAATAAGCGACGCGGTGCGCGGCACGAGCGTCCTTCCTAATCCTCTGATAACGAGAGCGTAGCGTGGTGAAAACCTGCCGCGCTGATTCGTCGGCAAGAAGCCCGTGTGCCCTCATATGCGCCTTGTGCTGCAGCATCGCGTTACGAGCAGCGGCACACTCGTCAGTCCACCACGGTGCATCCTTATCTTCCCTGACGCGTCGAACCCTACTACGACGCTCCCCAAAAGCCCTCTCCAACGCCGCCGAACACGCCTTCATAAAAACACATTTGGCATACTGAAAGGTTATTCCCATGGTTCCCAACATGGACGAGCAAGCCCGCCAGCAGACAAGGCTTGCCTGGTTGAGGAGTTCTGCTTTGCTTCATAATATGCAAATTTTAAGAAAATAAAAACGCTAAGTATGGTTCTTAGGTTTTTTAACAAGAAGACAGATGCGTATGCACGGTGGGCAAGCAACCCCTTTGGTGCTGAAAGGGGTTCTGTGCACACCAACAGTAACATAACACGCAAACTACCAGGTCCTTGTCACCGTGGTAGTTATGAGCTGTAAGCACTGCAAGCGTTCGCGAAGCGTTGATGATGATGATGTTACAAGCTTCAACGAGCTCGTACGGCTCAAACGAACCCGGAGGCTCATGAACCGCTTCAGCCAAGCAGAAAAGCAAACGGAAACAAGAGAAACAGTAACCAAAGAAACGATGTAACGTCAGGATACAGGAGAAGCACAGACGAATGGCATAACTTGAAAGATAGATGCCGAGCACAACTTTACAAAGAGATGCATTCTCGCCGTAAGCGGAACATTTCAAAAATAGCACTCGCAAGACCACGCTGGTCGTCAACTTGCATGACATCGTTAACACACGCACTAACGGGCACACCCAAATCCCAAAGCCTCTGCCGCGCAGACGCAAGCGCGGAGCACTCCAGCAGAAAATGCTTCTCATCCTCCACAGCACCATTAGAGCGACACGTCTTACACACACGAAGCTCCCTAGACCTGCTGCTCTCGCTATTAATCGCTAAGTCAGACACACACAAACGAAAACGAAGTAAGGAACGGTGGTGCGCCGGCGGGATGTACCCCTCGAACTGCTTCGGTAACCCCATCCAGTGCTTGTAACGGCACATCTTAACACCAGGCTTCCTGCCGTCCGAAACGAAAGCGCCCGGGTCCACCGCCAACCTATCACTGCCCCAATCGTCGTTGACGCGACCCCTGAGGGTGTCCATCAGCGCCTCAACGTCAAGCCTGCACGCCGAAAAACGCCTAACCCTAGTGTCCATGTTACCCGCCGCCGCTTCTTCGCCCCAGTCGTGCCCTAAGAGGTTCAGAACCCGAATGACCTTGGAGCCCCAACCGTCTGCCTGCAGATCCGATTCCAAAGCCAAACGGATCTCATGACGAAAAGCGCTGTGATACACGTTGCTAGTGTCCTCCACCAAACTGTTCCAAAAACGAAAAACGGATTCAGCCCAATGCAACTGTAGAGGCATCTGCCCGAGCTCTCTAAACAACAACTGCAGGGGTGGAACGGCAGCTCCGACCAGCTGTTTCATAAACGAGATTTGCAGCTTGACCATACGGTCCCGGATAGCGGCCTCAAAATAACAAGAACGCGGAGCATCGTTAGCCGGGAAACCCCTCCCGATCATGGCTAAAACCAAGTCAGCGCCCCATAGCTGCGAACCGGACGAAAGAACAGAGCGAACTTGAGCGTTGAAACATTTCATACCGACTGAGGGGAGCAACAGCCCCTGCCGACGCAGCTTGCTAAGCAGAGAGAACATGGCCCGCCGGCCCGCAGCATAAAGCTCGTCCGTGCAGGACGAGAAAGCGCTGTTAGGACCAAAATGCAGCCCGAGATAGCGTGCGCGCGTCTTCCAAGTGATAGGTCGGACCGCCGGCAACCCGTCCTCCGTCACGCGCATAGTAGCCATGTCGCTGATCGCATAAAAGTGGCTCCTGACCTGGGCATTGGGGTGGAAAAACAGCAACTCGCACTTCTTCGCATTAACGGTAAGACCGAACGCTTCCGACCACTCCCGCAGCGCTGCAAGCAGGCTCATCAAACGACGCTTTGTCGCAGCAAAAAGGCTTAGATCGTCCGCGTATAAAGCTAAGGGCACGCGACGGCCTTCCACGTTAGTGCAATCCTGAGCCGCCATGGCAACTGGGAGCGCGACATCCAGGGCGTCAACGTAATCGGCATAACCTTCCACAAAAAACCCAAACAGCGTAGGACTCATTGGACAACCTTGCTTCACCCCTTGTGAGGAGGGAAACGCCTCTCCCGTCGCGCCGTTCACTTTGATCCGCAGTTCCACCCGCTCGTAACAACGCTTCAGGGCCTCCAGCGCTGCGCCCTTGACCCCTCTTTCTTCAAGGCGAGTCCACAATAAGCCCCTATTCACCCGATCGAATGCCTTCTCAAAATCGATCTGACAGATAAAGAGCCCCTGGCCCGGTGCGTTGGGATGGTCCCTACGGCAACGGTCCGTAAGGTGCCGCACCAGAAACAAATTATGCATGGTGCCACGCTTGGGCCTGAAACCTCCCTGGTAAGGACTGCGCGCTCCGCAACCCTCTCCCCACGCCTTCAACCGCCGGTCCAGCAAAAACGCGTAAAGCTTAGAGAGAGCCCCGCCGACAGCCAAACCGCGGTAATTGCTCGGGTCATGCGCGTCGCCCTTTTTGTGAAGAGGGGTGATGACCGAAACCTCGAACTGCTTGGGATAGTCCCCAGTCGACCGAATATGCTCCAAAAGACGCAGCAGATAGGGCGCAAGGACAAACTCCTCTTTGTTCTCTATCGAACGAGTGGCGTATTTGTAGCATTCCGCGGGTGCCAGCTCGAGGCCTGGTGACTTATGGTTGCGTAACGACTTCAACGCCGCAATGACCTCAGCCAGGGTAAACGGAGCACTCAGAGACGCCGCCGCAACAACCCTCTGATTTTGCGCTACGCTCTCGGTACCTGCCCAATCGCGGGACGCTGCAAGGGGGCGCCCGTTGATGAGGTTCAGAATATAGTCCGACCGCACCTCATTAAACGGATTCACCTCGTTATTATACAACGCATCAAAATACTCGCGCCAAGTGTTGACGTCGCGGATTGGACATTCGGGTTTCAGGCCCTGGCTAAGCTGACGCCACAGCGCGCGGGGTCGCCCTTGCAATCTTCCAGGAAAGACGTAAAATAAGCGACGCGGTGCGCGGCACGAGCGTCCTTCCTAATCCTCTGATAACGAGAGCGTAGCGTGGTGAAAACCTGCCGCGCTGATTCGTCGGCAAGAAGCCCGTGTGCCCTCATATGCGCCTTGTGCTGCAGCATCGCGTTACGAGCAGCGGCACACTCGTCAGTCCACCACGGTGCATCCTTATCTTCCCTGACGCGTCGAACCCTACTACGACGCTCCCCAAAAGCCCTCTCCAACGCCGCCGAACACGCCTTCATAAAAACACATTTGGCATACTGAAAGGTTATTCCCATGGTTCCCAACATGGACGAGCAAGCCCGCCAGCAGACAAGGCTTGCCTGGTTGAGGAGTTCTGCTTTGCTTCATAATATGCAAATTTTAAGAAAATAAAAACGCTAAGTATGGTTCAAAGGTTTTTTAACAAGAAGACAGATGCGTATGCACGGTGGGCAAGCAACCCCTTTGGTGCTGAAAGGGGTTCTGTGCACACCAACAGTAACATAACACGCAAACTACCAGGTCCTTGTCACCGTGGTAGTTATGAGCTGTAAGCACTGCAAGCGTTCGCGAAGCGTTTGTGTCGGTCGCGGTATCAATGCCGTACGGTACATAAGTGCTTGTATATATCCAGACGCATTTTGAGCTCACGTGAGGCATGCTTGTAGACTGAGACCTAACAGAAGGCTCGTGTTCTATCGGCTGGGCGGCCCATTGCTCGTAAGGCAGCGCAACAACGACCATCCCTGCCTGCCATAGCATTCCGGTTAGGATTGCATCGTGCCCACATCCGCTGCGCCTAAATGGTGTAAGACAGCTAGTTATAGGATACCATATGTAGGCTGCAGTCCATTGAGAAGCCAGCCATCGTCTCCGATTTGTTCTGCGTAACTCGGGTGCGGGCCTTTGTGTTCCTCGATTCGGTAAGTAAGGTCTGAAGAACCTATTTCATATGAACTGGCCTCTGTCTAGAGGGTTTGTCGTCCCCGAGACCGGACGGCAAGCGGTTGTGCCAATTGCCGATGGAAACGCCGTCGCCCGCCAATGAGTTATTCGTATGATCGAACCGCTTAATATAAACGCAGTTTTGATAATGTAGCCAACGCTGCTTTCAATAATCAGTCAGTCCTATCCTTCCGACGCATCGCAGTTCGGTTAGCACGCTCCCGCAAGCAACGCTGCGACACCTGCGGGCTGCACGAGCGCGCCAGCGCCGCACGCCAGGCAGCGATGTCCAGGAAATGGATCCTACTGGCAGCTCTATTAATGATGGTGACCCAGGGTACGTCGTGCGGTATATCTCTATCGCGAACTACAGCTGCACCGGAGGTGCCGGGCGTGCTAGGGGCAACCCAACTAGCATGCAAACGCAGAGCCCAGGGCGACAGCAGATCCTTAGAGGGTTTGCACTTTGCAGGCGACACCCACCCAGTGCTTGCGGCAAGGGACTCGTGCAAATAGGCCATGCGGTGCGTGCGATGCACACACCACTTGGCAGTACGGCAAGGTTGGCACGTGTAATGTGACCGTTAGGTACGATGCAACTCCGAATCCGAAACCTGGTCAGGGCCCTTGCTGTCATTCGTCGTAATGCCGCGGCGTGCCGTCACGCGCCGACCGCCGCAAACGCCGTCTCGTCACGACAAGGTTTCCCGGCCTGGCCCTTCCCACCCACTTGAGTGCGTTTGTGTGTGCGGACTTCCCTTCCCGGATGTGGCGCTTGCAGGCTCGCCCGTCCTCGCCGTGTTTGGCTCGGATGACTTCCCCTTCTGCAGCTGTCAGACGTACGACTGCGAGTGCTCGCCGTACACAATCACTCTGGCAAGCCAGACGCAGGTGGGTTGGAGAGGCCGTGAAGTTGCTGGGGGTGACTACTGGGTAGTTGTTACCGTTTTTGCCGTTATTACTGTTGTTATTATATGGTTATTTGGTTCCAGACCCAGATTGGCTGTGTGGGGCCCGGGGCGATGCGCCCCTCTCCCACTGCTCCCGTTCGGCCCCTTCCCTCCCAGGTGCCGCCCTGCCCCCGTCCCAAACCCATCCTTCCCGCCGAGCCTGCTCATCAACCCGAGCTTAAACCCAAACAAACCCATACCCGATCTGCCCGCCCGCCCACTTAACGTTTCCGCCCGGCCTGCCATCCCACCCGCCGACCCGCCCTCCTACTCACCAACCCGGGGATACCCGCCCCCCTCCCCGCCCTCCTCCGGACGCGGCGAGCAGATGGACTCCGAAACCACGCGGTTCTGCTTCCAGATCGGCTACTCGCCGTGTAACATGAGCCGGCCGTGCTGTCGCGGCATGATGACATCGGTGGATAAACTGTCCTTCTCCATCCGTAAGTACGGTGCTGCTCTGCGGCCGTACTGCCGTACTGACTGTCGGTTAGGCCATCCGCAGTCCACCTCACTGTTACAACGCGGTTTCCAGCTGAAAATTGCTTCCCCGCGGCCGCTTGCCGGTGCTGCGGGGTAATAACAATGCTCAGCCGGTGCCTTTGCACTCGAGAAGGGAGCCCCCCGGCGCCCCAGAGAAGGGAACGGGCGAGAGAGGGAAGCTCCCGGGAAGCTGGGGGGCTGCGTGAAGCTAGGGTCGTGAAAGCCAGCCGCGCCGGCGCAAAACTGGTATCCCGCCCCCCGGGGGGTTCTTACCTCGTCGCCGCGCACAGTTGGGTTTACAGTTGGACGAGCACAGAGTGGCTGTACGGACGCGCACGTGAGGAGGTGTTAAAGGAGGGGGCTCCCGATTGGGAGGGTGGAGCCAGCTGGCCAGCTGTCGCGACCCGTGTGGGGACCGTGCTGTCGCGACCGTGCTTTGGTTGGGGGTGGCGCTTTGCGGGCGGCGGGTGGTGGTCGCAGGGGAGGTGTGCGTGGGCGAGGAGGACGAGGAGGACGGGGAGGGCGAGGAGGGATCCCCTATGGCGTGTGCGGGCGGGCGCTGCTGCCCGGGACAGGGAAAGGGAAAGGGAAAGGGAAAGGGAAAGGGAAAGGGGGAAAAAGGGAAAAAGGGAAAAAGGGAAAAGGGAAAAGGGAAAAGGGAAAAGGGAAAAGGGGAAGGGGAAGGGAAAGGGAAAGGGAAAGGGAAAGGGAAAGGGAGGGGGAAAGGGGGAAAGGGGGAAAGGGGGAAAGAGGGAAAGAGGGAAGAGGGAAAAGGGAAAAGGGAAAAGGGAAAAGGGAGAAGGGAAAAGGAGAAGGGAAAGGGAGAAGGGAAAGGGAAAGGGAAAGGGAAAGGGATTGGGAAAGGGAAAGGGGGAAAGGGGGAAAGGGGGAAAGGGGGAAAGGGGGAAAGGGGGAAAGGGGGAAAGGGGGAAAGGGGGAAAGGGGGAAAGGGGGAAAGGGGGAAAGGGGGAAAGGGGGAATGGGAAAAGGGGGAAAGGGGGAAAGGGGGAAAGGGGGAAAGGGGGAAAGGGGGAAAGGGGGAAAGGGGGAAAGGGGGAAGGGAAAGGGGAAGGGGAAAGGGGAAAGGGGAAAGGGGAAAGGGGAAAGGGGAGGGGAAGGGGAAGGGGAAGGAAAAGGGGAGGGGAAAGGGGAAGGAAAAGGGGAGGGGAAAGGGGAAAGGGGAAAGGGAAAAGGGAAAAGGGAAAAGAGAACGCCCTGCCCTCGGGTCGCCTTGGCACCGTTTGGGGACCGGGCCAGGTCAGGTCAGGTCAGGTCAGGAGGATGGCCGGCAGGCAGGCTGCCTTCCCTTCGTTTTCGTTTTCGTCCCGAAGGAAATAACATCCTCATCAGTAGGGTGATACAGGGCCACAGGGCTATGCAAAGGGATGCGCGTGTAGGGACCCGCCACCCTCACTACCGCCGCCGCCGCTGCCGCCACCCTCGCTACCGCCGCCACCGCTGCTGCAGGTCCCGAGTGTCAGAAGGAACGGCTCCCTCAGATCACGCTGGGCAAGGACAAGGTGGTCAGCAACTGGCTGTCGTGGAAATCGTACGAGCACTACAACGGCACGGGTACGACAGTACGGCAGAGGCGGCTGGGGGGCAGAAAGGTTGGGCAGGCAGCCGCCGTGGCTGCGGCGGCGACGGCTTGGTACCTTTTGTGCTTTTGAGGACAGCGGTGCCCTCGAATCCCCGGTGAAGGAAAGGGAGAGGGAAAGGGAGAGGGAGCTTGGGAAGGGGTACGGGGGGGGGAGTGCCGGCTGATGAGGGCAAAAACCACAACCCAAATCAGGAAACCAATCCCTAAAGCCCCAACGCAGCCCAAGACTTAAACCCCGCCACGCCACCCTCTCCAACCTGCGTGTGGTTGCAACCACAGGCTTCAACTACGAGCTCAAGCTGTACGACCTAAACGCCAACGCAATCAGCCTCCCGGGTACCCGCATCTGCATCTACGCGACTGCGCCTTGCAGCACTCTGCGGCAGCTGTGCAAGGGGCCCAACGGACTGTGTATGTGAGTGGGTGACCGGGGGGAGGGGGAGACGGCGGGGCCCGGCGGGGAAGAGAGGGCGCATGGGCGCATGTCCCTATGTGTGTGTGTGTGTGCGTGTGTGTGTGTGTGTTATTATACATCCTCGGGCCCTGTGCGCGTGTGTGTGCCCTGTGCGCGTGTGTGTGCGCGCGTGTGTGTATGCGTATATAAGGGCCCGCCAGGCCGCCGCTAGACTCAGGACGAGGGCGCTGTGTGCACGTTGACGTATCGTATGAGGCACTTGGGGAGGGGGGAGGGGCCGGGGGAGGGGGAGGGGGACCTGGAGAGCGGCTAGAGGGACCCCTCCAGGGAGGGGGCCCTCGCCGCTGCCGCAGCTGCGCTTACGGCCCTCTTTCTTGTCGTTGATGTCGCCCACCCCGGGGGGGGGGCGGGGGCGGGGGCTCCAGAAGCGGTTAGATCCTGAGCACTTGTTGGTTGTGGCCGTTTGGCTGACCGCACCCTGGAGTGCAGCTTGGAGACTGAGGGCTGAGGGCTGAGGGCTGAGGGCTGAGGGCTGAGGGCTGAGGGCTGAGGGCTGAGGGCTGAGGGTTGAGACCGGCGCTGTCCGTCCCGCTGCTGTCCGGGCATCTGCTGTCCGTCCCCCTCCGTTTCCCTCCTGTTCCCTCCTGTTCCCTCCTGTTCCCCGGATTTAGTGTCCCCCTGTTTCCCTCCTGTTCCCTCCTGTTCCCTCCTGTTTACCCCCTGTTCCCTCCTGTTCCCTCCTGTTTACCTCCTGTTCCCTCCTGTTCCCGCCCCCCTCGGGCTGCACAGGTACTCCTTTGCGGAGTCAGCCGACACCCTGTACTGCCCCACCTGCTCCAAGAGCCTGGTCGCGCCGACGCCGCCCAGCCCACCCGGCCAGCGGCCACCCAGCCCACCGCCCCCAGACACAACCCTGCCGCCGCCGCCGCCGCCGCCACCGCCAAGGCTTCGCAGCCCGCCGCCGCCACGACCACCCCCGCCGCCACCGCCGCCGCAGCCGCCGCTCGTCCCCTCCATCCGGTTACCGAACCCGCCGCCGCCGCCGCCACCCCCGCGGCCCCCTATGCTGCCGTCGCCGCCGCCGGCGCCCCCGCTGCCGCCCTCCCCGCCCTCGACGCCGTACATCAGCCCGCTGAACCCCAATCCTCCGAGCCCACCGCCGCCAAGCCCGATGCCGCCCAGTCCGCCGCCGCCCCAACCGCCACCCCCAAGCCCGCCCCCGCCCAGCCCACCGCCTCCCAGCCCGCCGCCGCCAAGCCCGCCGCCACCCAGCCCGCCACCTCCCAGCCCTTTCCCGCCCAGCCCGCCTCCCCCCCGCCCGCCACCGCCGCCTTCTCCTCCGGCCCCTAGCCCGCCTCCACCTAGCCCGCCCGCACCGCCCCCCAGCCCAGAGCCCCCAAGTCCTCCTCCACCACCTTCTCCTCCACCAAGCCCCCCGCCGCCCAGCCCCCCGCCCCCCAGCCCACCTAATCCCAGCCCGCCACCACCCAGCCCGCCCCCGCCGAGCCCTGCGCCGCCTAGCCCTCCACCGCCCAGCCCCCCGCCGCCTAGCCCTCCTCCTCCCAGCCCCGAGCCACCCAGCCCAACTCCTCCCAGCCCCGAGCCTCCCAGCCCCCCTCCTCCCAGGCCCCCACCGCCCAGCCCCGAGCCCCCCAGCCCTGAGCCACCCAGTCCTCTACCGCCTAGCCCCCAGCCGCCTAGCCCTCCTCCCAGCCCCCCTCTTCCCAGCCCCCCACCGCCCAGCCCCGAGCCCCCCAGCCCTGAGCGACCCAGTCCTCTACCGCCTAGCCCCCGGCCGCCTAGCCCTCCTCCCAGCCCCCCTCTTCCCAGCCCCCCACCGCCCAGCCCTTCGCCACCCAGCCCTAAGCCACCCAGTCCTCTACCGCCTAGCCCCCGGCCGCCTAGCCCACCTCCCAGGCCCCCTCCTCCCAGCCCCCCACCGCCCAGCCCTTCGCCACCCAGACCAAAGCCACCCAGTCCTCTACCGCCTAGCCCCCGGCCGCCTAGCCCTCCTCCCAGCCCCCGTCCTCCCAGGCCCCCATCGCCCAGCCCCGAGCCACCCAGCCCTAAGCCACCCAGTCCTCTACCGCCAAGCCCCCGGCCGCCTAGCCCTCCTCCCAGCCCCCCTCCTCCCAGCCCCCCCTCCTCCCAGCCCCCCACCGCCCAGCCCTACGCCACCCAGCCCTAAGCCACCCAGCCCTAAGCCACCCAGTCCTCTACCGCCTAGCCCCCGGCCGCCTAGCCCTCCTCCCAGCCCCCTTCCTCCCAGCCTCCCACCGCCCAGCCCCGGGCCACCCAGACCTAAGCCCCCAAGTCCTCTACCTCCTAGCCCCCCTCCTCCCAGTCCACCTCCTCCCAGCCCCCCACCGCCCAGCCCTAAGCCACCCAGCCCACCTCCCCCCAGCCCCCCACCGCCCAGTCCCGAGCCGCCCAGCCCTAAGCCACCCAGTCCTCTACCGCCTAGCCCCCGGCCGCCTAGCCCTCCTCCCAGCCCCCCTCCTCCCAGCCTCCCACCGCCACGCCCCGAGCCCCCAAGCCGCGTGCCACCCAGCCCCCATCCTCCCAGCCCCCCACCTCCCAGCCCTCCTCCTCCCAGCCCTTCGCCACCCAGCCCAACTCCCCCCAGCCCTTCGCCACCCAGCCCACCTCCCCCCAGCCCCCCACCGCCCAGTCCCGAGCCGCCCAGCCCCGATCCCCCAAGCCCCGTGCCACCCAGCCCCCCTCCTCCCAGCCCTTCGCCACCCAGTCCCGAGCCGCCCAGCCCACCTCCCCCCAGCCCCCCTCCTCCCAGCCCTTCGCCACCCAGTCCCGAGCCGCCCAGCCCACCTCCCCCCAGCCCAACTCCCCCCAGCCCTTCGCCACCCAGTCCCGAGCCGCCCAGCCCACCTCCCCCCAGCCCCCCACCGCCCAGCCCATCTCCTCCCAGCACACCTCCCCCCAGCCCCCCACCGCCCAGACCATCTCCTCCTAGCCCCCCTCCTCCCAGTCCACCTCCTCCCAGCCCCGAGCCACCCAGCCCTCCCCCACCCAGCCCCTCCCCGCCCAGCCCTTCACCTCCGAGCCCTGAGCCTCCGGTCCCGCCTCCACCCAGCTCATCGCCCCCCAGCCAACCTCCCCCCAGTCGCACTGTTGCCAACCCCAGCCCACCACCTCCCAGCCCCCCGCCTCCGATCCCACCATCGCCCAGCTCGCAGCCGCCGTCGCCCCCTTCTCTACCGCCGCCTCCGCCCAGCCCCCCCCGCCGCAACCCCCCACCGCTCCCCCGAGCCCCAAGGCGCCCACCGCCGAGCCCCCCCCGGCCGCCCCGGCCGCCCCCCTCGCCCCGGCCACCCCCTGCCGCCCGTCAGCCCTGCCGCAGTGAGTGCCGCTGAGTAACGCGAACCCAAACAAACACACACACACGCGCCGCATCAAGGGCTCGGGCAGCAGCGGGTCACTTTACGTTCCCTGGAGAGCCGTCAGGGCTGCCTAGGGCCCTACACAGAATCACACACTGTGTCTTGCTTTTGAGGACGTTGTTGCCATTGGTGCCTAGATGGTGTAAGGACGGCGATCAGCTGGCCCTGGCCTCGGTGTGTGTGTGTGTGTGTGTGTGTGTGTGTGTGTGTGTGTGTGTGTGTGTGTGTGTGTGTGTGTGTGTGTGTGTGTGTGTGTGTGTAACTGTTACATATCTGCCGGGCCGACACTGGCCGGGGGCGCTAACCCGCCCACATACGGGAGACCGCCGAAGCACTCCTCTGCTGAGGAGGGGCGTACCACCTTGTCCGCACACTGCACCGGGAAGTGCTAACCGCTGCGCCGTAATCGTCACAGGACAGCGTCCACCTGATTGTCCATGTGCCAGCTAACCTAGCCCCAGGCGCCTACTGTCCTCAGTCCACCGAACGCATGCTCTACAGCTGCGTAATCTACCAGGGCACTCACACCGGTGCCATTGCCACCTCCTATATCCTTCGGAAGCCTGCCGCCGCCCGATCTTAGTTATCCAACCACCACCTGCTATGCAGTCTGGTCCAGGCCCTATGCAGACTCATTCCTCCACCACTGCTCTGCGGCAGCGTTGTAGTCTTCTTGGTGGCATCCCACTCCAGCCGCCCCGCGCACCAGAGGACACCATTGTCTCCAGCCTTCGACACCCCGATCTCTTTCACCCAGGACAGCGTCCACCTGATTGTCCATGTGTGTGTGTGTGTGTGCAACGACCGGCTCAACGGTTTCGCTAAGGGAGAGATATAGCTTCAGTCCGTCGAGGCTGGGGATTCGAAACACGAGTAGTAGCCGTAGCAGCGGCAGCAGCGGCAGCAGCGGCAGCAGCGGCAGCAGCGGCAGCAGCGGCAGCAGCGGCAGCAGCGGCAGCAGCGGCAGCAGCGGCAGCAGCGGCAGCAGCAGATGTCCGGGCGGTCAGCGAAGTAGACAAGCGGGCCTGGGCATTACAGGAGCAGTAGACGCGGTCGTGTGTGTGTGTGGGGGGGGGGAGGGGGTGGCTAGGACGTGGCCTCCATCCACGTCCCTCCACACCCACGTACCTTCCACTCACATCGCTCCCGCTGCCAAGTCATCTCCATACCATCCTCACGCCGCCATGCCCAGCCAGCACTCACTGGCCATTACTCACCGCCACCATTAACCCCCCTACTACTTTCCTTTCCCCTCCCCCTCCCTGCCCGCCCCCTCGCCCCCTCGCCCCCCTACCCCCGCCCCCCTGCCCGCTCCCGCTCCCTCTCCCTCTTCCCCTGCCCTGCCCTGCTCCCCCTACCTCCCCTGCACCCCGCAGTGTGCTTCAGCGTCGCCATTCTGGATACTCCCTCGCCGCTGCCAAACCCGCCCTTCGTCATCGACCCCGCTCGCTGCGCGCCACTGCAGCAGGGCATGATAGCGGACTACGGCGCGGCGGCGGCGGCGGCGGGCCTGGCCCTGCTGGCGCCCTTCACGGCGGGCGACTGCGAAGCCACGATGGTCCAGGTGAGACCGACATCGGTTGCGGTCGAGGTGTTAAGGTTTTAGGGTTTTAGGACAGCGGGAAGGGTGCGGGGGGGGCACCGGGCGCCGGGCGCCGGGCCCACGCACAGGAGGTGTGTGTGTGTGTACGTGTGTGTGTGTACGTGTGTGTATGTGAGAGAGAGAGAGAGAGAGAGAGAGAGAGAGAGAGAGAGAGAGAGAGAGAGAGAGAGAGAGAGAGAGAGAGAGTGAGAGAGAGAGAGAGAGTGAGAGAGAGAGAGAGAGAGAGAGAGAGAGAGAGAGAGAGAGAGAGAGAGAGAGAGAGAGAGAGAGAGAGAGAGAGAGAGAGAGAGAGAGAGAGAGAGAGAGAGAGAGAGAGAGAGAGAGAGAGAGAGAGAGAGAGAGAGAGAGAGAGAGAGAGAGAGAGAGAGGGGAGAGAAGGAGGAAAGACGAGAAAGAGGGAAAGGGAGAAAGACGGAAAGAAAGGGAGAGAAAGAGAGATAGCCAGTGCGCGTGTGCGTATGTTCAGTGGTCGGGCCTCTGTCGCACCAACAAGGACGGTTCTTTTTGCGTCCGTTAGAACACACGACAGGGCGCTGGGCTCCCAGCTTCTTGTCCCACCCACCCCACAGCACACACACCCATCCAGCCACCCACCCAGCCACCCACCACCTCTGCCCCCCCCCGCTGCGCAGGTGTGTGCCACGTTCCGTGACGCCGCCGACACGTACGCCATGGAGGCAGCCGTCGTGGCGCTCGGCGACAAATACACCGCCCAGGTGGGGGGGTGGGGTGGGGTGTGGGTGGGTCGCTGTCTCAGTCCCAGTCCCAGTCTGGGTCGCGTACCCGCGCTGTCTTGTCCCCCGCTTGCCTCCCTGGACTGGACTGGATTGGATTGGACTGAACTGTGCTTCTCCCGGCCTCCGCTGTGAAAGTGTAAATGACCTCCCCACATATACACACACATACGCACACACACTCACCCACCCACCAATCCACCCACTCAACCCAACCTAACCCAACCCAACCCAACCCAACAACAAAAACAAAAACAACAAAAACAGCAAGCATACACCACACACCACTCCACATCAGACACCACACCGCCCCACCCCCTAACCACGCACAGGTCCTGGGCGCGCAGTGCACCAGCCAGACCCGCGGCTACGTGCTCCTGTACGAGGCAGCATCCACCTTCATAGCCGGCGGCAGCAGCCGCTGCTTCTTCTACCAGGGCCTCTACCAGTGCGCAGAAGCGTCGGGCGCCGGCGGCGCCGCAATCCAAATGGTCCGACAGCAGCGCACGATCTCGTCTCCGCGGCTGGCGGCGGCGGCGCGGCCGCCGCCACCGCCGCCGCCACCGCCGCCGCCACCACCCCCCGCATCGCCGCCGCCCCCGCCGCCGCCGCCGCCGCCGCCGCCAACGGCGGCGTCGGCGGCGCCGCCGCCGCCACCGAAGGTGCTGCTGTTGAACACCACCTGCGTGTCCAGTCCGGATCGGGCGCCATTCAATTTCACGACGCTTACCATATCTACCGTACTGGACGACACGTACGGCAGTGTCGTACGGATGTGCGCGAGCGTCAAGGCCAAGGGCTGCACCGGCTGGCAATGCTGCTCGATGGACTTGAGCCGCGTGACGCTGCCGATCAGTAAGTCCACCTTTAAGGCTTTTCTGATTTTCTAGACAAGAAAAACGTTTAAATCCATCGCTGCTGCAGCTGCTGCTACGGCCGCCGCTGCAGCATGCTGCTACAGCCGCCGCTGCACTCGCGGCGGCGGTCGCCCTCCGACGCCAAATCGCCTTCCTGGAAGTGATGTCTCCCGTCCGCCGCAACGCCATTCCCTCCATCTTCCCTGCCCCAACCCCGCCGCGCCGCGCCGCGCACCCACCCGCCACAGGCAACGCGTGCAAGCCGCAGCTGCGCGGCGCAACCGTCAACGGAAATGCGGTTGCAGTCAGTTGGTTCGACAATCGCGATTACCAGGAGGCCCGGCTCAACGGCCTAGATAGGTGAGGATGCACTGCCGATGGGGACCCCCGTGAGGTCCCTCTCGCCCCCTGCTCCCCGCCGCTTCCCCCCCCCCCCAGCTCTCTTCCCCTCGGTTTGCCAACGTCGCATCCATGGATGCATCGCATCCGCCGCCGCTGTCTCATCTTTCTCGCCCCTCCCCACTCGGCCTCGCGCAAGCACTGCCCCACTGCCCGGAAAACCCCACGTCCTCCAAGAGCCCCCAAGAGCAGCGTCCTCACTACCGTTACCGTACCTTGGTTCATGGCTGGTTTCGCGCGTGCGATTTGTGCCAGAGACATGCCACCCCAGCGTCCCTAACAGCGGCCGCTACTCCGCAACCCCGCGGCAGCAGCAGCGGGCAGCAGCAGCAGCGGCTGGGTTGTCGGTCTAAAACCGGCGATCCAGCCCCACTTCAAAGACGACCCCGGGCCTTCCCACCCACCCACCCACCCACCCACCCGCCCGCACACCTTCTTTTTGTGGGCGCCACCCGCCACCCCACATCTTGCCGTGTCCAAAACCCCAGCGGGTCCAGCGACTTTTCCCGCCCCCCCCTCCCTTCCCCCCTTCTTCCCATCCGCAGTCAACTGTCGCGGCCCGTGGGTGCGGAGGTGTGCTGGGTGGTGGCGGCTGGGGGCTGCGCGTGGCCCCAGGCGCTCTGCTGGAAGGGCGATTGCCAGGTGGGCGATTGTGTGTATGTGTGTGTGTGTGTAAATGTGTGTGTATGTGTATGTAAATGTGTGTGTATGTGTGTGTATGTGTGCTATATGTGGGTGTATGTTAAATGGTGTATGTTAAATGGTGTATGTTAAATGGTGTATGTTAAATGGTGTATGTTAAATGGTGTATGTTAAATGGTGTATGTTAAATGTGGGTGTATGTGTGCTATAGGGAAAGAGGGAGGGGAAAGGGGGAGGGCTGGCCAGCCCCGTCAAGGGTAACGGACTAGAGGGGCAGGTAGATACCGGTAGGCTGCCGCGGCTCCGGAACACGATGCGCGGCGAACTGGAACCCCCCGCCGCAGGCCGGCACGGCGACACTGCCTCCTGCCTCTCCCCCCCCATTTCAGCGCCGGCCACCGATCCCCCACGGCTCTACACGACCCCCTATGAACCCCCATGAACCCTCAGTCTGCTTCGAGTCCGCCCCTTTGTTGCGCCGTAGGCCCCCACCCACCTTCTCCAACGCCCCCCCCACCCCCACCCCACACACTGCAATGTCGCCTTACCTGTCCCCTGGCCTCCTCGGGCTCATTCGTCATTCCTGCTCCCGCCGTCTCCGTCCCCTCGCTGCGGTGCCTTCATTAATGACCGGTACCTCCCCACGCGGGCCCCACGGCTCCCCCCCTCCGCTTTCTTCTCCTCAGGTAACCGCCTGGTCATCTAACCGCAACTGCTGTCCTGTCACCAAGGTCTGGCTCTTGTCCTAAACAAGCAACGACATCGAGCGGCGGGCCGCAGGGGGTCCGTTGCCCCGTGCGCCCACCCACCCCAGGGCGACACACACCGGTGTTTGGAAGCTCCTGGGTTTGGTTTGTTCGAGGCGCCGTCCCCCCACCTCCCCCTCCCCGTGATATGGCGACGCGCTGGGGGGAGGCGTGGCAGGCAGGCGCATCACGACCTGGTGTGACCAGCCGCGGTGAGCTCCGAGCCGGGCCGGGCCGCGGCTTGTGCGGTGTGGCGAATGATGAGGAATGACACCTTGGGAGTGAGGGAAGGAGGAAGAGAGAGAAGGGGTGAGAGAGAGAGGGAGGGGGTGAGAGGGGGTGAGAGAGGGGGTGAGAGAGGGGGTGACAGAGGGTGAGAGACGAGGAAAAGATAGAGAGAGGGAGAGAGGGAGGGGGGGCAAGGGGCCATGCCTCGGCGCGTGGCGACCTGCTCGAGGGAGGGCTGGCGCCAAAACTGTCTGGTCTGCCCCTTGCACGCGCCTCCGCTGCCTCGTGCTGAACGGCGCGTGGCGGGGCGGGGCGTGGCGTGATGGGCTGGGTTGGGCTGGGCTGGGGCTGGGCCGGACTGGGCCAGACTGGGCAATCAAGTGCGGCATGGGGTACGGCGTCCTTGGCATTCAGCTGCTTGGCGCCGCTGCCGGATGAGTGCGGGCCGACCTTGCTCCCGGGTACCAACCTACACGTTGCTGACCTAGGCAGTACAGGCCTTAGCGGACGCGACGCTTCCCGGGCTGCGCCTCTGGGCGCTACTCGGACCGACCGACTGACTGACTGACCGACTGACCTCGCGATACGTCCTCACCCCAACGGGTGGAGGCAGACCAACACACACGCCATCGCGGAACGCATCATGCAAGGCGCAGACGCCGCCAGCGCGGACACACAGGCGGGTGCCTCCCGCCGCCGGCGCCGCCAACCCTGACCCCCGGACAGTGCATAGGGTACCACGTGCGCCCCTGTTGTTGCGGTGTGGTTGTTACAGCGTGCTCCAGAGCCTCGCAAGGGTGGAGCCTGCGGGCGGCCCACTGGCCTCCCTGGAGTGTCTCTTTGGTATCGTAGTGTGCCGTGCCTGCTTGCACACGACCCATCTTTACCTTTCTTTCTTCAGGAGGCTGCAAAGGCCTGCTGGTGCCAGGGGTTTCCGCCCCCTTTTTCTTCTCAGCTTGATCTACGTGGACTACGTGTTATTTGTCCGTGTCCGTAATATGTGTATCCAAGCATGCACTTCGAGTCACCCGCTGCTGTCCCGGCCGCGGGCTTGAGACTTGAACCTAAACTCGAAAGGCCAACTGGACGGGCCAAACCACGCTGCTTGGGCACGCAGTGGTCGCTGCGTGCGTCCACCTGCGCGGGGGCTGCTCTCCGGTGCTTGACGATTAATTGCTGAATATATACCTACATATACCCAGTGTGCGGTTTGATTGGGGGCCCGAACCTGCCCATGAAGCTTCTGGCGGGCGGTGCACCCGGGGGGCGCGAGCGGGCGGCGGCCCTGCGTGTGTGTTTTGGCTGCCGCGTGGGCAGGCGTCTGCTGGTGGACCATCCGGCTCTCACCCACGCCAACCGGTGGCGGAGCGAGGCCGACGTCGCCCTGGACCGGGCACTCGTGCCCCTCACGAGCAGGCATGCATGCATGTCAGACACGGTCAGATTTTTTTTGCGTGTGCTGCGTGTGCTACGTGTGCTGCGTGTGCTACGTGTGCTGCGTGTGCTGCGTGTGCTGCGTTCGCGCTTGCGCTTGCATTTGCTTTTGCACGCTTGCATGTGCACGTGTGTGCGCGCGTTTGGGCTGGAGCTTGGGCTGAAGCTTTGAGGCTGCGTGCGACGTGTGTGTGGGGGGGGGCCAGGCCATGCGTGGCGGCAGTTGTGCCGCACGCCTGCGCCACACGCACGCATACACACACGCACCCACGCACGCACGCACACACACGGACAGCGCCTGGGAGCAGACGGGTGAGGGGGAATGTATTGACATAGCTGTTGTTATGGCAGTGGGAGGGGGGATTCGAAGGGTCTGTGCGGGTGGATGGCAACCATGGGCTGGGGAGGGCAGGGATGAGCTGGGCTTCGCGGAACTGGGTGAAGCTGAGCTGAGCGGGGCTCGACGCGGTGGTTCCGTTAGTAGGTGGGGCTGGGAGCATTGAGTCGTGGAGGGGCTTGGCGCCAGGGTGCACGCCGGAAGGCGGACCCTGCTGCCTGTATTTGCAAACCCGGCTGCCGCGTGCCGGTTGCCGGGGAGGTCTGGCTAGCCACCTGAGCCTGGCAGGGAGGTCCTGCGTCCACCAGCATTTCGTGTGTTGTGAACAGCAATGAGTATACGGTTGTTTTGTTTTTTGCGCATACGGCATTGAGTTGAGCTGGTACATTGGCTGTGCGTGTGAGTTCGATGCGCCTGCAGAGGCGTGGCGGCGCGTGGGGCTGGCCTGCGCAGCCATGGGTGTGCCGCAGGGCGGCTGTGTAAGACTCTACTAGTCTTCCCAGGATCTTTCTAAGGTAACTCACCGAGGATCGGGTTAGAGTTCGGTTCTTATTATGCGAAAGCGTAGATTGTTTACCGAATAGCGTGTTATAGATAAGATACATATCACAGTAGGTGGTATCAACAGATACCGTGTAAGAACATTGAAGAGTAATTCTCTGTCGTCTCCACGTAGAGCGACGCCTTAATGCGTACTCCAGATGCGTACCATTCCGCAGTACAACTGCTAACGGAAAGGTAACAGGTACTTTATTGGCTCGTTCCTCCGCCAGGACGTGAGACCAATATAACACTATTAAAATAGCGTTAAGTTCGTGCAAGCAAGCTTACACTCCCCCCCCTTTGAAGCGAACCGTCCCCGGGAGCAGCGTGCCACTTGTGAAAGTGGAACGTCATAATCTCGCAGGTAACCAATATTAAGCAACATGCCTTGGCATTACGTGTGTGCTTGAGCGATCAAGCCAGATAGAACTCGCTCATTTTGGCAAGGGTGGGTTTCACAAGGGTCCACTTGCCGTTTCCCGTGGTCCGTGCACAGTCACGTATGCCAGGTATTTCGCGTGGTCTTTTCCCGTGGTCCAGGCATGTGCTTGTTTTTCGCATAGGGACATGTCCCACGAACGGTCGCAAGCAGCACCAGGCGTACTTTAGGCGGTGTTAACCGCTTAATTTCGGTCCTCTGTCACGAGACACGTGACAGGCTGCTGTTGAGGCACGTACGACAATGATAGGTGTACTTTAGGCGGTTGCTTAATTTCCATCCTCATTCACGGGACACGTGAAAGATTGTGCGTACGAGTACGGCAACGATAGGCTTACTTTAGGCGGTGGACCGCTGAATTTCGGACCTCATCCATGAGACACATGGAAGGTTGCACGTACCGGGGTTGCGTTAGGGAGCCGCAAATCAGCGCATGATCTGTTTGCGTGTGCGCTTGGAGCGCCGGATTTGTTGCGGTGGTTTGACCGCGAGGGCGTCCAAGTACTGGTCGACGAGTTCCTCCACGAGGGAGTCCTCCCGGAGGGATTTCTCGGGTTCCCACGAGTTGTGCTCGGGGCCGTAACCCTCCCACTTGACCAGGAAGTCGCGAACCGTGTGGTTGCCAACTTTCCGATCACGGTGGTCGATAATAGCTTGCACTGTCCAGTAGGCGTTGCCACCATCGTCGATGAATTGCGGTGGTGGTGGTTGGTATACGCCTGAACTTCGGTAGGGTTTCAGTAAGGATACGTGAAACACCGGATGTATTTTGTACCCTGGAGGAAGCGTTAACCGATAGGCGACCTTTCCCACGGTTGCCTCGACCGTGAAAGGGCCTATGAACTTGGGGTAAAGCTTCTTCGCTCCGGGACCTTTGAGCGCAATGTTCTTTGTGCTTAACAGAACGGAGTCACCCACGGCGAAGGTTGCATCCTGCCGGGATTTGTCAGCGGCGTTCTTTTGCCTGTCCTGGGCCTTTTGAAGGGCGGCACGAGCTCTCTGAAGCCTTTCTGACATATCCTTAGCAAAGGATGCCGCCTGAGGAACCTTGGAGCCGAGAACAGAGATGTTTCCGGGCTCCCGTGGCGTGTGCGGCGTCCATAGTTTAAAGGGCGCCGTGCCAATCGACTTGTTCATCGAGTTGTTGATTGCGAACTCGATCAACGGTAAATGTTGGTCCCAATCGTCTTGTTTGGGATTCACATAGTGTCGAAGGGTTTCCTCTAACAAACGGTTCATGCGTTCCGTTTGGCCGTCAGTTTGCGGGTGGTAAGCGGTACTGAGTCGTACCTTCGTACCGAGCAGACGTTGAATCTCAGCCCAGAATTTTCCCGCGAATTGGGAACCTCTGTCTGAGACGATATCGTCTGGTAACCCGTGATGGCGGAAGACGTTCTGTATATAGAGGTGGGCCACACCCTCTGCGTCAACCGTGGTGTGTGTGGGAGCAAAGTGGGTCATTTTGCTCAGCCGATCCACAAACACAACAATTGCGTCGTAACCAGAGGTTGTGGTGGGGAGCTGGGTGATCAAGTCCAGTGTGACACTTCCCCATACCCGTTTGGGTACTGGTAAAGGTTGCAGCAGCCCACGCGGCTTCGTGGTGGAGGCTTTGTTACGCTGGCACTGCGGGCAACGGTTTACGTACTGTGATACGTCTGCGTCCAGACGCGGCCACCAGTACACCCGTTTAAGCGCCTCCTGAGTGCGTTCAGGCCCTCGATGCCCGCTGGCAGCACCGTCGTGATGCTCAGCTATAAGCAGGCGGCGTAACGCGTCAACGTTGGGGACCACCACCTGGTCACCCCTGTAGTACAGTCCGTTGACTTTTTGCAACCGTTTTACGTTGGTCTTGTTCCGGAACCATGAGTCGTACCGGTAACCAGCGCTGATTCGCTTACGGATATCAGTACTGATTGCAGACCGAGAGAGTAATGCGACCATAGGCTGACCCAGGGGTTGAGACATGTCCGCTGTGGACATCTCCGGTGCCCCTTCATAAATGCGGCTAAGAGGGTCGGCCACGTTGATCCTGCCTGGCTTGTAGGACCAATGTATTTTCTGGTCCTGTAGGAACGAGATCCACCGAGCTTGACGGCGTGAGAGCAAGCCGTTAGCCTTCAGTGAGTCCAGGTAAGTCAAGGGCTGGTGGTCAGTCACGACTGTCACATCAGGCGCGCCCTCGAGATAGCAACGCCACTCTTGTAACGCGTGAATGACACCCAAGGCCTCCTGGTCGGTGGTTGTGTAATTGCGCTCTGCCGGCGTGAACCGGTGAGAAAGGTATGCAATTGCTCTGTTGTCTTGCAATAAGACGGCTCCCGTTCCGTAAATGGAAGCATCTGACCAAACTTCGAAGGGTTTGTTCAGGTCAGGCAGGGCCAAAACTGGCGCATTGATCAGTGCACGCTTGACGCCATCAAACGCTGTTTGGCAATCGTCACACCAATGCCAGGCGCGTTTTTCGCTCGTGATAGCTGTAAGCGGGGCCACCAGGGAGGAATATCCCTGAACGAATCGCCGAAAGTAGTTGGCGAGACCTAAGAAGCTGCGAAGCTGCTTCAGGTTGGTGGGCGTCGGCCAGTCACGAATGACTTGGATTTTACTTTCATCCACTTTAAGGCCGTCTCTGCCCACAATGTGGCCAAGAAACTTCAACTCAGGCTTGTTGAAGGCGCACTTAGTAAGCTTAGCCTTGAACCCTTGCTTTTGGAGGATAGTAAGTACGGTTTGGAGATGTACTACATGTTCCTCAGGTGTTTTGGAAAACACAAGCAAGTCGTCCAAATAAACGAGGACGAACTTTCCGAGATGTTCGCGAAACATTGCGTTCATCGTAGCTTGGAAAGTGGCCGGTGCGTTGGTTAAACCAAAGCACAACACCTTGAAGGCGAATTGCCCTTCGGGTGTGATGAAGGACGTTTTAGGAATGTCCTCTTTAGTGATCCGCAGTTGGTGATACCCAGACTGGAGATCAATGGAGCTGAAGATGCGCGCGCCGGAAAGCTGATCGAACAGTTCCTGGATATTCGGCATTGGATAACGCCGTTTAACAGTAATTTTGTTGAGCTCACGGTAATCGAGTACCATGCGCATTTTGAATCCGGTTGGAGAGTCGGGGTCTCGTTTACAGACAAAAATTACTGGCGCGCCGAAAGGAGAGTTAGAAGGCTCGATGAAACCCTTCTGCAGCAAGTCGGCAATTTGCCGTTTGCACTTGGCCCTTTCGTCTGGTGACAGGCGATATGCGCGTTTTGCTGGAGGATTCGCGCCGGGAACAAGAGGAATGGTGTGCTCGACACCCTCGTCCTGCTCGCGAATGCCTGTAATTTCTGCAAAGACGTCCTTGTATTTCGAAAGGAGTGCTTGCAGCTGGTGATCGGGCACCAGGTCGGGTGGCTGTGGTCCTGAAACGGACCCGCCGACTGCGGTCGTTGCCACCTCAGGTGTTGGTTGTGCTGTCCCGCCAGCGTCGGGGTACTCGTCGGTTTCAGGCCGTACGAGCATCAAGAACGCGTCCGCGCCCTTGCGGATCGACTTGGCTGCTTGTTTCGCAGTCAGAAGGTCGACCGACGTCGCTGCAAACAGGGTGGCGGTGACCCAATTCATGAGTCGTGCCGGCTTCGAGAGCCCCTGTGCGTATTTAGGCCGAAACACGATTGACCTGCTGCCTTTGACCAAGGTGAGGGTATCCGTGTTCCAACACATGCGAGCCTTGCGACGTTTCAACCAATCCGTGCCGAGAATGATACCGGCGGGGCCGATACCATCCTTCATGACCAACAGGCGAACTGAGTCCCTGAAGGCGCCGATTTTGATGGGAATGTTGACTTCCCCGAGAAGCGGATGTGGCTTCCCGTCGGCGAGGCGAACGGAGGTTGTGTTGGACGGTTGTGCTGTGATCCCTAGAGCGGAAATGAACGCCTTGGGAACAAACCCGTCAGCGGTGCCTTTCGTGTTGGCGCCGCTATCCACTAGTACTGTCGCCGGCTTCGAGGAAGCGAGGCAGTCGAACGTCATGAAGTGCGTAGTGTCACTGCCGTCGAAAGACTGAAGTGACGCCACGGTTGCTGGAGAATCGTACCACAGCTGTACGGGGTAAGGGGTTGGGGGCATAGGAAGGCGCCCAACACCACCTTTGCCGTTTGCTGATACTAGCAACTGAGTACCAGCTGGCAGTTCTTCAACGAGCTTGTAGCGAAGCTGTTGAAAGTAGCGCGTCAAGTGTGGGAACTTGGGGACCACGAACAGGGCACATGTGTGCTGTGGGTCCTGGCGCTTGCAACGTTCGTAGTGCTGTTGATAGGAACGCACGTTTTGGGGTGCTACACCGCACCAGAGGGCTTCACCAGCGACATTTTGCAAGTAAAACGTTTCTGGTGTGGCAAAGCGTGAGCACAGAGCATTCGTGCCGTTGGGATTACATGCGGCGTCGTACGAAAATACGACACCCAGCAAGGTCTGCAGTCTGGTGAAAATGGACGGAGCCACCATGCGATCAGGTGCGTTCAGTAAAAACGACGACGACCTGGCAGCCTTCTCAGTCACACTAACACCATTCCGCTGGACAGCCGCGATGGCTGGGCCTGACACACCAGCAGCAGGCATTTCTGCCGCTGCTACGTTGGAATCGTCCGGAATCTCCGAGGCAGGTCCAGAGGCAAGTGCCGAAACAAGGACACCATGAATTGCCTCAGCTGTCCACCCATGGCCGCTATGACATGCGAAAAGGTTAGGCTCTTGCGGCATTGCAGCCGCGCCCTCAGCCCACGCGCCAACCACCTATTTGGAATGGTACTTCTGGAAAACGGCCTGCAACTCCGCCTGCAGCTGGGCGGCGTCCCCCTTCTTGCGGCCGCCGTGCGCGTCACGCTTCTTGGGCTTTCCGCCGCGGTTGCCGCGCTTGTTGCCGCCCTTGCCCTGGGATGGCCGGTTGTTGCCACCACCGCCGCCACCGTTGTTCTTGTGGATGCCACCCTTCACGGACAAGCGGGGCGGATCAGAGTGGGCAGCGTTCAGGTCAGCGGATTTGGTGGTGGTGTACCCGACACCAGGTGTACCCGACACAAGGTGCACCAGACACTGGCTGGAAATCCACTTTTTTCCTGAGCGCGGGTTGCAGGCCCATTTTGAACCAGGAAATGCGGTCATACATGCTCATTTCGCCCACGTGTTGCATCACGAGGCGGTACGAAGCGACATATGCCTGGATGGTGCTGGTCTGCTTAACTTCTCCGTTATGCAGGCGCTTGCGTGCGTCTTCCGGTGTGTCACGGTACGGGTGATCCCACTGAATGAGGAAATCGGTGCGCAACTCTTCGACAGTGGGGTTGCGCCCCTTTGCTTGCCAGTCGCGCATGTACACCATGCACCACTGCTGCGCGTCACCCGCTAGGTGGAAGATGAAGTGTGTCACCGGGTTGACACCGCGCATCACCAAGTACGTCACCAGGACATCGAACCAGGTCCGCACACACGTGATGTGTTTGTCCATGACCCCGTGAAATGCTTGAATGGAATGCGGTCCTCACGTGTGGGGCCCGATGGCGCGGCCGTCCCTGCCGTGGGTTTTGGGATAGGAGGTGGCGGTGGCACCAAGTCCGTGTGTGGATGTGGCACCACGCCCTCCTGCCCCGCTGCAAGGGAACCCTGGCCCTGGGTGTGTTCGACTCCTCCCACACTAGGTCGCAGTGGTCCCGGGTTGCTTACCCCGGCCTGGTTGAGGATGGGCGCCAGGAAGTCTGGCGTCGGTCGGCTGAGCTTCCACTCAGCAATGCCCTCGTACAGGCGCTTCAGCTCAGGCGTCGTCAGGAGGGGATGACTCCCCTTGGCCAGCTCGTGGTTTATGAACATGGCCGCCGAGTTGGTGAGGCCCGGCGCCTCGAAGCAGCAGACGTACTTCTGTACAAAAGGCTGGTGCGCCCACGCGTGAAGGTGCTCCTTCAGGGGCTGCTCCCGGTCGGCCGCTGAGGTACCCGCCATTCGGGCGAGACCGGCCGCGCCCGCCAGCGCATCAGCGAAGGTGCGCTGAGTCGGCTGCTGCTGGCCCTCCACCGTCTTCGCGAAGCGGACGGTGGGCGACTCGCGCCGAGCCGCGTGCTGCACGCCAAAAGCCGGCAGCTCCTCCTTCTGCACCTGGCCGTCTTCCATTTCCGCGTCGTCCTCATCGGAGCTGGAGCCGGCGTCCTCGCTGGCCGCCCGCTTGGCGCCGGCTTGCGCTTGCACTGCGACCGCGACTGCGGCAGCCGCAGCATCCGCGGCTTGCTGCCTCGCGATGTGGAGTTCCGACTTCGTGTTGTTATGCTCCTCCCGCAGCTGAGCGAGTTCCTGCTGCATTAGGTTTTGTTGTTGCAGCAACTGCTCAACCTGCTGCTGCGTTATGGGAGGCATGGTGGACTCCATTTGCTTAGCAGACAAGGAAGTCTCCAGAGCGTCGACGCGCTCCTGCGCTTCCTCTGCAGTGCTCGGAAGGGAGTCGATGCCAACGGCCGTCGCCGCGTCACGCAGCTGCGCAGCCGTAAGGCCCTTCGTCTGTGGAGGGGCCACATCATTAAGAACGGCAGTTTGTTGAATGATTTGGCGCCAGAGTTTTTTGAGGTTCGTGCTGATTTTAGCCATGATGGCCGCGATCTAGACGACGCGAAAGGTCGAAGCAAGATCGCAAAATCAGACAGATAACGATACTCTATAGCTTTTATGTTAGCTATATGGCGCGATAAAAGCGACCGTCGCTAGGAGTGCTTTACGAGTCGCTGAAGCGGCGGCGAGGAAGCAAAGCTTCTCAGCCAACGTCGCGAAATGCGCCGTTATAAAGGCAGCCGTAAATGCGTAGAAGCCGAGGCTTCGTAGCAGGCACCAGGCGCGGCTCACGAAGAGCACAGGCGCAGCTCACAAGGAGCGCAGCCGGGGCGCAGCTCGCGAAGAGCGCAGCCCAAGGCACAGCTACTCGGGTAGCAAGCTTCCAAAGGAAGCGTAGCTACAAGTGGCAGGGCCACTTGCCGCCGAAGCGGGAAGCTAAGCTTCCGCTCGGGGCGCCGCCGAGAGCGCAGCCGATCCTACTACTATGAGTCCTTAGTTAGGTCTCGATACCACTTGTAAGACTCTACTAGTCTTCCCAGGATCTTTCTAAGGTAACTCACCGAGGATCGGGTTAGAGTTCGGTTCTTATTATGCGGAAGCGTAGATTGTTTACCGAATAGCGTGTTATAGATAAGATACATATCACAGTAGGTGGTATCAACAGATACCGTGTATGAACATTGAAGAGTAATTCTCTGTCGTCTCCACGTAGAGCGACGCCTTAATGCGTACTCCAGATGCGTACCATTCCGCAGTACAACTGCTAACGGAAAGGTAACAGGTACTTTATTGGCTCGTTCCTCCGCCAGGACGTGAGACCAATATAACACTATTAAAATAGCGTTAAGTTCGTGCAAGCAAGCTTACAGGCTGCTGCTGCCGGCGGCTTTGCGCGGTTGGTTGGTTGGCGGGGGCAGGGGCTTTGAGGGTGCGGATGTAGGGGGGTGTTGGTTTCGGGGCCGCGAAAGCCGGAGCCCCCGCGCATTGAGGGCGCACGGCGATGTTTTCCGGTGACAGGAATGGCGGCGTGCTTGGAATGATTGCGACGCCGCTAGTCCGATATAGTTATCTGTTTACAGGGGTAAGGAGTTGGAGCGCGGCCCGGCCGCCCGCTACAGGGGAAGATGTGGGGAGCAAGCAAGGGGCTGGATCTACCGTAATTGGGACGTAGAGCCGTTGTGGTGAGTGAAGTCGCCATCGGCAACTGCATGTTACACTGTAGGCCGATGGCGCGTGTGCCTAGGAAGAGTGTGGGAAGAAGGGACAGATATGGGAGCAATTTGTTTTGGTGCAGGTATCATGTGCGTAACGGGGCGGCCTGTGATTATGATAGGGACCGGGGTGTGTCGTGTGTGCGTTGTAACGTGTCGCGCAGTGCGACTTGCCAGGACTTGCCCTCAGGGCTGTCAAATCCCAATTCCCAAACAAGCAAAACATTTAAACCTTCCACATCATGCCTCCACATCGCCCTGAAGGCCATCGCTGTCCTCTCAAAGGTGTTCCAAACTACGCGCACAAAGATAGGATGGCGGGTCTACGTCGTACATCAAAGGGTGCTCCGGAATCATTCCGACCGGAACACACAACAGCAACCTAAGGTAGACTCCGTCAATAGCTACCTTCATATGTAACACGTGTAGCCACACGAAATGCAATTGGCATCTACTTTGCCGTTGATAGGCAACCATCTGTCGGTATTCCTAGGAAGCATTGGGCGGATTGCATAAATGGGTCAGTTATCCTAGCAAAACCATGGTGACTTATATTACAGTGAGCTTGACGATAAACTTTGTCTTTGGTCTGTACTGTTCAAACTTCGGTGGAGACAGCTTTTCAGCTCAGCTCAGCGGCTGAATGCCTCATGTCCGGCTTAACGATGGCTTAATAATATTGTAAAGTATGGATGAGGCGGAGCGCAGCTTTGCGCAGACGGGTCTCTCGCCAGGTGCGAGCAGCATTTGTTGGGCAAGCGACGGCTCTGAGGCGTCAGCGTCCTCGCCAAATGCTGTGGTCAGCCCTCAAGTCCAACAACCTCCATGGCAATCGACCGAGCGGGCGCTGTTTGGCTCGAGCCATCAGCAGGTCTCTTTGTCCATGCTTGGCACGCCCACATCCGGAGCCCTATCGTCGAGGGACCCGCAATCCGCCGCACGGTCGCCAAACACGCTATCTTCGCCGGGCCCAGGTCCGGAGAACCAACCGCCTGAAAGTCACCAGCCATTTGCGCCCTTTCTCGGGCAGCATGGCGGTCAGCTGGAGCAGGGCAAGCGCTCGCTCGCCGACGCAAGCGCCCCAGCGCCTGATGGGAACAGCACCAGTCGCGAGCCGGCCTCTGGCAAGCCCATGCCGATTGCTGCCGGCGCGGCTGCCGGCCCGGTTGCCGGCCCGGTTGCCGCCACGCATCCGTCGTCACCGGGCTTTTTTAGCCCCGTCGCCACGGAAACCGATATGGAGTTTGGCCCTCACCGAATTACAGTCGTGGCCCCGCCCATGAGCCACCAGCGCATTGATCTGTACTCAGATGGCACGGTACTCACCATGTCACGGCCCGTCAGCATGGACCACCCGTTCTCGCCGCGCAACGACGAGCAGCAGTACCACCACCACGCCTCGGCCGAATTTGGTACACCATCGGGGAAGAGCGTCGTCAGCTCCAGTCCCGCTCCGGCATCGGTCTCGTCGCCGCAGCGACAGCAAGCACCAGCACAGGCGCTCGACGTAGGATTCCCGCCATTCGGAGGGCTCTCCCCGGCAACGTCGGCGGCAGCGGCGGCACGCCAGGCGCCCGCATCACCCCCATCCACGATCCAGGTCTCGTCGCCGCCCCCCTGCTCCACTCCCGGGGTGCAGATCAGGCCCACCTGGTTCAATGCGCCATCGGATTCGGCGGCGGCGATGGCCGCCCACCCACCATCGTCGCTGAATTCCCACGCCCAGTCGGCGCCGGCGGCAGCCTCAGCTGCGACCCAGATTGCAGACGCTTTTGGCCAGCACCAACACGCACACGTGAGCCACAGCCGGGTCGCAGCCGCCACGGAGGCTTCGCAGCACACCTACACGCCCGTGTCCTCGACACTGTACAGTGATTCGCCGCTCGGCACGATGCCATACGGCGGGACGCCGTCACAGTACGGCGCCATGGCGACGCCGGTGGGCGGTTCCGTCTGGCTACAATCGCCGCTGGCCGCAGCAGCTGCGCAGGGGCAGGCGCCGGCGGTGCAGGCGTTTGGGTCGGAGCAAGCCAACTCCCCGCCCGAATCAGGGCCGGGCCTGTTCCCTTCGCCGTCCCGGCCGGGTCCCCGGCCGCATGGCGTTATGCGTCATGACCCGTGGTCAAAGGCAGCACGCCATACAGCGTCGCCGCCGCCTCTGAACAACCCCGCTGGGTCCGTAAGGGGCCCATCCTCTGGCGATGCAGCGGCGCGGACGGCTGCGGGCCAGCCAGCAAGCATGGCCGCCGGCAGCGGGGGCCGCGCCGCGGAGAGGAGTGGGGCAGCGTCATCGGCCGCGGCGCCGTCACCCATGGCGTCCTCGTCACAGGTCCAGTCAGGCGGCGCCGCTGCGTCGGGATCGGGGCCGTCCGCGGGCAGCTCGGGGACACCTCCTGAGGAGCTGCGGAGCAAATACAAGAAGACGAAGCAGCTGTTGCAGGTGACGTGCGCCCGTGTTTCTCGGGGCCCAGTCGGAGCAACAGGGAAAATGCCTTCTCGCGGCCTGCGGTCGCATAGCGACACGGCATGGTCGTGGCCATCTTGAGGAGAAAGATGCAATAATCGGCCAGCCTCTAAACATTTTAGTTTTCACTTGTTGGCTTTGCTAGGCCGACGTTTTTACATTCCTACGCGTTATGCCGCAGCGCCCGCCGCGGCCGCCCGACATTTAGGATTCAGCTCTGGCAATCCGCATCCCAAGCCGCTAGTGTGTCGACGCACTGGTCATCCGCAATCCTTTCGCTCGAACGCCTTAGGTCTTGGTTGCCCTCCAACCCGGCCCCATGCCCGCTCTCTCTTCACGCGTGCAGGCTTACGTCAAGGAGATAGACACGCTTCGAGAACGGTTGACTTCCGAAGGGAGGCGCGCGGGGGTGCTAGGCGCGCAAGTCGCGGCGCTGCAAGGACAGGTGCAGCAGGGCTCGCGATACTGGGCTGGTTGGGGACTGGCCGGTTGGCCTGATTACGGGGTCTCGCGCACGAAGTGTGGTATACGGATTGTTTGGGGCGGCGGCCGCGTCGTGTGGCCTGGCAGGACAGCGGCAGTTGTGTCCTGTCAGACCCAACGCACTGTGCGGGGCAGGTGATAGAAAGGCCGCCGGGCGAGAGGTCTCTATTACGGGTTACCCGTTCCCCTAATCACGGGCTGTTTGTGCACCGGCGGTTCCGTTCTGGGCGGTCCTGTCAGCCCCCTGTCCGTTATCAACCCCTCAATGCGGCCCTCTCTGTTTGCTCAACAACACACTCTGTTTGGAGGGCAACCCGGCGGAATACAGTTGGCCCTCACGCCCCACTTTGGTACGGACCCCCAATAGCTGCCCACCAATCCTAAAGCCACCGTATTCCTCCGGCTGCTCAGGTGGAGCTCGCGGGCGGCAGCGTTGCGCTGCTGGCGGCAACACAGGTAGGATACTGGGGGGGGGGGCTGCCACGCACTCGCGGCGGGGAATCCCTCCGGGGCAACTAGAGGACTGTGGGAATGGCCGTTAGGTGAAGCCCTCGCGCGTTGGGACCCATCTGAGCGCGTCACGGCCTGCTCCGGTATAGTCCGGTCCCGGGCCTCCCGCGGGGCCCGGGGGCCCCCAACCGCCCTAAAGCTACATTCCCGCGACGAACCCCACACCGGTGCCGCGGCCCCAGGCTGAGAAGATGGTTGCTGTTCAGAAGCTCCGCGAGGCGCGCGTTGCGGCCGAGTCCCTGCAGTCACAGCTCTCGGTGGCGCAGGTAAGCGGGGGTGCCGTGCATTTTATCTCCCGGTCAAACCCTTGTTTCCATGCAGGCTCTGCCGCAGCTTGCACGGATGGCAGCTTGCGCGCATCGGTGTCCGTGCATACCCTGGCCTGCTTTGCTGCCTGCCTGTGCGCCCGCGTCCGCGTCCCTGCCAGAATGGTCGCTGCCGCCTCTTCGCCGGCTGCCGGCTGCCCCCTGCCCTGCCCGGCCTGCCGCGCAGCCGTGCCCCCTGCCTGCAAACCCGCCCCTCTTGTCGCTGGCCGAACGCAAACCCCAGGCACAGGTCCGTGCGCTGGAGCAGCAGCAGGCGGGCATGCTGAACGAGTTTGCGACGGAGCGGCAGCGGCGGGAGGCCCAGTTCGTGGAGGAGCGCCAGAAACTGGTGGAGGAGCGGCAGAAGCTGGAGGTGGGTGCGGCCGTGTATCCCATGCGGTGCCCTAACCATGAAGACCCTGGCTTGTCCAGCCAAGCCGCGAGCCGTGTCACCTAACGGCATCCAAACCACGTGTTGCTCGGTCTGATCCGTCAGTCATTCTGGGGCTTACGCAACACAGCGCAATGAAGCGTTATCCAAACAGTCGCTTGGAAGCCGAAATGTTGCCGTCGCCTCGCCTTCTCCGGTGTCTCCCTGCGCCAGGCGGCCCGGGCGGAGGAGCAGTCGCAGAAGGTGGCCTATCTGGCCGCGTTCCACGAGGACCGGGAGCGCTGGGAGGCTGCGGCGGCGGAGCGGCAGCGCGCACTGAGGGCCGAGTACGAGGAAAAGGTGGGGCTGCGGCGGCGAGGTGTGGTGTGGTTTGGCGCGGACAGCGCCCGGGCTCTGCCATCGATGTGGGGCCGAATGCTGTGCAGCTTGCGGGAAAACGGGTGCGCGCCGGTGGCGGCATCGGTGCCAGTACCCGCCTGCAGGGTGAAAGGCCCAAGCAAGGCCCTTAAGTGATTCGCCAAGGTGTGCAGCGTTGCGGATGGGTGCACCTGCGGAAATGAAAGGGCTGTGCTGCCCCGCGGCAAGGCCTCTCCCGGGCTTGATGGCGCAACCCTAAGTTACTGTCTTATGACCGCTTCACGCCCCATGCCTCCGCTCTCGGCCTTCACCCCCAAACACCATGTCGTCGCCACTCATTCGGGCTCAGATGGCGGTCGCCAAGGAAGAGCACCAGCGCCAGCTGGCCGCCGCGACCGCCCAGCACGACGCCGACCTGCAGGAAGCACGTTCGCAGGCACAGGCCACCGCTGCGGCCGCGAACGAGCTGGTGCAACGCGCAAAGGCACAGGCGCAGGCGGCGGCCGACGCCGCCGAAGCCGCAGTCCTGGAGGCGCGCGTGCAGCTCCAAATTGCGGAGGCGTCGGCGGTGCAGCAGGCCAAGGCAGGGGCAGAGGCGGCGCTGCAGAGGGCACGGGTGGAGGGCCAGGCAGCGACCGCGGCGGCGGAGGCAGAGGCGCTGCAGGCGCAGGCGGCGGCGCGGATGGCAGCAGAGGCACGCAGCGCGGCGGTGGAGGAGGTCCGGCGGCAGGCGGCGGCGGAATTGGAGGAGGCGCGGCGGCGGCACGGGGAGGAGATGCGGGAGGCGGCGGCGCGGCACGCGAGCGAGGTGGTGGCGGCGCGGACGAAGCATGGCAGCGAGATGGAGGAGGCGCGCGCTCGGTACGCGAGACAGATGGAGGAGGCTGAGGTGAGCAGGTGCACGTTGGAGATGAGGCCGATGCCCTCTGGACTGGCATGGCTAGGCTTCCTTGCCTAGGCTGCAGCGCCCGAAAGTTCATGTCGCGCGGGACCTTTCATGCCACCAGGGGTTACACGCGGTCAGAGGCCGTGGTGCCCCGACAGCATCGGGCCCGTGCGGCCGCACAACGGCACATGCTCGACCTGCTGCGATAGTGGATGGAAGGCTTACCAGCTGGCGGCCTGTTGGTCCCCATGCTCGTCGTGTACGTGCGTCGCAGCACTTTAATACATCGGCGGTCGTCGCCCGGCGGAACGCGTTGTCTGGGTTTCACTTGGGCGTTGGCGTAATCGCGCTGAAGAATCCGGAGGCCCCAGGACCCTGGCCTTGCGCAATAAAGGCCTGGCTTTGTTATACAGCGTGGTCTCATGTGCCTTCGAGGGTTCGAGCCACGCGCTTTGTGCTTTCTGGCGCAGGACGCGCTCGGCCGCAAAGTGGCGGAGGTGGGGCAGCTGCGGGCCCGGCTCGCTGAAGCGGAGGCAAAGTACGGTGAGGCGGCGGCGGCCGCAGCGTCCAAGGGCGCGCAGCTGCAGGTGCGTGTGTGGAACCATCGATGCTGGATGCATTAGCCACTCCGAAAGGACCCGGGCATGCTGGCACGGCATTAGCTAGCCGGTGGACGCCCCCGGTTTCTTGCCTCTGCCTTCCCCCTTGTGGCCTGGCGCTTCGTGTGGAGCGTGTTGGACCGCCCCGAGTCCGTCCTCTCGAGCACGGTACATGAATGGCATGACCGATGAGCGGAATCTTGGTTAGCTTAGGAAGAAAAACCCTGGCCTGCACACCTAATATGCCCCCCCCCCCAACCGTGCGTCGACCTCCCTGTACCGCGTCAGGCTCTGGAATTCCAGCTTCAAGCCGCGCAGGTAGGTCGACAGGGGCAATGCGCGCGGCAGCCGCGCCTTATGGGGTCCCGGGCCCAACCCGATTGTCCATCATGGTGACGAACCGAGTCCCTTCAGAGAGAGCGGTCGCCCTTGCCGGGGTGCATGTAAATGGCCTGGGGCTGGGCACGCGACCCTATGTCGCCTCAGCTGTGGATGCGGCAGTTGATGATGATGACGAGGAGGAAGTTGATGATGATGATGATGAATCTGGCGCATGCGCGCATCCCTCCGAATGCCAGTCCCTGTGGAGTCATTCCCCGGTTCCAGTGCCTTGGCGGGGGGCATGAGCTGAAATAGCCCTTGTCTCTTTCTTCCCCTCTTGACTTGCGATGTAGGTGTCGCTGGCCACGACACAGGGCGCGGCGACCGCTGCCCAGCAGGATGCCGCCCTGCAGCTGCAGGCCCGCAGCCACGAGGTGCGACCGCCCGAGCACGGCTCCAATACACCCTCGTTCCGAGACGCTACGGCCGCGATTCGCAGCCGCCTCGGGGCGCATTGTGCATGTCACTTCAGAACGCAATAAACCCAAGAGTACCGCGCCCATGTGCGTGCATGGGCCTGAGCACGCGCCGTCACCCACTCAGGCACATGCGCGCACCCGCCAACACAACTGCTGTAACCTGCCGGCATGCGGCCACCTCAGATCGAGCGCCTGCAGAAGGCCCTGGACGACGCGCGCGAGGCAACGCGGGCTGCCATGCAGGTGTGTGCAAGAGAAGCAAAGACAGCGGCCGACTTGGGAGACGCCACGGTGTGGGCTCTCGGCCGGGCACGCATTGCCGTTCCTACCCCCTTGATCGGTCCTCAGGCCTTGGGAGGGAACAGACAGCAGTTGCGTGCAGCAGGCCGCAGTAGCTGCTGTATGCGGAAAGCCTGCTGGCTACATTTCCGGTAGTATTCCCATAGGACCAGTATTCCTTTTCGGGGGTGCCGCACACGATCTCGGATGCCGCCGCACACTATAATAGACATGGAAGCCCGGGCATTACGAGGCTCACCCGTCTTTGCGGGCTCACATATCGCCCGATCTCCCCATTGCGCCACTCCGGCAGGTGGCCTCCGACAACGCCGCTAGGCTGGCGGCCGCCGAGGCACGGCTGGAGGAGGCGCCGCGGCGTGCGCAGGAGCGCGTGGAGCAGGCGCTGCGGCAGGTGCATGAGGAGCACCGCCAGCAGCTGTCGGGCGTGGTCCAACGGGTGCGTGGGCTGGAGAGCTACCGTCGAGCCCCAGGCGGACCTGATACGCTGAAGGGGAGGCGCCTGCGGGCAGATGGATATTCCATGCACTCCTGTCTCCCCCCGTCCAGCAACCCCTCCCAAAGCACACAATCAATGGCCCTGCAACATGGCTGGATTGCCCGCGTGGCTACACTCATAGCCATTCAATCGTGGCGGTCTGACATTCATAGCCGCTGAAGTTGTGCGAAGCTCTGTGGTGCGCATCTGCGTCCGTTGCACTTTTGCCAATGCATGCCTTCCGTGCCCATCGTGGTCGTGCGGGGGGGGGCGGGGCTGCGCAGGTGCAGCAGGACGCGGCGCAGCAGGTGATGGAGATCCAGTCCGCGGCCAATGTGGCCAGCGAGGCGCTCAGCGGCGAGCTGGAGGCGCAGCTGGAGGCGGCGCGACGCGAGCTGGACCGGGTCACGGCCCTGCTGGACAGCCGCAACAGCGAGGTGTGTGGAGAAGGTCATGTAGGGGTGGCTTCTGCTTTGAGGCGGGCAGGGCAGGGTCGCGAAGAAGGCGGGCGTGTGCATGGTGGCTATGCCCTGGCTGGACCATGTTGCGCGCGCAACCTTTGGGGGCGGAATACCAGTATCAGGTTGGCAAAAGCTAGCATTGCGCAAGCTACGCTGAATGCCGTGGCCGGGATCACTTACCCTACCATTAGCGGGTATGCCGAGCTTGGCGCGCCGAGCGAAGCGATTGGGCACGCACACACATGCCGCTCCGCTTGCCCTGCTCCTTGCAGGTCCGCTCGCTGCGGAGCTCCCTGGAGTCCGCCGGCCAGGAGCGGGACAAGCTGGTGGCCACCGCCAGCGAGCTGCAGGTGCGGTGCCCGGGTGGTGCGCCTAGCCAGGTCTCACCGTTGCGGTCATCGGGAGTTCGTTCGGCCTTCGTTACCCTGCGTGGGTTGAGAATCCTGCAGTCAGTCCAGGGTGCCACTGGAGCCATCCTCTGCACTGCGTAATTTGCACGCCTGTCGTGCAGGGCTTGGGTGGACTTGGTGCAGGGCTTGGGTCGTGCAGGGCTTGGGGTGGACGCACGGAGCATACATTGGCGCGTCGGCTCCCCGAATCCGGTTCCGCTGATGGGCAGGGACCCCCACGCGTCGTGCGCCAGGGTATTGACGTTCCTTGGACTTCTTCTTTAACGTACTTCTGTTGGCGCACTCCTGTTCCCTGGTCGCCGCCACTCGATGCTGGGACTTGCGCGTCAGGACATGGTCATCAAGTTGAAGCAGCGGATGGAGAAGCAGGACAAGAAACACGCGCGGGCGCTGGAACGGGCGCACGAGCACCGCGAGCAGCAGGTGTGCAGACGGCTGGCCGCAACGATCCACCTCAACCTGTCACTGCTTTTGGGAACGTGCGTTCGTATGGGCGCTGTCCAGTGTTCAGGGTGCGAATGCGGCATTCCCACGATCTCATGGCGGGCCCGTCACTTCATCCCCGGTCCCGGCCTGTCTACCTATGCAACGTTTGGTGGCTTCCATACCAGTCCAACCCCATGCAGTTGCTGGACCACGAGTCGTTGCAACGGCGCCGCGTGCCGCCCTCTCGCGCCCCGCCACCCCACCTTCATACCCCAACCGTCAAATCCTGCACCGCAGTGCGCGCTCTGCTCCCTTGTGATTTAAAAAAAACCCATGCCTTGCGAAACGCGGTCCACTGCGAATGCGAACGGCCGCACAGGTCGCCCGGCTGCAGGAGGAGCTGGAGGCCATCCGCGCCAGCGTCCCCAGCCGCGTGGAGCACGCGCTGCAGAGCTACGCGTCGCAGCTCGCGGCAAACCACCAGGCCGCCATGACGGCTGTGGAGGCGCGCGCCGCTGCCGCCCTGGCGACGGAGCGCAGCACGGCGGAGGCCGCGCTCAAGCGTGCGCGGGAGGAGGCGGAGGGCGAGCTGCGGCAGCGCCTGGCGCAGGCGGAAGAGCTGCGGCGGCGGTTGGAGGCGCGGGCCGAGGCGGCGGAGGCGAGCGAGGCGCGGGAGCGGGAGCGTGCGCGGGCGGCGGCGACACGCGAGCTGGAGGGCGGCGCGGCGGCGGAGGCGGACGTGCTGCGGGCGCGCCTGGCGGAGGCAGAGCGGCGCGGCGAGGAGCGGCGCGCCGCCGTACAGGAGCTGGAGCGGCAGCTGCAGGAGGCGCGGCGCCAGACGGACGCCGCGCGCAGCCGTGCCGAGCAGCTGCAGGGCGTGTTCTCGGTTCTGGGCCAGCTGGGCCTGCCGGCGCACACCATCGAGGCGGTCGCCGCGGCAGCTGCCGCGGCAGCGGCAACTGCGTCAGGCGGCGACGTCGGCATGCCGCCCGGCCTGCGGCCCTGGCTGCTGTCCCCGGTTGTCGCTGGGGTCTTGTCGCCGCTGCACGGCGGTGGTTCGTCCTCAACGGCGGCGGCGGTTGCCGCAGCGGCCGCGACGGTGGCCGCCGCCGCCGCCACCTCCGCCGGCCAGAGCGCCAGCGCCGCCGCGTCGTCGCTGCCGGCGATGCTCAGTGGGCTGCGCGACCAGCTCGCCGCCGCGCTGCTGCCCCACCAGCAGAAGCAGCACCCACAGCCGCAGGTCGCCGCCTCGCCAGCGTCTACGGACGTGCGACAGAAGGCCGGGGTGGACAGCGAAGTGCAGGCGCTGCGGCGACGGCTGCGAGAGGCCCGGGCGGAGGTGGTGGCGTACCGGCGCAAGCTGGAGGATGGCGTTGTGCGGGAGCGCGAGCGGGAGGGGCTGCGGAGCCTGCTACAGCAGCAGCAGCACCACGGCCACCGAGGCTACAGCCACAGCCGCAGCCGCAGCGTGGGACGGGCAAACGTCAGGGCGGACCCGCGGGCTGGGGAGGGGTTCAGGTCGGACCGCGACGACGGTGCAGATTGGAGCCTGGATTTGGACTCGGATCTCATGCTGGATCCGGATTTGGATCTGGGCCTCAGCGACCAGCAGCAGCAGCCTCATCGCGATGGCCGCCACCGCGGGCGCCGCCAACTTGTCACGCCGGTACGCAGCTACCGCCACCGGTACGACTCGGATCTGCACTCCTCCTGGTCGTACAGCGACGAGGCCAGCGAAGTCGCGCCGCGCAGCAGCAACCGCCACCGGCGGCGCCAAGGCAGCGCCCGCCGGGGCGCGCTTGGCAGCAGCAGCGATGGCGAGCTTGGCAGCAGCCCCAAGGCTGCCAGGTCCGACCGCCGCGCCGGCGTCTTCAACGGCATAGGATCGGCTGCCGGCAAGGCAGCAGCGGCTGCGGCGGCCGCGGAGCCGGCGCTGCGGCTGCGCGTGCAGCAGCTGGCGCTGGAGGTGCGGGGTGCACGGTCCCGCGAGGTGAGGTGCCTGGAGGCGGCGCGGCGTGCCGACGCGGTCATCCTGCTGCTGCACGGGGCTGCCTCGCGGGCGCAGCTGCTGCTGGCGGGGGCACCGCGGCAACAGGACCAGGATCTGGCGGTGAGTTGCCCTCGGCCCGGGAGATGATGGCGGGGCGCCTGATGTGCGAGGTGAAGCTTGCAGCGGAGTTCGGGGCATGCAGGGATTAGAGGTATTTGGGAGGCTTGGAGCCGCTGCGAGGGTTCACGGGTATCTGGGAGGGTTGCAGCTGCTGGGAGCTGAATGTCCGCGTGCCAAAGACCGAGGCGAGCACGGTTCAGCCAGATGCCATGGCTGAACCGCGCCGCGGCGTTGCTGCCTACACCTAGCACGGAAAGCCAGAAGCAGGAACCCTCCGATGCCAAGCTGTTGCCCATGCACAGGACGAGCTGGCGGAGGCGCTGGCACGCGCGACGCGCCACCGTCAGCACATCGCCCGTCTCACCGTGGAGGCGGAGGCGCAGGGCTTGCCGCCGGGATACGGCCCCGGCGGAGGGGAGGCCGCCAGCGGCGCAGCGGCTGGGCTGCAGGACCCCGCGAAGCTCAAGGAGTGGGAGCAGCAGCAGGCAAGCCAACAAGCAAGCGCGCGCCAGCGGAAGCGCAGCCACATCTGCCCCCCCCCCAAATCACGAGCGCTCGCTGCCTTATGCGGCTTCTTAACGCATGTGCGCAAAGCAATCGATTACTGTTCAGAAAGGCTTCAGACTGCTCCACGGGGCCGCACACCGGCGTTTGCCTCTGCTGCGCAACAAGACGGCAGGCCAGCATAAGCCGCGCTGCTTGGCCTCATCCCTAACGCGCCGCACCTGCGTTACCCACCATCCCAGACGGCCGCCGCCCGGTCTGTGCGAACCACACTACATCACGTCCCTTCTGCGCAGGCCACGTCGGCCGCTTTGGCCGCGCAGCTTGCGGCAGCCAGGGATGAGGCGGCGGCGGCAGCGAAGGCAGCAGGGGAGGCGCAATCGCAGTTGCTGCAACAGACGGAGGCGCACGCGACGGAGATGGCGGAGGCGCGGGGCGCAGCGGATTCTGCCGTGGCGCAGGTGGGTCCGGTGGGCTGGCCCAGCCCCGAGCGCGATTTTAATGACAAAGCACGTACCGCAGCACCATCACGCGCTTCGATCGGGCGCGCCGCGCTGCAGTGGTCTCCGGATGTGTTCCTTCTCGGCAGCCCATTCCGGCTGCATCTTCCAGCACACCTTCCATCACCGGGGTGTGGTGACTCGGGTCTGTCGGTCTGGTCTGTCCCCTTTGTGCGATCGGCGAGTGCAGGCTGCCCAGCTGTCCGCCCAGTTGGTGGAGGTGCGTTCTCAGCAGCAACGCCTGCTCGTGGAGGCGACGGGGCTGCGGCGGCGGCTGCGCGGCTTCGGGCTGCAGGTGCGGCAGATCATGGACGACCTCCGGCAGCAGGTGGACCTGACGGACCTGCCCAACCTGATGAAGACGGTGAGGCGTGTGAGGCGGGGATGGGGTTGGGCGGGTGGCAGCTGGGTTGAGAAAGTCAGGATGGATCTGCCCAAGCTGATGAGGACGGTACGGCGGGTGCGGGGGCCGGGGCCGGGCTGGGTTGCTTAGGGCTGGGTTGCTTAGGAGGCAGCAGTAGCGGAATGCGGCGGGGTTCAAGGGAGGTGATGTGGGCAGCCGGATGGAAATGGGGTAGCCATGCGGTCTACACGCCCTGGTGTCATGCGCGCGTGCACTGTGGGCTTCCCCTTTCCCGTCCTGATATCCCGTTGTCGCTCACTCCGGAAGCTGTACAGCCGCTGACATTTTCCCTCCCCGCGGATGCCTTGCTCCATGCTCCCTAACTGGCCCGGAAAGGTGCTCACGGCGACTGAGCGGGCATTTGGGCTATGGACGATTCGCGAGCACGACCACGTGCAGGTACGTATTTGGGCTCCCAGGCGCACTTTTGCTCATTCGGATACGCCCAGACAGTGTAGTTCCTCTCATGCGACTCCAACACAGCAGGCGATGTGAGCATGTGACGCGCCTGCTGCAGCTCGTGAACCTCAGCAAACGGAAAATCTACGCTACACACCCTTCCTCCCTGCGGCCACGACCCAACGCACGCGCTTGCAGGCCACCCGGCGGGCGATCTCAGTGCTGCGGCAGGAGGCCACGGAGTGCCGGCAGCTGCTGCAGTCCCTGGTGGCGGCGCAGGTGCAGGCCACGAGCCAGCTGGTGGCCCGCAGCCGCAGCGCGGGCGTGGACTTGGCCAGGCTGCGGGAGCAAAGTGAGTTGGCCGCAGGATGCGACACGTTGTTACAACGGGGCCTTGCTTCCCAGTAGTACGTGCATGCAACCTGCTGCGGGACCACAAAGCTCGGACAAGGATCGGTCACGGAATCATCAAATGTGCGCACCCGCTCCCGGTCCGTATGGCTTGCAGCCAGTTCTATACGATTGCATTTGTACCAGCCACACGTGCTTCCGGCGATTTGGCTTGATGCAACCTGCTGCGGGGCACGGCCCTCACAGGTGCCCAAGAGCTGGCGTCGGTGCGGCGACGGTTTGAGGAGCAGGTTCAGCAGCTGAGCGGGGAGCGAGATCGGCTGGCGTTGCGGGTGGAGGCGTTGCAGGTGCGCGCAACTGGGGCGGGATGGGGACCTGCTGCAAAAGCTTGCAATGTGAGCTAAATCCAGTGCCAGCGCAGCCAACGTTTGATCAATGCAAATTCGGGGGCTGGGCTGGGGGCGGGACAGGGTTCGGATGGCGTAGACGCGTCTCAGTCGTTTGGGCACCCGCCTCTGCGGTCCCTTACCCACACGCCTCGCTGCATTTCCCGAGTGCGCAGCACCGGCCTCCTTACTGCAGCCAGCCCTCCATTCAAGTTTAACCCTCACGCTATACCTCCCCAAAACTTGTCTCCGCCACCCTCCGCCTCCCTTCCACTCGCAGGCCGACGTGGAGCGATTTGATGGCGCGTGCGGCTCGCTGCGACGCCAGTTGGAGGAGGAGCAGCGCACCCTGAGGGAGGAGCGCCGCGGGCGGGCGGAGGCGGAGGAGCGCATGCAGTCGGTGCTGTCGCAGGCGGTGCGCGCCGCGGAGGCGCAGCGGGACGCCGCGCAGGCGGCTGCGGCGGCCGCGGCCGAGCGAGCGATGAGCGCCATGGACGAGCGAGACAAGGAGGTGGCCAAGGTGGGACATGGCCGGTTTCTAGGGGTAGGCGAGGGGGGCCGGCATCACGCAGCACACGCGCCACCCGGTTCGACGCAGTTACGCTAATCCTCCTCCCGTCCTGCGGCTTCCTCTCCAGTGAAGTCATGGCGGCACGCGCCCCGCCCGGTCCCTATGAAGACCTTGCCCTTTTCGCTGACTCTTCCCTTCTGACACCGTTCCTTCCAGCTCTCCGATTCCATTTGCTCGTACTCAACAAACCCTGCCCCCGCCCCTCCGTTGACGCCCTGCAGCGGCGCGCGGAGATGGAGGCGCAGCTGCAGCAGCAGCGCGAGCTGGACGTGACGCACCTGCAAGACCAGCAGCGGCGCCACGAGGCGGCTCTGGGGGAGCTTTGCAGCGCACAGGAGGCGGCGGCGCGCGAGGCGGCGGCGCAGCTGGCCGCCGCGAGGAGCTGGGCGGCGGGGCTGGAGGAGCGGCTGGGCCAGCAGGAGGCGGCGGCGGCGCGGCGGGAGGAGGAGCTGGTGGGGCTGCGGGCGGTGCTGCTGGACGCTGAGGAGCAGCTGCAGCAGGCGCTGAGGGAGCTGCGGCAGGCGCAGCAGCGCGCAGAGGCGGCGGAGGCGGCCGAGGCGGCGGCGATGCGGCAGCTGACGGAAGCGGCGGAGGCGCGCGCGGCTGCAGAGGCGGCGGCAGCCGCGGCGCAGGAACAGGCGGGGCGGCTGCTGGTGGAGTTGCACGGCGCGCGTGGCGCGGCAGAGGCGGAGGCGGCGCGGCTGCAGGCGGCGGCAGAGGCGGCGCGGGCGGAGGCGGAGGCGGCGCAGGACGAGGCGCGTGCCGCGCAGGGGGCGGCGGCCGAGGCGGTGCGCCAGCTGGCGGAGGCGCAGGGCGAGGCGGCGCGGGCGCTGGCAGAGGCGCGGGCGGAGGCGGAGGTGGAGGCGGCGCGGCGGCAGGTGGACTGGCAAGCGCAGCGGGATGCAGCGGAGGCGAGGGCAGCCGCGGCGGACGCACTGGAGGCGCAGCTGGCGGAGGCTCGGGAGGGGCGCCAGCGGGCGGAGGCGCGGGTCCTCGCGGCGGACTGCGAGGCGCAGGCGGAGCGAGGGTCGGCGGCGCAGCTGCGGCGGCAGCTGGAGGAGGCGAGGGACGCGCTGGCGGAGGCGCAAGAGGCGGCGCGGGTGACCAACCAGGAGCTTCTGCTGGCCAGGGAGCGGTCTGAGGGGCTGCAGCTGGAGCTGCTGGTAAGAGGGATAGGTGATGCATGCCAGTGTGCCGGAAACCGGCCGGTTTGAGCAGGGACCGGGGCCACATCAGTGTGGGGGGAGGCGCCTGTACTGTGGTACGCACTTGAAGGCACCGGGCAGGCGGGCTGCGGCCGGAGCCGGACCGGCTGTCACGCCCGCTCCCGCTCTTCCTCCGCCTCGTCGTTCTTGGAGAAAGGACAGGACAGAGGTGACGGCCGTGGTTCGGCCTTCACACCGGCCACACCGGCCAAGCCTGACCATTGCGGCTCAGCTGCGGCATGCCTCCGTGACGCGACCAGCCCTCCCAGAGCCCCCGCAAAAGAACACGCTTTCCTCAAGGATTACTGATTACTATCAATACTATGACGGAGCCCTGCTGCTTCGCCCCACGGCTCCCACCGCAGGCCGCCGAGCGCCGGCTCGAAGCCGCCCGCTCCGCCGCCCGGCTGCACGAACAGCAGCTGGCACAAGAGCAAGAGGAGTCCGACCGGCTAAGGAGCCAGCTGCGGGTCTGCCAGGCGCGAGTGTACGAGCTACAGCAGGCGGCGGCAGTGCTGGACGTGGACTTTAAGAGGGGCAGCAGCGGCGGTGGCAGTGGCCGCGGCGACGGCGGTAGCGGCAGTGGTGGTAGCGGCGACGGCCGTAGCGGCGGTGGTGGTAGCGGCGGAGGCGGCAGCAGCCACGGCGGCGGTGGGAGCAGTGGTGGTGGCGGCCGCGGCGTTGGCTGGGGTTCGGGTGGCGGGGCCGGCGCCCGCGGCATGGAGCGGTACGACAGCTGCATGGAGCGGTACGACAGCGGCATGGTGGAGCGCCTTGGCAAAAGCACAACCAGCGGTGGCAGGGGTTTGCTGGCGCCGGAGCCTCTGGCGGAAGTGGCAGTCCGTGCAGTGCAGCTGCCGACAGCTGACGAGGGGCGCGAAGGGGCGCACAGCGGAGAGGGTTTGCGGAGCGGCTGGGGCAGCCACGAGGAGTCCCAGGCACACTCCCCGGTGACCTCCAGCGACGGCGGTGTCCACCCCCTGCCTTATGGCGGCGCCGCGCCCACCGCCACGCACGGCGACGGGCCCAAGGACGCCACCGCACCAAATCCAGGCCCCTCGGCCTACACGCACGCAATCTCAGCAGCAGCCACTGAAAGCGTGCCTCCGGCCGATCGCCGCAGCAGGAGCCCCAGCGCCGTCGCGGCGGCCGCACATGCGCGACTGCCCCTCCTAATAATCCCGTCGCCCGCGTCGTCATCGTCATCGGCGGCGGCGGTGTCAGAGTCGTCGTCGGCGTCGTCCTTGTCATCCGAGGAGGGCGTGCTGCCTGCAAGGAGGCTCCAAGAGGATTCCCAGCCGCCCGCTCTGGCCGTGCACCAGCAGCAGTGCCTGGCCGTTCAACTTCCGCCTGAAGCCGCGGACGCGCCCGCTGCTGACCACCAGCACCACCCCCAGATGCAACAGGAGCAGCAGCAGCCTCAAGCCCCGTTGGGTGACGAGGTCAATTCAGATCTGCAGGTGAGGGGTCGCATAGTCTTTGGGGTCACGGGCCCAGGCGGGAGAGGCCCTCGCACTGTGCACGCTTGACCTGGCCGGCACACTTCACCTGCCATACAACCGCACCGAACCTTCCTTCTCCATTTTGCCAATCCCGTTCCGCCCTCAACAGGTCCTGCTGGCCGAAGTCAGCCAGCACTGCCAGAGGCTGCCGGCCATCAACCGAGTCCTTGACCAGATGCTGCTGTCAGACCCTGCAGTCAGCGACCCAGTCGCAGCCGCCGAGGCGACGGCCGCCGCCGGCCTACCCGGCAGCGCCCACAATTCTGACGCCCTCCATCCTCACGCCAGCAGCGGTGGCGGGAGCCTAGGGAGCAGCATCAGCAGCAGTGGCGGCGGCGGTGGCGGCGGTGGTGGTGGTTGCAGCAGCGGCAGTGGGAGCCTGGTCCTCTCGCAGGATGACGACTTCCTGCGCAGCCCAGCGGCGGCGGCGGCGCTGGACCAGCTCGAGCCCGTAATGGGCGGCGCCCTGCAGCTGGTGGCGCAGCTAGAGGCGGCAGTGGGGGGCGCCGCCGACGCGGGCCACCAGGCCGCCGACGCGGAGGCCGCTCTGACGCACCACCGGCGGCAGCTGGAGGCGACCTGGTGCAGGATCTCCAAGGCGCGGCGCCTGGTCGCCGCGGCCGCGGAGTTGCCAGCAGGCGCCCGCGGCGCGCGCAGCGACCCAGGTCCCGGCCCCAATCAGGGCTTCGCCGACGCCGGTCGCACCGGCGGGCGTGGCGCGAGCTGGGGCGGGCTGCAGCATGCGGTCGGCAGGGAGGACCCGAGAGACGGGCTGGCGGCGACGCTGGCGGCCGGCGCGGAGGCACTGGCGGGCATTCTGTGGCCCTCCCAACTCACGTCGCCCGCGGGCGGGCCCTGCGCGACCCTGGGAGCCGGTGCTGATGCAATCCCCTGCCTGGCGACGGCGAAAGCCATGACCTACAGCGAGGCAGACGTGCTTTCGTCCGGCGGCAGCGGCGCTGCCAGCGCCTCAGCACAGGTGGACGACCACGACCGTCCGCCCACATCGTCGGAGTCACAGACCGCGGCGAACCCCAGCCAAGGCTGCAGTGGATCCTCTGCGGCATCACGTGGCGGCGACCCATCTGCCGCTGCGGAGCATGAGCAAGCGTGCGGGGGCGCCGGGCCAAGCCCTTTGGAGCCGGCACAGCCAGAAGCGCAGCTGCTGCCGCAGCTAGGCTACACAAACTCGTCCACGGCATCAACAGCATCGGAGCCCCTAGCAGCCTTCCGGAAGGCGCCTGAGGAGGCGCCAGGCTTTCGTGGCTTCCCAGTCCCGCACGCCACGGCGGCCGTCAGGCACAGTGAGACCAGCGTGCCGGCGCCGGTCGAGCGACCAAGCACGGCGCCCCGCGGCGGCAGCAGCAGCGATGGCGGCATTGCAGCACTGGCGGCTGCCCGTGCCGAGCTGGCACGCGCCCTGGTAGCGCCGGCGCCCTGTCCTCCTTCCTCGCCGTCGCCGTCATCCTCACCGGCGCCGCTGCCGCAGCCGCCACCGCAGCAGCAACCGCACACATCCGGTACGCACCGCCCGTCAGCAGCGCAGGAGGGTTCCCGGCAGCAGCGGCTCAGCCTGGCTGACCTGGTGGCGCCTCGCCGGGTCGGCGAGTGGGCCGCATCCCTGCACACGCCAGACAGCCCGTCGCCTGCAGGCGTAGCCGTTCTGGCCTCCCAAACTCCCAGTCCCGAGCCGCAGCCCCGCCCGCCGCTGCTGCTGCCCATGCCTCTCAGCGCTCTCAGCCCCATGAAGGCCGCCGACGTGCAGCAGCAACAGCAGCAGCAGCAGTCGGCGCCAGTACCGGCACTGCAGCCGCGGCAGCAGCCGACAGGGCCGGACGCGCCGGCGTCATCAGCGGCACCGCATCAGCAGCAGCCGCTGCCGCCCTGGCATCGCTGTCTGCAGGACCTCGCTACACGGGACCTCAGCGCGGAGCAGCAGCAGCTGCAGCAAGACCGGCCGCGAGAGCAGCTGCGTAGCCTGGGGTTGGCGGGTCGATCAGCCATCGATGAACAATTGCAGCGGCTGCGCAGCAGCTATGGCAGCGGCGTCGCGAGCAGGAGCGGCGGCGGTGGCAGCAGGTGCGACAGCGTCCGGAGCAGCGGCAGCAGCAGTAGCAGCATCAGTCTGGCGCAAAGCGACGAGGTGCCGCGGCAGCCGGTGACCGGTGCCGCGCCGGCGGCGGTGCTGACCATGAGCGGGGGGGCGACCGGCCCTGGCGCGGGCGCTGTGAGGCAGCCCGACGGCCTCTGGTCACTGCGCCCAGCGGAGCTGGAGATCCCACACCACCGCACGGGTCCCTGGACGGACGGCGGGGGCGGCGGGCCGGGGCCGGCAGCAGGACGACCCACGGGTCTGCCTGGGTTCAGATCAACACCCGTTTCGTTGGCAGGGCTCCCGCAGCGGGCGGAGGCCCCAACAACTGCGCTAGGCGTCAGTGCGGGCGGCTTGCGGTCCGCGCCTGCCCCCTCATCATCGTATGGGGTATCATCGTCGTACGAAATGCAGCTCGGGTCGCCGATGCTGCTGCTGTCGTCGCCGGACAGGCCGCCGTCCACAACCCGACCGGGCAGGTACGGCTCTCCGCCACCTCGCAGCGGCGGCGCCGCCGCCGCCGCCATGGCCACGCTATCCACGACATCCGCATGCTCGCCGCGCGAGGTGGCACAGCCGCCGACAGCATCTACCGTCGTGCCCTTCCACCATTACAGTGCCGGTACTACCTTCACCACTTTCGCCGCGAACGCTGCGGCGGAGTCAGCCGCCGCCTCGTCGATCCTCACGGTCGCTGCCGTATCGGGCTCCACGTGCGGAGCCCCCGCGGGACACACTCCCACGTCGCAGCTTTGGCCGTCGTGCAGCAACATGTCTACTGATGCTGCTGTTGGCGGCAGCAGCGGGCCTGGGGCCGGTGCGGGACAATGGCATCTGGGCACGGCATCTTTCGCCCACGAAATGGTTATCGGTGCCGTCAGCAACATCAAGGCCAGCAGCAGCAGCTGCAGCAGCGGCGCCGGTGCCTCATCAGGCAACGCCAGCACAACCAGCTCCGGTTCCATCCGCATGGACGCGCCAGTGCGCCACGCACCGGCCTCCAACGCCAGCAGCGGCGGCAGGAGCAACAGAAGCAGCAGCAGCGGCAGCGACGGCAGCAGCGGGGCCCGGAACCGCACCGCCAATGCCCAGGCCGGCGCATGGGATCCGCCGGCGGGCGGTTCCGGGCCCGGGCAGATCGGCACCACGCCCTGCTCATCACTGCCCAGCCGCCGCCATTCCGCGGAGGCAGCGACAGCGACACGACTGCTGCAACAGCAGCAGTCAGCATTGGGTTCGCGGGCGTCGGGCAGCGCGCCGGGCGACTATGCAGCGACGGCGGCGGGTTCGTCGGCGGGCCAGGGCGGTGAGACGTGCAGCCGAGGGGGCGGTAGCGGAGCGGGCGGTAGCGGAGCGCTGCTGCGGCCCGCGGACAGCCGGCGGGGGTACGCTGCCATGCACCTGGGCCGGCTCAGCGGGGGCAGCAACGGTGGGGGAGTGTAGCGCAGTTGCGGAGTTGATGAGTGCGGCATAGTGCACAAGGGTATTGGGGGACATGGGCGCGGCAAGCAATGCGCGCACGGAGAGGGGTTTCTGGTTGTGGGCTGAAGTGGGTGCGTGCAGTGTGGTTGTGCTGTTCCGGGCGTGGGCGCGGGTGGCGATCCTTTTCCGATGGAGACGTGAATAATCTGTTTGGGGGGTTGTGCCGATACCGTCTGTGCCTGGTTGGGTGAGGGTGTTGGTGTAAATTAAATGGTATGAACAGAGGCCGTACTGCCGTACACTGCAGCTGAAGGGTTGCGGTTGCTGTCAAGAGGCCACGTATGATAATGCTGACATGGATGTAATAGTGCTGCCCTCCGCAGCCTCGTCCATGTCCACGCTCGTCCATGGAAAGACCTGCTGTCTCCCCGCCTTGCGCCGCACATGGCTGGTCCCCTTTTGGCTAGTTGCCTACGTTCTTGCCTGAGCCCAGGCATTTCCTTGTGCTATTACATTTGTAGGCGGAAATGTCGCCAGATGGGGCCCAACAACCCCGACATTGATTCGACCGGTCACCTGTTAGCTGCCACAGCAATACGAGACCACTGAAGCAGACAGCCGCTGCGACAGGTCATATGCACATGTGAGACCGTGGAACTGCCTCTCACGGCGTTAGTTCGTTGGCATGCTGCCGTGCGTCCCATGCACAAGGGCGCGTGGCCAAGCACACACTAACGTGCACTCTATATTAGTCACGAGCCGCCAACAAGTCAGCCATCGGCCGTTTGGGGCGGCTAGGGGCTTGTCAACGGCCATCCAGCTCCCATACAGCGAAGACACCAAAAAAGCCGTCCGCTGCAGACGTATCATCCTAGCCTAGTCAAGACACATCCGACCACACGCGCTGTGCGCACCTTTAGGATACATTGACGGGCCCCCCCCCAAAAAGGCCGTTATAGCCACGCACTCACGTACAACAGCTAGACAGGCGATTCGTGGCCCCGGCGCCCATGTAAGCATAGGCGCCATTCCGGTGTCTTTCCGTGCGTCCACAAACTGCAAAGGCATCTTTACCCACCGCCGCCCGCCATCAGGAGCGGGCCAGAGACCAGCGCCAAAGCGCCTAGCCAACGAACAAGACGGCTCTTACCTTCATAGCCTAGGGTCCACTAATACAGCTTTTAATGCCGTTGCATCGGGTTATAACCGCATCAAACTGCGCGCAGAGCCGTTCTGCAGGCGAGGGTTCACTCTTTACTGCAGTCTGCCCTGGCTTCGTTGATCGGCAAAAACACACACGCACCCCTCCCCACACACACTCTACCGCGGGGAGATCGTCCCTTCGCTGCGGTATTTTCTTTTCTCTACCGCGGGCTCATCATTCCAAAACACACATCCTAGCCGGACTTCGGCACGGAGCGGGGTCACAGCATTTGCACAGCCCCTACACTCCGGCCCTGCGTCCCAGGTCGTCCGTACTTGAGCAGTCAAAGGCAGTCCCGCCCGCCCTGTCAGTCGCAGACGCTCATTGACCCCGGCCAGCCCCTCAGTCCAGCTAAGGCGCAACTCAAGCCAGCCTGCGCAGCGCCAGGGCCGCCGAGAGCCGCGCGGCGGGCTTGTCCTCGTTGCAGCACGCCATCATGACGGCCGCCAGCGGCTTGAGCACCTGGCCGAGCGCCCTTTCCGCTGCCTCCAGCTCCTTGGGCTGCTCGTCCAGGGCGGCGGCAAGCCGGTCGCGGACGTCGCTGACCGCCATGAGGATGCAGCGGCCGCAGCTGTACATGTCCGAGCGTGAGTCGGCCCACAGGCCGTCAGCTTGCTCGGGCGCCGCGTAGAAGGGCGTGCCGCGCGACTCGTTGGCCGAGATCGTCTTGCCCAGCTCGCAGGGCCGCACCTCGGCCGCGTCGATCAGCTGCCACCGCGCCTTGACGTGGTCGTAAACCATGTTCTCCAGCTTGTGGTCTGCGGGGGGCAAGAAGGGGAGCGAGGGGCAGAGAGATGAGGCGGGGTGAGGCGCACGCCAAAGGTTCCGAACCCTGCAAAGGTCCCGGCTGCACGTTCGCTGGGACCCACAAGATTACCGAAATGGCGTATGCACCCAGGACCCCGACGGACGGACCCACCCCGCCTTCACTCTCATTCTCCGCCCAGGCCCCCGCCCGCCCACGTGCAGACAGCACGCACCCCGTCAACCCGTATCCATCCATCTCCCGCCTCCGGCCACTCACCAATCAGCACATAGCCCCGCTTGTGCGCCTGGCCGACCAGCGAAAACATGTCGCGTGCGAGGCGGGTGATCATGCCCGCCAGCTCCTTCACCGTCGACTGCAGGCTGCGCTTGCCGGCCTTGAACGCGGCGAGCAGCGGCGTCGCCACGTGGTCGATGTACTGTCCGGCATCGCCAGACGGATAGTACGGAAACACGGCGATGATCTCGCGGTCGGGGAGAGTGTCGTTGTCGTCCTCCGCTGCGTCGGTCTCGCGCGAGTACGGCCGCTCGACCACCATCAGCGGCTGCACGAAGATGCCCGGCAGCCGCGCAATGGTGGCCGCCTCGCGCCGCGCCTCCTTCTCCGAGACGATCATGATGCTCTCCTCGGCGGCTGCGCTGTCCGTGCAGCGCAGACGCGCCTCGAGAAGCGCCGCTCGCCGCGCCGAGTGAAAGGGGATCTGCTTGGCCACTGCGCCCTCGGCACCGCGCCGCCGAACCAGGAACACGCCGCTGTCCCACTGGGACATCGGGGCCTTGAGCATCGGGGCAGCGGAGTTGGGGCGCCTCGGGTCCAGAAACAGCGGCAGCTGAATGGCGCAAGACGGAGAGGATGACGACGGAGACGATGATGACGGAGACGACGACGGCGAGCAGCGGCCGCTGGCGGTTGGCGCGCAGGGCGAAGACGTGGCGGAACGGGAGGTGGTGGCGGAGGGCGGCGCGCCGCGTAGGCGGAGGGAGCGGCGGGGCATACCCTGCTGCTGTTGGCAGCCGCGCCTGCGGGTGAAGACGTGGCGGCGGACGCTGCCCTGGTACTGGCAGCCGGAGATACGGCCGGGAGGCGCGGATTGCTGCGCGGGCGGCGCCTGATGCCTTGCTGGCGGTGGTGGCGGTGGAGGACGAGGAGGTGGTGGGCCTGCTGGCCGCGGCCGCGGCGGCGGTTCTGGTGGCGGTGGTGGAGGCGGCGGAAGCAGCGATGGCCGAGGTGCTCTTGACGATACGGGGAGTCGCCGTCGGCGTCGCCGTGCCGTTGCGGAGCGCAGTTGCACGCAGGTTCCCAACGCTTGGCTTGGCCGTCAGTGCCGGTGCGGCCGTCGTGGAGGCCTTTGCCAGTGACCTGAACCAGTAAAAGCGGGACAGCACAGCGCAGAGGCATATGGGATATATGAAAGGGGGAGGGTGGTGAGGGGCACATCGAGCGAGCCCCGCAGCAGGTGGGTTTTAGGGAATACACTGCTGGCTCAAGTAGCGTGCCCGCCGCCTTAGCGCAGGCTGCACGGGGAGGTCTATGGCCTGCCGCAAGCGGGTCATTTTTAAACAATAATATAATAATGCATACCATACGCGCAAAGGCGCGCACAGTCGACGTCGCTCCGCGTGCGTCAAGGCATGACGGACACGAAGCCCTCAAAGGACGCGACTCCAGATGCCACACCCGACAAACGCACCCCGAATATCCCAAACATAACACCTGAAACTATTCCTAAAATATTTTAGGCAGCCGTGCAAGCTCCCAGGCCAGGAGCACCCACCTTTTGGTTTTGAGATCACTAATGGCGGTGACGGGGTCGCGGGTCCCGAATGAAGTCTTGATGAGCGTCCTGAAAACATCATACAAGATGAGAACGTTCAGACGAAAATGTAGCTGAGGCCGTTTCTCAGGAGCTTGGCCGCTTGCGCGGCGACGCCATGTACCAATCTCCCTGACGAAGTGCATCCCAAGAGGCTCACCGAGGAGGGCGTTCCCAGCCTTCAGCAGCCTTGCCCATCGCCTTGGTGGAGTCCTTGAAGAGCATCTGAGGAACAGTTGACGCCATTCTGCTATCGGAGACAACCGAAAGCCTTAGAGATAGGGCCGACAGCGGCCTTTGTTTGCTCGTGATATGCAGGAGGCCTAGGCAAACAAACGTCGGTAATAGACACCAGTGCCTGAGGCTTGCAAGGCAGAAGAAGAGAGAGATAGTGAGAGAAAAATGGAAACTTGAGCGAGAGTGCTTGCGTTGCAGGAGAGATGTGTGCCGGGGCAGGTTTGAAGTCTGACAAGGAATGCCTTGGGTCCGGTGGGTGAGTACCAACGATGCGCGGGGCCTTACCGGCCGCCGCAAGAACTGGCTGTACGATGTAACTTCCGCAACTGCAGCCACCCCGCAGGATTAGTAAGGCCCCCGCTGTTACTCCGCCACCGGACCCAAGGCATTCCTTGTCAGACTTCAAACCTGCCCCGGCACACATCTCTCCTGCAACGCAAGCACTCTCGCTCAAGTTTCCATTTTTCTCTCACTATCTCTCTCTTCTTCTGCCTTGCAAGCCTCAGGCACTGGTGTCTATTACCGACGTTTGTTTGCCTAGGCCTCCTGCATATCACGAGCAAACAAAGGCCGCTGTCGGCCCTATCTCTAAGGCTTTCGGTTGTCTCCGATAGCAGAATGGCGTCAACTGTTCCTCAGATGCTCTTCAAGGACTCCACCAAGGCGATGGGCAAGGCTGCTGGAGGCTGGGAACGCCCTCCTCGGTGAGCCTCTTGGGATGCACTTCGTCAGGGAGATTGGTACATGGCGTCGCCGCGCAAGCGGCCAAGCTCCTGAGAAACGGCCTCAGCTACATTTTCGTCTGAACGTTCTCATCTTGTATGATGTTTTCAGGACGCTCATCAAGACTTCATTCGGGACCCGCGACCCCGTCACCGCCATTAGTGATCTCAAAACCAAAAGGTGGGTGCTCCTGGCCTGGGAGCTTGCACGGCTGCCTAAAATATTTTAGGAATAGTTTCAGGTGTTATGTTTGGGATATTCGGGGTGCGTTTGTCGGGTGTGGCATCTGGAGTCGCGTCCTTTGAGGGCTTCGTGTCCGTCATGCCTTGACGCACGCGGAGCGACGTCGACTGTGCGCGCCTTTGCGCGTATGGTATGCATTATTATATTATTGTTTAAAAATGACCCGCTTGCGGCAGGCCATAGACCTCCCCGTGCAGCCTGCGCTAAGGCGGCGGGCACGCTACTTGAGCCAGCAGTGTATTCCCTAAAACCCACCTGCTGCGGGGCTCGCTCGATGTGCCCCTCACCACCCTCCCCCTTTCATATATCCCATATGCCTCTGCGCTGTGCTGTCCCGCTTTTACTGGTTCAGGTCACTGGCAAAGGCCTCCACGACGGCCGCACCGGCACTGACGGCCAAGCCAAGCGTTGGGAACCTGCGTGCAACTGCGCTCCGCAACGGCACGGCGACGCCGACGGCGACTCCCCGTATCGTCAAGAGCACCTCGGCCATCGCTGCTTCCGCCGCCTCCACCACCGCCACCAGAACCGCCGCCGCGGCCGCGGCCAGCAGGCCCACCACCTCCTCGTCCTCCACCGCCACCACCGCCAGCAAGGCATCAGGCGCCGCCCGCGCAGCAATCCGCGCCTTCCCGGCCGTATCTCCGGCTGCCAGTACCAGGGCAGCGTCCGCCGCCACGTCTTCACCCGCAGGCGCGGCTGCCAACAGCAGCAGGGTATGCCCCGCCGCTCCCTCCGCCTACGCGGCGCGCCGCGCCTCCGCCACCACCTCCCGTTCCGCCACGTCTTCGCCCTGCGCGCCAACCGCCAGCGGCCGCTGCTCGCCGTCGTCTCCGTCATCATCGTCTCCGTCATCATCCTCTCCGTCTTGCGCCATTCAGCTGCCGCTGTTTCTGGACCCGAGGCGCCCCAACTCCGCTGCCCCGATGCTCAAGGCCCCGATGTCCCAGTGGGACAGCGGCGTGTTCCTGGTTCGGCGGCGCGGTGCCGAGGGCGCAGTGGCCAAGCAGATCCCCTTTCACTCGGCGCGGCGAGCGGCGCTTCTCGAGGCACGTCTGCGCTGCACGGACAGCGCAGCCGCCGAGGAGAGCATCATGATCGTCTCGGAGAAGGAGGCGCGGCGCGAGGCGGCCACCATTGCGCGGCTGCCGGGCATCTTCGTGCAGCCGCTGATGGTGGTCGAGCGGCCGTACTCGCGCGAGACCGACGCAGCGGAGGACGACAACGACACTCTCCCCGACCGCGAGATCATCGCCGTGTTTCCGTACTATCCGTCTGGTGATGCCGGGCAGTACATCGACCACGTGGCGACGCCGCTGCTCGCCGCGTTCAAGGCCGGCAAGCGCAGCCTTCAGTCGGCGGTGAAGGAGCTGGCGGGCATGATCACCCGCCTCGCACGCGACATGTTTTCGCTGGTCGGCCAGGCGCACAAGCGGGGCTACGTGCTGATTGGTGAGTGGCTGGAGGCGGGAGATGGGTGGATACGGGTTGACGGGGGTGCGTGCTGTCTGCGCGTGGGCGGGCGGGGGCCCGGGCGGAGAATAAGGCGGTATGGGTCCGTCCGTCGGGGTCCTGGGTGCATACGCCTTTTCGGTAATCTTGTGGGTCCCAGCGAACGTGCAGCCGGGACCTTTGCAGGGTTCGGAACCTTTGGCGTGCGCCTCACCCCGCCTCACCTCTCTGCCCCTCGCTCCCTCTCTTGCCCCCCGCAGACCACAAGCTGGAGAACATGGTCTACGACCACGTCAAGGCGCGGTGGCAGCTTATCGACGCGGCCGAGGTGCGGCCCTGCGAGCTGGGCAAGACGATCTCGGCCAACGAGTCGCGCGGCACGCCCTTCTACGCGGCGCCCGAGCAAGCTGACGGCCTGTGGGCCGACTCGCGCTCGGACATGTACAGCTGCGGCCGCTGCATCCTTATGGCGGTCAGCGACGTTCGCGACCGGCTCGCCGCCGCCCTGGACGAGCAGCCGCAGGAGCTCGAGGCAGCGGAGAAGGCGCTCGGCCAGGTGCTCAAGCCGCTGGCGGCCGTCATGATGGCATGCTGCAACGAGGACAAGCCCGCCGCGCGGCTCTCGGCGGCCCTGGCGCTGCGCAGGCTGGGTTGAGTTGCGCCTTAGCTACACTGATGGGCTGGCCGGGGTCAATGAGCGTCTGCGACTGACAGGGCGGGTGGGACTGCCTTTGTGCGCTCAAGTATGGACGACCTGGGACGCAGGGCCGGAGTGTGGGGGCTGTGCAAATGCTGTGACCCCGCTCCGTGCCGAAGTCCGGCTAGGATGTGTGTTTTGGGATGATGTCCCCGCGGTAGTAAAAAGCAGTTACCGCAGCGAAGGGACGATCTCCCCGCGGTAGAGTGGGGGGGTGCGCGTGTGTTTTTATGTTTTTGCCGATCAACGAAGCCAGGGCAGATTGCAGTTAAGAGTGAACCCTCGCCTGCAGAACGGCTCTGCGCGCAGTATGATGCGGTTATAAACCGATACAACGGCATTAAAAGCTGTATTAGTGGGCCCTAGGCTATGAAGGTAGAGCCGTCTTGTTCGTTGGCCAGGCGCTTTGGCGCCGGTCTCTGGCCCGCTCCTGATGGCGGGCGGCGGTGGGTACAGGCGCGTGCATGTTTTCTGGGGAAGCGCGCTGATGACTTTCGAGAAAGGTGTTAGGATTTTGTGAACATCTCGTAGCGTGCTTGCGTACTGTTTGTGCCTAGACGCGGCCCAACTCATCTGGGTCTGCAGCGGACGGCTTTTCCGGTGCTCGCTATGGGGTACTGGACTATACATTTGGGCCCACCGCAACTCAATGGTCCCCTTTGGCCGCTAGTATCCCCTTCTCCTGCATGGGCGGTGTTTCTACTGTCGTGCTTTTAGGCGTTTTAGTTCCCTTGGGCCCTCGGCTCGTATGGGCTTTTGTTCATGAGATGGGCACGCACCCCCAACCATGTAACAAACACACACATTTGTAGTGGCCGGTGTGACTGCCAGCGGCGAGGCGATACCGGTACTCATTTTGTTGGCGGCCCGTGTGCGTTTCCGCCGCTGGATGCTGCCGATGGTCTAATGGTGTCTAATGACTTCGTGCCCACCTGAATAGGCGCCCGCTAGAACCTGTTAAGGGGTGAGGAGGGTTTCTCGGCATGAGACTCCCTTCGCCGACGCACGGCGAGCACAGCGTGAAGTTCGCGAACGCCCTCACGCCAGGATGCGCATCATGTAATATGCCTTTCACAAGGCCATTTGCTCTACGGCATGTAACCGAATCGGTAATCGCGCCTGCGGGCCCCTGCCGATAGACAATTCCCCAGATTGGCACGGTTGGCCGTCAGTAACGGAAACCAGCCAGGGAGTTGTAACTCAGTAGAACAATACCGTATGCCAGGCTAGGCCTCCTCCAGCCACATTCGAAGCGCCACTGCCGACACATCCCAGGGCAGGGGACACGTAGCATCGTGGACAGCCACCCGGGCAGAGTGGAACAGGACCGACCCGGCCACGTTCGGCAGCAGCTGCAGCTGCTGCTGGTGCTGCAGTTTGCAAGCGCACCTTGCCGCCGCATCATGCCGTGCTGTCCGCACCGCCACGCATCCCCACCGACGGCGCGCTTTGCTTTCCCTTCCCTTCCCCTTCACCGGACCGATCACCTCCGAACCGTCGTACCGGACCCAACCGCGTACCAACTCCCAACCCGCCACAGCATGCCCTCATACCCCGACCTCCCCCCGGACACACATACACAGAAGCCCATCCCCCCCAAAGGCACCGGATCACGGTACAGGCGACAACAACCCGACCTACACATCCAGACCCTGGCATCACGAGCAGCCGCCGCAGCCGCCGCAGCCGCCGCAGCCGCCGGGGCCGTGTCTCCTTCCGTCACCCGCGCCCCCGCCCGTAGCCCCCTCGCCCCCCGCCCCCGCCGCCGGCCCCGCCCCGGCCCCCGCCCCTGCCGCCATACCCCCCTCCGCCCAGCTGCGGCGCCGCCGCCGGCGCGGCCCGCTCATACGGCGTGTCGTACGACGGCCCGAAATCGTCGAGCACAGACATGTCCAACTGGCCGGTCACGTGTTTGCCGTGGCGGTGTCCGCCGCTGCGCTTGCCGCTGCCCCTCCCCATCGCCGCCTGCTGCTGCTGCTGCTCCAAGCTGGCCGCCTGCTCCTCCTGCTGCCTGTTCCCGCAGAACAACGCAAAGCAAAGCCGGGGGGTAAAAAGAAGATGCCGCAGCGGAGACGGAGACGGCGTTAGCGAGGGGAGGCAGGGGAGGCAGGGGGGCCAGCAGCAGGGACATCAGGGGAGCTAATTGGGGGAGGGGGTTTTCGTGTTTGCGGGTGAGAAGCCCTAACCCTAAATGACGGGGTGAATGACGGGGTGATTTTGTGATGGGAAAGGGGGCACAGAGGTGTGTTCGCGGGTGGCATGCGGGCCGGATATGGGCAGCTGGGCAGCCAGGGAGGGGGAGAGGCAGGAGAGGGGAGAGGCAGCCGCCAACACAGCACATACGGTACCCCCCCCACACACACACTCATATCCCACAGCCCACCTGTTCGCCGCCAGCACCAGTCGCTTCATCTCCTCCCGCTCCCGCGCCTCCTCCTCCTCCCGCTGCCGCACCGCCAGCGCCACCGAAGAACTCAGAGGCACCTGACACAAAACGGGCGGGCGGGACAGGGCGGGTCAGGGCGGGTCAGGGCGGGTCGGGTCGGATCGGGGTGCGCCATAGCAGGACAGGGCAGGGCAGGGCAAGTCGGGTCAGTGGTCAAGTAAGGCGGACGGGCGACAAACGGCGACAAGCGGCCACGTAAAACACACACGAAATGTCAGGCGGACGGGGAACGAGCGCGGGCTGAAAGCGGTGGGGGAGAGGGGGGAGAACGCCGGGCCCGTCATCGGTGCACCACCAGTCCAGTCCAATCCAGTCCATGAACCCGTTCCCAGACGCACCGGCGCACACATACACGCCAGACACGCCAGACACGCAAACACACACACACACACAGCCGAGCGCACGAGCCACCTGGCCTCATCCCATCCCCCACACACATACACCCGCCCCCAACTCATCACCTGCAGCTCCCGCGTCCGGTCGTCCTTGCCGCCCCGCTTCACAAGCATACGCAGCGTCACGCTGCCGCCGCCGCCGCCGCCCTCGCCCTCAGCAGTTGCGGGGGCGGCGGCGCCGCCGCCTCCGCCGCCTCCGCGGCCACCGCCGGCACTCGCCGCCAGCGCCGCCGGCCTCTGCCGGGGGGTGGGGTGGCCCCACGCGGTCACTGTCAGTTCGTCAAATCAGGTCATCGCACCCATTCGATCCCATAGTTGGGTATGGAGTGAGCCGGGATGTGGCGGCGGCCAGGTCACGGGACGGTGAGCAAGCAGGGCGGGGGGCAGCAGCTTTTCGCCGTAACGCAGCGAAGAGGCTGGCACCGGCGCAACGGCGGCGGCAGGGGGAGGGTTCGGGGGCGGGGGGCGGAATAACAAAGATGGAGTGGACCCGACTGTGGGCAAACAGATCCAGGGGCGAAGGCCACCTCACCGCCACCGCCACCTCCACCTCCCCGTCCACCCCCACCCCCAGCTCACCGCCGGTGACGCGGACAGGCCCAGTCCGCCCAGCCGGGTCTGAGTCTCCCCCATCAGCGCCTGCCACTCGCGCTCAAAGTCCTCATCCAGCTCGTCCCTGGGGCCGGGGATAAGGGGGAGGGGGTAAGGGGGAGGGGGTGGGGGGTAGGTGGGGTTGGAAGCAGCCACAGAGGGGCAGGACAGGCGCACGCAGCTGCTGATCCATGTCGTTCCAATATGTGTGTTCCTTTCCGCCCCTCAGGGTCCGTTCGCTAACGTCGTCTCCTTCTCCGCGGCGGTGTTTTCTTTTTACCCTCAAGCTACTGATGCGCCTATCGACCGGACCCCACCCGACCCCACCCGACCCGACCCGACCCCACTTCGGGAGCCCACTGGTGTGGTCGACCCCCGGCACCGACCCGACCCATGCGCCAAGAGGGGAGGAGGGGGCTCACGGCACAGGCCCCGGCCCATACACGGCAAGGTACGGCACCTTTCGTCTCCGGAGCTGCGGCCGCTGATCTCGTCCAGGCTCCTCGCCTCCCCTGGAGCGCCCCCATCGTCCGTCTCGCTGCCGGCGCCGCCACCGCCACCGCCACCACCACCGTCGCGACCGCCGGCGGTACCTGCGGCCCAAATCAGCCGGGCAGCCAGTTAGCCGGGCAGCCAGTCAGTTAGCCGGGCGGCCATCACCACCCATCAGCGGCACAATGCCTGATCTGGACACGCAAAGCCCTTATTCATTCGTTCAAGGGTCCTCCTGTTTGCCCCCCCCCCCCACAACCACACACACATACACACGCGGGGAGCAAGTGCACCGGACTGACCACCGCGTCCCTTGAGCCCGGTGGCCCCCCGGGGCCTACCCTAACAAAGACAAGATAGACGTCTGGCGAACGGCACCGCCACGTCCGTTAGCCCGGGGGGGAGGGCGGTGGGCCGGGGGGCTGTTGGCGCCGCTTTCCGGTCCCCCCCCGGGAACACAACTGTCCGGCAGGTGAGCAGCTCCGGCAGCCGCAACCAACAGCGACCCACAACCACACACCGAACGAATACCGTAGACCCGCGGAAACCCTAAGCACGGAAACCCGCACGCACACGCACGCACACACCACCCTCACCTCTCCGCTCGTCCTCCTCGCCCTCCTCCTCCCCAATCGTCCCCAGCGGCGCGCCGAACTGCGCAACCTCGCGTGCGATGATGTCCTGTACGGCAGCCAGCGCCTCGTCGTACGTGTCGTGCCGCTTCAGATTTGGCCGCAGCGAGTGCAGCACGTCCTGTGACCAACAGCAGCAGCAGCCAGATAACGGACCACCAGAGGGCAGCCAACAACGGAGGTATAAAGAAAATACCGCAGCGGAGAAGGAGACGGCGTTAGCGAACGGACCCAGAACCCAGCAATACATACAACGCAGGGCAGCCAAATAACGGAGGGACGTCGGAATCAGCGAGTGAGGCTGCGAGCCTCCGGGGGACCAAAAACCAGCTGAGTAACCAAAAACCACCCAACCAACTAGAAACAACTAACCAACCAACCAACCAACTAGAAGCAAGTCCAGCGCAAGTCAGCCAGCGGTCCCCTCCCTCCTTCCTCCCTCCCTCCTTCTTCCCCTCCCTCCTCCTTCCCTTTCCCCTCCCTCCCTCCCCCCAACTGCTCACCTGCAGGTCAAACTCCACATCCAGGGGCAGCGCGGCCTTGGACAGAATGTAGGCCTGCGGTTGGAGGTTGGCAGTTAACGGTTGGGACGAGGCGGGCGTTGACCGACAGTCGTTCGTTGGACTTTCGTTGGGACTGGGCGTCGTCGACGCGGCATGTGCCACGTCGGAGGTTGGGTCGGGGGGTAGGGCAGAAGAAGGAGATGGGAGGGGTGGGGTGCGCCGACGCGCGCGGGGGCGGGGCGGGGCGGGGCGGGCGCGGAGAGAGCTCTCCGTAACCGGCGGCCGTGCGGCGCTCGGGAGACGCGCCTCCCGTTGCACTGGAGCCAGCCCCCCCGCCCTGCTCCCCCGGGAGACCACGGCCCGCTCCCTCCGCTCCTCCTTCCTTCCCTCACATTCCCACCCAGCTCCCCGCCAGTACACCCAGGCAGCCCGGCCTCCCCCCACCCCGCCCACCCCCCCCACCCACCCCACCTGGAAGAATGTGAGGAAGCGGTCCAGTCGGGCCCTCGCCGCCCCCTCCCCGAAGTACTGCCCACACGCGTCCAGCAGCGCACACACCTGGGGGGGGGGCGGGACAAGGGGCGGGAGGGAGGGAGGTAAAAAGGAGATACCGCAGCGGAGACGGGCGGGAGGGACGGCGGGGGGGGGAGGGACGGCGGGGAGGGCGTGAGGGAGGGCGGGGAGGATATTGGGACCGCAATGAGGGAGCCGAGGGGATGGGGGTTGGGATGGGGGTTGGGATGGGGGGTTGGGATGGGGGGTTGGGATGGGGGTTGGGATGGGGGGTTGGGTAGAAATGGCTGACGGGCGGACGGCGGACGGTGTTCTGCGCACTCCACTGCGCCCGGATGCGTCGTGGATGCGCTACACGAACCCATGCACGAAGCCCCCGCCCCCTCGCCCCCCGCCCCCCCGGCACGCGTCACGCCGCCATCGCCTCTCTCCCCGCCCCCGCCTTCCCCGCCTCCGCCCCCGCCGCCGCCCAAGACCCCCCCGCCCCACTACACAAACCCCATCCCCGCTCTCACCAGGCGAACTCTGAAAAAGTCGTCCGGCGGGTCAATCCTGTCCGCCAGTTCGGGTGTCTCGTGTCCGAATGTGAGCAGCAAGTAGAGCGTCTCGAAGACGGGGGTGGAGTTGCAGAGCATGTAGTTGTACAGCTCACCGAGCAGCCGTACATCCGCCATGCGCTTCTGGTACATGCCTGCGTGGGGGAGGGGGTGAGGGGGGAGGGAGGTGAAGGCGTGGTGGAAGCAGGCGGGGGGGGGGTGAGGAAAGTGAATTTGGGCTGGTTGGGGTGGGGTTCACCATTAGAACATTCCGGGGTTTGGGGTTTGGGTTTGGGGTTGGGGACTGACCACTGACCAGTAAAGGTATGTTCCCTTGTTCCTGGAAGTTTGGGTGTAGACATGAAGTGGAGGGGCCCTCCCGGGTTTTGGGAAGATGCAGGCGCTGAGGCACGCGCGCACACACAGACGCAGACACGTACCGGTATACGCACACAGGCACGGGCACGGTCACACAACCTCCGCGTGTCTTGGCGTCGGGGCCGACAGCGTCCCCTTTCACGTTCAGGCCCCCAAACCGCGCATAACAACACCCCTCTCCCCCCCTCAGCCCCCCTCCTCCCCCCCCTCCCTACCCGCTCCCGGCGTCTCCAGTCCGCATCTCACGTCCTCCAGCACACAGTCCACCAGCGCCACTCCGCAGCTGTCGTGGTACTGGGCCAGTCCGGCAGCCAGGCAGGACACCAGAGGGATGTTGGAGAAGCGACCGCGGACCACCTGGGTGGTACACCGCGAGGGGGGGGAGGGGGAGGGGGGTGAGGCCCGGGGCGGGAGGGGGTGGCGAAATGAGGGGGGGGGGTGTTCCGTCAATCGTCATTCATTCTTACTCCCTCTCTTAACCCCACCGCTTACCCCCCTAAGGACCTCTCCAAAGTTGCCCCCCACCTTTTAACTGTCAGACGCCCACGTACCCGCCGGTCCCTCCGCCCCCTTCCTCCCCCTCCGACCCCTCCCCTCCTTCCCCTCCCCCTCCCCCCCCTCACCTTCAACAGGCACCTGACTACGTACTTTTCGTGCAGGGCCCAGGGCAGCTTGAGCAGCTTTCGCAGCACCAGCGGAATGGTGGCCTCACTCAGCACCTCGAAGATCAGGTGACGGATGTACTGGTCCAGGGGGGAGCGCTTGCGACTGGGGGGGAGGGGAGTAGGGGAGGGGAGGGGAGGGGAATATGGACGGTTTATCAGCCTTATCAGCTTTATCAGCTTGCTAGCTTGGACTGTCCTCCTCACCCTCCCGCTTTTCAGCTCGGTAAGGTTACAGGTATGTTCGGTAAGTATTGCTGGGTTCTGGCTTCTGGGTCCGTTCGCTAACGCCGTCTCCGTCTCCGCTGCGAAATTCTCTTTATATTCCCCCCTTCCCTCCCTCCCCCACCTGCGCTGTCGCTCCTTGCTGGGTGGCTTGACGGCGAAGTAGGCCGAGTCCACCAGCCCAGCGTGGCGGGGGTCCAGATTGCGAGCGTTCTTGAGACGCATCATCACCTGAGGAGGGGGAGCAACGGAGGAGGGGGTTGAGGGGAGAGGGAGGGAAGGGAGGGGGGTAGGTGTGGAGGCGAGTGAGCAGGGGGGAGGTGGGGTGAGGGGGTAGGGTGATGTAGATATAGGGCGAGAAGTGGTTTTAGGGTTGAGAGCGGATTGCTGGGAAGCGAAAAACCCCTGCTTTAGTAATGAAAGCAGAGAAGTGGGTGGGAAGCGGGAAAGCGGGCGGGTGGGTGGGTGGGTGGGTGGATGGGTGGGCGGGTGGGTGGGTCCGTTCGCCAACGTCGACTCCATCCCACCGCCGCGGTGTCACATTGCTTACACCCTCCCCCTTCCGCCTTCCGCCCTATCCCGCCCTCCCCCTCTTCCTCCCCGCTCTCCCCCCTCACCTCCATCATGTTCTCCATGCGGCTCCTGGTCTCGGAGCAGCGGTACATGAACCTGCCCGCCCCCTCCACCAGTGCACACGCGGTGTCGATGTTGTGACCCGTGAAGTCGTCAAGGAGCTGAGGATTATTGGGTTTTGTGTGTGTGGGGGGGTGTGGAGGGGGGGGAGGGTGTGTGTGTGGAGGGGGTGGGGGTGGGTGGGGTGTGGAGGGGGGGGGGCGGACAGGGGGGGAGGCACAGGGTCCAAAAGCAGGGTCACACACATACATACACATACACAACAACAACACACATACACACAACGCTGCAACACCACCAACGCCCCCACCACCCCCACCCCCACCCTCACCTGTTTGAGCGCGGAGAAGAAGGACCCCGGCGGCAGCAGTCTGAACTTGGCCAGTTCCGCCAGGTATCGGGCGGTGCGGAGGCGGGGCTCCAGGGAGGCGGCGGTGAGGGTGGGGTCCTTGCGGCGGAGCAGCTGGGCATAGGTGGACTCAAGCTGGGAGATGACACCTGGGGGGGGGGGCAACATGTGGGCAGCATGTGGGCAACATAGGAAGTGTGTGTGGGGGTATAAAGAGAAATCGCAGCGGAGAAGGGGGGGCAGCATGTGGGGGCAACATGTGGGGGCAGCATGGGTCCAGGGGGGTGGGAATAAAGAAAGGTGAAACCGGGAGTGGAGGGGGAGGCGTAAGTAGAGACGATGCCAGTGTGCGTGCATGTGTATGGTGGGGGCCGGGGGGGGGGGTTGCACGGCAGAAGTAGAGATGAACAGCGGTCCCGGGGAGGGGAAGGAAAGGAGGGGAAGGGAGGTGGAGGGGGGGGGTGTATAGGAAAACCCAAGGTTGAGGGAGAGAGGCAAGAGGTTCTCCGCTGTGGCTCCATCTCTGTTGCTGCCCCGGTTGCTGCCCCGGTTGCTGCTCCTCCAGTCTCTCACCCTGCGGTATGTCCGGGTAGACCTGCGCCAGCACCGCCACTATGCGGGCGAAGAAGGGCACCAGCTGCAGACTGGAGCGAGGGACCTCAACCAGCGAACGAACGAGCCGCCTGGGGAGGGGGGGAGGGGGGAAGAGTAAGGGGGTTGTCCACGTACAGGCCGCAGCCCGGAGGGGGGAGAGGAGAGGAGAGGAGAGAGAGAAGGGACAGAGGTAAGGCGTGGCGACCCTGAACCCTGGCGATAATCGGGACCAGCCATCGCTCCATCTCTCCCCCTCCTCCTCTTCTCCGTCTCCTCTTCATTCACCTCCGGTTGGCCTTGCTGTTGCAGTAGCAGAAATTGACCGCCAGCTCATCCGCCAACTCCCGACTGACGCACGAGGACAGGCGCGACAGGATCAGCTCAAACGCAGCGCCCCCGCCGCCCCCGCCACCGCCACCGCCTCCGCCGCCGCCGCCAGCTGCATCCTCCTCCGCCTCCGCCGGCTCAGCGTCCGCCTCCGCCGCCGCCGCGCCGGCCTCCGCCTCCGCCTCCACCTCCGCAGGCGCCTCCACCTCCTCCGCCTCCGTCGGGCTCTCCGCCGTTGCGGCACCCTCCGCCGCCGCGCCGCCGTCCGCCGCGCCGCCGTCCGCCTTGCCGTCCGCTGCGGCCTTGGCAGCGACCCGTGGGTCTTTCCCGTCGGGTCCGAACAGCAGCACCGACGGCACCAGCACGCGCAGGTCGGGCAGCGACTCGTAAAAAGCGCGCGAGTCGGCGTCCTCAAACACGGGCTCCGACGCGGCGGCGCCGCCCGCGTCGCCGCCGGGGCCGCCCGCCGCACCCGAGGCGGAGGCCCTCTGGCCGTCCTGCGGGTGTGGGGAAGGCGTGTGTGTGTGGCGGGTAGGGTTTGGGGGAGGCAGGGGGGGGCATTGGGTAAAAAGGGCGGGCTCAACTGTTGATGAACCAAAGGCAAAGGAAAAGCGGGGCGAGTGTACCCACCTGCCCCGCGCTGTCCCCTGCCCCCAGGCGAGTGAACGCATCCTCCGCCAGCTCCGGAACCTCCCGACCCAGACCCTCCGCCAGGGCAGCGACAGCCCGGTGGAGAGACTCGTACACCTGCAGGCGGGGGAGGGTGGTGGCCGGGTGTAGGCGGGTGGGTGGATGGCGGGTGGATGGCGGGTGGGGGGTGGGGGTTTGTTTGAGGGTCAGCGTGTGGGGGGGTGGGCGTGTGTGTATGTGGAATGTGCGTGCCTAGGGATGGGCGGCACACCCGAGGTGGCGAGCGCGACAGACACACGAGAGACGCGTGCGGCAGGTACTCGGTGCGGGCGGATGGGGAGGAGGGGGTAAGTAGATCAGTCGGAGTAGGCAGGGATGTGGAGGGGGGCGGGGGCGGAGGGACACCGGAAACACGCCAACTCGCCCAACACATCCCAAAACCCTCGAAACCCAGCCTTACATGCCCATGCGCCCGCCTCAACCAGCCCCGCCCATGTCCACACGCGCTCGTGCTCCTGCTCGCATGGGCGCCCGCGCGCAGCCGCCCGCCCTCACCCGCGCAAACCACCAGGCCACCCAAAGCCACACCCTGATCCCCCACCCACCCACCCACCCAGCCCCCACTGTCCAGCCGCCCCCCCCCCTCCCCCCCCCCTTCTCACCTTCCTCCTGCGCTCGTACTCCGCCGCCGCCTCCGCCGGCAGGTCCCCCCGCGTGTTGACCAGCGCCGCATTCTCCGCCTCCAGCTCCCTCAGCCCCCGGTGGTCCTCAGCCAGGGCCGCAGCGGCGGTGTCCAGGGCGCGATCCAACACCTTGGACATGAAGGCGGCCTCGGCGTCGGGGAGCAGGAAGCTGAGAGGGAGGGGGAGGGAGGGAGGGGGAGAGGAAGGGGGAGGGGAAGGAGGGTGGGGCTCCTCCCTAGGCTCTCCCGCCATGTACCCATCGCTCCCATCTGCCTTCACGGCGCCAGGAGGGACACCGCCCACCCGGCCCCCCTCGCCCTGCCCCTGCCCGGCCCCCCTCCCCTGCCCTGTCCGCTGCGGTCTCATCTTTGCAACACCCCTCCCCCATTCCCCATTAGAGTGAATACCACCACGTTCGGACTGTTCCGCCTCCCCCCTCTGTCCCTGACTCCCTGTGCCATGCCCCTCTGTCCCTCCGCTGCGGCATCTTTCTTACTGACCCCCCCCCCGCCTCTCCCACCTCCGCGGGTCATCTCTTTTCCTCCTCCCCCTTCCCCGCCCCCGCACTCGCACCCGGCATGTTCGAGTGCGAGTGCCACCCGGCCCCCTTGTGCTGCCAACCCCCCCTCCCCCCCTCACCGCTGTTCCAGCTCCCCCTGCAGCGCCTGCTGCTCCGCCCTCAGCTCCGCCACCGCAGCCGCCACATCCCCGGGCAGACCCCCCGACTCGGCCTGCGACCACAGGAGGCACGGCAGCCACCCGCTCGAGGGTGAGGGCGAGGGACTAAGCACGGCGGCTTACTCCACTGCCCGCCCCGCTCCCCCCCCCCACACACACGTGCCCCCTTCCCCGCCTCCTCGCCCCCACCGGTTCTGGGTCCGTTCGTTAACGCCGTCTTCGTCTTCCGCTGCGGTATTTTCTGTTTACCCCACCTGCACGTGGCCCCCCTTCCCCGCCTCCTCGCCCCCACCTGCCCGCACCCCTACCCCCCCACACACACGTCCCCCCCCTCCCCCCCTCCCCCGCCTCCCCGCCCCCCCACCTGCTCCAGCAGCTGCTGTGGCACCGCCGCTGAGGCCGCCAGCAGCGCCGCGGGGGGCTGCCCCAGCAGCAGCTCCCGGGCTGTGCGGGCGAAGGAGCCCAGCAGGGTGAGGCTGGTCAGTGCCGCATCGCGGTCGTTGCGGTAGTCGGGCAGGGCCTGGGGCACCGCATGTGGAGGGGGTGGAGGTGGGGGGGCGGTGAAAGGGAGCGGGGGTATAGGGTATGAAGGGTATGACGCGGCAAGCTGACCAGGGCGGGAGGGGGCTACACAAGGCCGTGTGGAGAGAAGAGATACTTAGGCGGGATCCATTCGGGGGGGAAGGCGAACGCGCAGTGGGCGTGGGTGATTTGGGTGAGTAGTTGGGGTGTGTAGCTAGGTAGGTAAGGCGGGGAGGGGGGGGTGTTGAGGGGTTGCGGCGCTCCGCGTCGCTCCGCTTTCTACCACCCCCTACCCTGTACCACCCCCACGCTGTACCACCCCCACAGTGCCCCCACCCCCACCTCCACCCCAACCCCACTTCGTCTCCGTCCCTCCGCTGCGGTACCTTCTTACAGTCCCCTCCGTTATACTCTAACCCCTCTCCATCCCCCCACCCCCGAACCCCTCCCCCGCCCCACCAGGTCCTTCAGTATGGACATGAGCGGCCCCGCCCCGCTGTACACCCCGCCCGCCAGCAGCTCCCCCAGCAGCCGCAGAGCAGCCCGCCGCCGCCTGGCGCCGTCGCGGTCACCAGCGGGACCCGAGCCGCCGCCGCCATCGCCGCCGCCGGCCCCGCCGCCGCCGCCCCCGCCGGGCTTCGGAAACGCCTGGGCGGGCGGAGGGAGAGCGGGAGGGAGGGAGAGGTCGGGGAACACGGTGTTAGTCGGACGGGAGGGGAGGGGTTGGTGGGGGGGGAGTCCAGCGCAGAACGCACCCGGATCGGTCGGTCGGCCGGTCGGCCGGCGCGTGCCCCCAGTCACCCCGGGGGCCTGCTTAAGGCCTGGGAGACGCAAGCGGTCCGCAGCGGAGGAGGGCCTCCCTGGCACGATCGGCTGCGGCCCCTTCCCCCCCCCCCCCCCGGCATGGGAGGTGGGGTGATGGCCATCTGGCAGTGGCGCTGCAGTGGGAGACACGCGCCGCCGCCGCCCCAGGGCGGGGGCAGCTCGAGGCCAGTGGCGGGTGGTGGTGGCTGTACATACACCCCACCCCTACTGGGCCGCGATGGCTCGGTCCCTCCCATAGGGGCCAAACAGCCCCCGTGCAGCTGCCCGCCCCCACAGTACATCATCGTACATCCTCTCATACACCGTATCCAGCCAGCCTGCCTGCCAACCAGCCAGCCCAAGCAGCCAGCCAGCCGGCTTGCCAGCCTGCCAGGCAGCCATTCTGTCTGCCTGCAAGCCAGCCTGCCAGCTAGCCAGCCCCCGCTTGCCCCGGCCGGCAGATGTGATCAGCAGCCCGCATCTCTGCATTTGCAGCTCTGCAGCTCTGCATCTGCCGGTCCAGGGGCCACAGCGCACACGAGCAGGCCGGCCGTGGCTGGCCAGTCGGTCGGCTCGCCGGCATCAAAAGGCCCAGCAGTACGGTGACGGCAAGGTGCCTTGATCCGAGGGCCTCCCCCGCTTGGTGCCGAATCCCGCGAGCGCACGGAGACGTGGGTGGGCGCGCGTCCCAACTTCTAAGGCGGCCCGCGAGGCCGCCAGTTCTCCCAAGGCCGGTTCGCCGGCAGGCTGATTGGCGTGTCCACTCCAACGGCGCACCTTTGAAAGTGCACCGGCGATCTGGCTGCCAAAGTCCGCATAGCGCTGGTGGAGCAGGCTACAAACCGCCACCGCAGCGGGCACGTCGGAGTTGCGCAGCGGGGCCTCCGCTATGGCTGCCACAGCTTCGCTGACGTACTGTTTTGGGGGTTGCGGAGGGGACGGTGGGGGGGAAGGGGTGTGTGCGTGGGACAGGGAGGGCACGGGGGAGGGCTGACCTGCTGTCAAGAAGACGCAAGGCGCTCAGCGACCGACCTTGCTTTGGTTTGTCTTCCGGATGTCATCGAGGATCGTTTGCTTGTTGTCTTCATTTAGCTGCCGAAGCTTCTTTGTCAGCGTCGAGTTGCGCTTAATACTGCTGTCCAACTGCTTGAGGTCGTCCTCGCCTGCTCGTTGAACACTTATTCAATCCACGGCATTCATGCACAATCCTAATAGTGGCTGTTCGCCGCTTACTGGGCCGTATGACGCTGAGATTGCTCTCCCGGAGCAGTCGTTGCGCCTCCAGCGACTTTCGCGCTGCGGATAACTGGAACGTTACATCCTGTACAAACAATTAAAATACCGTGTGTGTCCAATAACTGAAAATATATACTGCGTGCAGAGCGCACCCGCAGAGCCTGCGCGTCCATAATCCACAGCTTATGTTAATAGGAAGCCCTCAGCTCTAAAGCATTTGCAGTTTGTTGTTATAACCTCTTGGCGCTATGCGAGGTTGATAGGGGCAAAGAGGATGTCCAAAACTTCAACAGCCACAAAGTTACAAGCTCAAATGATCTTGTAGGTGCCACAAAGACTAGGGCTTTGCCTGCTTTGTCGGCCCGTTGCAAACACTGGAAGAGAGAAAAACACCGTACGGATGACCGCCGGAACATTAGTAAGTCCCTTTCCCGAATAAGACTAAGACAATCAGCCCTCACACCTCTCTGTCATGACGGTCAGAGTTCAATAACTCCTGCTGTTAAGTCCAAATCCATACCAATCACCGGTCTGAATGTAAGACACGCAATGAATCCCAACAGAGAGGCACCAGTCTTACCAACCGTATGCCTGGAGAATAAGTAGGTTTGATACTTATTCTTCTGACTAAACCAAGGTCGCACGTACGTTTGCAAAACGCAACTACCATCCCCCCGACGCCGGCGAATGTGTTGCTGGGGAGTATGTACATCGGCCCGTGCTGGGACACCGCCAGGTGGGCACGCTCTCCCCACGAACTCACTTGGCAGCAGGACAGAGAAGACTATCCGAACTATGTGCAGACACAACAAAACTCCAACTGCCCGTCAACGCTCGCACGCTCTTTATCGAAAGGATACAAGTAAACTAGACCTATAGTCAGCAAGCGCACACGCCGCTGTCTACGTCGCCGCCGCCGCCGCTGTCACTGCCGCCGTCGCCAGGGCGGCGCGCCTGCTCTCCAACTTCTGCAGGAACTGCAGGCGCTTCGAGTACCGATCCCGTGCCTGCGAAGCACGGTACATGGCAGGGTGAATGGCGTTACTCCACTTGCGTACTTCTGGAAGTGTCCATTCCCGGACACTTGCTGGGTACGTACAAGACCCTGCAGCGCGGAGAGTCCCGTGCTTCCGCCTCCACCTCCGCCCAATGCGCACACCGAGCTGGTAACAAGCGAGCAGTCCAGACAGTCCCGGGAGACAGTCCCGGGCTGCTTCTTTTGCCTAGGCCTAGGGGGCCACCGACACGCCGCGCTCACCTTGACCAGCGCCTCGTAGCGCTCCTCGTCGAGGTCCTCGACACCGAAGGTCGCTGCCCGCTGCACCTGTTCCGGAAAGCGCAGCGCACAACGAAGCCATGTCAAGCCAGCTCGCCCCGAGCGGTAAATGCCGCGCATCCACCAAGGGGGCAGTGCAGCGCATCGCAATAATGAATAACCACTCGCAGCCGCTCGATGGACGGCAGTGCGAACCAGAAACCGCGAGTAACGCATGGAAATCCCCGGCAGACAGGCAGCCATCCAACACACGAGTGTGCCAAGCCACTATTGGCATACTCCTTGCCTTCAAACATGCGACTTTAGGCCCCCCCGTGTAATTTCGGGCAGCGTACACTGCCGACAAGCAACAGTGTGCGCCCCAAAAGGACGACCGACAAGGGCGCGCTGCCCCCTCCCAACCCTGACGGTGGTCCATCCGCCCCCGCCATCCTGCCGCATGCTCTTCTTCACCCTAACACATCAACCCAAGCTCTAGGTAGGTACGGTACCATCTCGCGCGCAGGTGGGCCCCGGCGCGCTTTGCGCACCTTGATGCGCTTCGCGTACCACTCCTTGACCGGGTGCAGGTCGAACGGGTGGCCCCGCGTGTAGATGAAGAACACAAAGCCGAGCACCGAGTAGAAGAGCGAGATCATGTAGCCCACGGGCTCCATAACGTCCCAGGACAGCTCAAAGTAGGTCAGGCGCAGGAAGGCCGCCAGCTGCAAGGCCAGCATGAAGCAGCCAAAGTACAGCAGCCGCCACGACAGCCGCTCCGCCTCCCGGTGGACCTCCTCGAACGGCTGCAGCTGCCGGTCAATCTCCGCCAGCTTGGCCTGGAGCTCCTCCACCTTGAGGAAATCCTGCGGGAGGGAGGTGGGATCCACGGACAGGATCCGGAATCCGTGAATGGTACGGTAAGTACTTGCGCGGCAAAGTGACGTCTGTCGGGGGGTGGCGTTAGGGTTTGGGGCGGTTGTTGCAGCGGGTGGCGGAATCTGTTCTGCGGTCAGCAGTGGCCCCACAGGTGCCGTGCCAGGTAGCACGGACGTGGGGTTGTGAGATGGAGGGAGCGAAAGGTGGCTTTGCCACAGCCTGCAACTGTGTCGCAAGCGTGGGCGTCTCGCTCAGGAGGACAGATGCCGCATGGCCCACAACCGTCCCCCAAACCCACAGGTTTGCTGGTGCCATGCACGCACCGGCAGGCGGTGTGCGACCAGGTCAGCGGGCTTGAGGTAGACGTGGTTGTTGTGCATCAACATGACCCCCGCGCGTTGCATGACCGCGACGAGCTCCTTGGCCTCCGTTTCATCGCGCGCGGCCCCCCTGCAAATAACATCATGGTTTATTTTCCACGGACCGCAACTATGCTTTTCTCATCAGGGCGACGCAGCGGTCAGGGACCTTGCTGGTGGGCGGAGGGCCAGGTCCTCCCCGCCCGTTCCCGTGTCCGTACCTATCCAGTATCAACTGCAGTAGCCGTTCGCTGGGTATGCTGTCGTGGAATTCCGATTCGTGCTTCAGGTCCTGTTGCAACTGGACAACGTGGGCCATCTGCGTGGCCCAAGAGGCGAAAGGTCGCATGTGCGGTCGATAGGGGGCACCTAGGGAAAGCTGGCAGTCGTCAAGGGGCGCACGCACTTTTCGAAGTTTCTCCCTGAGCTTCTCGTCCGTGTCATCCTCGACCTCTTTATCAGCTGCCGTGGACAGAAACGTCCTGAAATGAAGCTTGCTGGCGCTTAAAAAGTGTGGGCGAGGGCCAAGCCCCGCACACAGAGAACTTCCATAAAGTTCACTCAGTTGAATGGATGTCGATTGCGACGCTGCCCGTAAGGCGAGTGGGAGCAGGCGCGCTGACTTTCTCATTCGTGTGAATTTATTTTCTGTTTCCTCAGGCCACACACACTCTGTTCATGTAGCAGTAGTCAACTGTGTCAAAAGGGTTAGAAACTGGAAGAGGCGCTCCGCGTGTTGAGTAATAGGAGGCAAAACAGTCAGTAGGAAGGCGGAACCGTACGGGCTCGGCATCCAATGGCTCCCAAACCGAAACGGGCCCCCAAAGTAGGATAACCACCCTTGCACGCTCAATAATTACAGTGCCCCAATTTCGGCTTGGGTGGACTGCGCGAACACGGAGTTGTCGGAAGACGCCGATGGGCGACCTGCAGAGGGGCCCCGCAAGGCCTTAGTAGGTGGAATTACCTGTCACGTGAATAAAGCGGGCAGATGGTTGCAGCGGTATAAGACTGCGGCTCCCGTCCCCCGTCTGCTGCTTGCTTTTCTGTTCCGTGCTGCTGGGGCGGCCCGAAGCTTCTGCGACACCTGTGTGCGGAAGAGCCTTGGGAGACGGTGGGACGGTGGCAGCATCTCCAGCGAAGCACGGTTCGCTCGGGGGGAAAGGCAGGTGGCCTCCGACAGAACCTGACAGAAAGGCAGAAGGCGGGCAGAATGATATCCCGGCTGAGTGCTTGGGGTCTCAAGCAACGTCGGCTGAGCCATACAAATCAGCAGTCTCCAATTTAGTTACTCATAACCATGTTGCCTTTGAATCCGACACACCGGGCGCTGGGCTGACAGTAGGACCAAGTTGGATCCGCGTATCACAAAGGGAGCCGTGTATGGTATCTTGCGGTGGGTGCGAAGGGCCTCACAACCCAATCCCACGGGCCCGCCTCCTGCAGACCTAACCCTCCGTTTACCGTCAGCAAGGGGCTCAGTCCCCTGGGACCCGCCAAAGTTTCCCCGCCGGGGTCTGGTACAGTAGACTTCTCCGTCTCTAAATCCCTCTCACGCTCTCAGTCCGCCCCGTCGTATGGGTAGTTGTTCGGGTATGGGGGTTACGCGCCCCAAAATAACCTTGTAACCGAAACACACAGTCTGCCCCGTCTGTCAGCCCTGCCCCCCGGGCGCCAAGGCAGGAGACATGCTGAATGTCTAACACCGCTCTACAACCCGGGGTTGTATGGTGGTACCTCGTGCGTGAGAAGGGTCGAGCTGGAGTGGGCGGATTGTTGGTGGGACGGTAAAGCAGGGTAAAGCAGACGGTTGGGCGGCGGGGTGACAGGGATAGGCGAAAAAGGTAAGAGAAAAGATACCGCAGCGAAGGGACGGAGACGGCGTTAGCGAGCGAACCCTGAACCCAGCAATACTTAACGTACCGGCAGCGTTACCAAGACCGGAAACGCAGCGACCGCGTCGCCGCCAGACCAACCTGGACCAACCCAGACGGACAAGTAGGCGAGCCAGCACAACGACAACAGGAGCGCCCGAGACAACACAACCCGATAAAAATGTAGACCTGCCTGCGCTCAGTGGCGAAATCGAACCGGGCAGGACAGGCAGGTGACAGGCGGATAGGCGCGGATCACGCGGCAAGCGGTGTCTACTGGTGTCTACCGTATGGTAACAGCGGCATAGAGTGCGTGAAGTGCGGACTGGTAGTGATAGAGCCTTGGGACTTGCAAGCGGCACCATATATGTCTGAGCCGGCTTAGAGCGAACCCAGAGGATCAGCGGAGCATCGCCACCTTCGCTGGTGCGTACCGCACCTAACACTGTGCGTTGTCTGCGGAGCTCGACTGCGGGCGAAGGGAGGGTGGGCAACGAGCAGCGGCAATAATTTGGGAATTGTTGGGCAGGCGTTTTTCCGGACGTGTGACTAGATCTGCCGTACGGGCCGTGTGTCGCATGGGCCACAAGTTCCCCACTTCCCATGCCAGTCAATCGCAGTCGGCTGTTCCCAGGCGCCGACTGCCGGCCCGTGCTAGGCACGAACCACATCGTTGCCCCGCACTGCTTAGGTGGCAGCCGTCGCTGCGTAACACTGATTCCTGATGCTGTGAAAAACTTCTGTGTCGATTAGGCATGGAGCAAGGCGGCGCTATCGGGGCCACGTCGGCGAGTGTCCAGGCCAAGTTTGAAGCCTGTTTAAGCCCAAGCCCCCGCAACACCCCCCTCCCATCCCCCCCACACACGCGCACACAGCACGGAGTGCGCCCGAATGCGATTGTGTACTGCCGCACTCGATGCTTTTGGTACGGGCGCGGAGCCCAACGCCCCGGCCGCAATCATGATAGGAAACGCACAGGCTGGAGGTTTGGTCACGGTCTGCGGGGACCAAAATATTCTCCCCTCTGCACCTTCAGTAGCGCCTCCCTAAAGCCACATCTGTGAGATGCTGAGATCCTTGTCTTCGTTAATAGCTGGCGTGGACAGAAAGGTCCTCTATAATAGCTGGTCACACAAGTAAGGGCTGGGGACAACGCGTCAACACCCACATGCAAAGAACCTTCTTGGTTTACAACAAGTGGAACGGATGCTGACAGGAATGTTGCCCGCAGGGCGAGCGGAAGAAGACGTGCTGACTTTTTGACATCCGTGGGAATGCTCGTCTCGTCATGCCAAGTTCAAAAGGAAAGCACCCAACCGGTTTTATCTGGAAGTTTTCACGAGGCATCTGTGAACAAAGTCAGGAAAAATAGTGAAGCCTAGTGTCCTGCGCCGGGTCGTACGAGGTCGACTTCCTCAAAGCGGGACCTAAGCGCGAAACACTGCATATGACACATACTGAGCAGTAGAAGTCCAGAAGCATTAATTCATTTGCCACAGTGCATGGACCGCGGGGACACGAGAATGACGGACGACGCCGATGGCAAGCCGCAGGAGAGCCCCCACAAGGTCTTTGTGGGCGGTATCTCCTACCGCATGGACGAGATTGGCCTCCGAGAGTGTGAGCTTTGAAAGAACAGTCGCAGCGGTCCGCAAAAGTTCTGCAGCAAACGCTGACTGGCTGCGTTCTTTGCGTTAAACAGTGTTTGAGAAGTACAACCCCGAGACGGTGGTCATTCAACTCGACAAGATGACGCAAAAGCCTCGTGGCTTCGGCTTCGTTACTTTCAAGGACCGCGAGAGTATGCTGGATGCTATCCGCGACCTGCACAACAAGGACGTGGACGGCAGGCCTATTTCCGTCAAGGAAGCCATTCCACAGGACCAGATCAAGCCGGGGACTCCAGCCTCAGCACTGGGCCGCGGCGGTGGGGGCAGGGACGGTGGCGGCCGCTATGATCGGGGTGGTTACGACCGCAGGTATGACAGCCGCGGCGGATACGACCGCTATGGTGGCGGCGGTGGCTACGAGCGTGGTGGATACGACCGCTACGGCGGCGGCGGCGGCGGTGGTGGTGGCTACGGAGACCCTCGCCAGTACGACTATGGGCGTGGAGGCTATGGCGACCGCGCCGGATATGGGGGCTATGGCGGGTGAGAATGATTTCTTTCGGCATGACGGCATCGTTACACGGAACGACTTCAATGGCAGGCTCTTGGTTGTCGGTCCCTGCCTTCCGACGGCAGTCTGCCGAATGAAGCCCCTAGCTCAACGTCAGCCGTAGTCCCTTGAAACTGTTAGCTATGCTGGTAAGCTTTCTGAAGACAATGTAGGCAACCACGTCATCCGATGGTCTCTTGTCGCCTGGCTGCATGAGCCGCGTTGACAACCTACTGTTTTTCAAGCGTTAATCCCAACCGTGTCGGGCCGCAAAACGCCCCTGTGAACCGTATGCAGGGGCGGCTACGAGCGGGACCCCTACTACCGCGACCCCTACGCGCGGGACCCCTACTCGGCTCCCCAGTACAGCGGCTATGAGCACCGCAGCTACGATAGCCGCTACCAGGGCGCCTACGACAGCCGCTACCCCGCCGACTACCCGCCCAGCGATGACCGATACCGCGGCGGTGCCGGCGGCCCTGACCGCAGCCGCTACCCGACCGGGCCGGCTCGTGCGGCACCGTACGGGAGGCCGGACGATCGCCGTGATGTGCGCAGGTAGACAACGGCAATGACGATCGCGCGGCCAGCAACCGCGACTGCGGCTGCTGGCGCCAGAGCGCACATGGAAGGGACGCGCCGGCAGCCCCAGGCAGCAAGGCGCGGTTGGCTCAAGGCAGTAGCAGCAGCGATTGTGCAGCTGCCAGTGTAGTTTTGCAGCCGACCAGGCGTTGCGAGAACAAGGACCACCGTGCACTTGCGATCGGAATCCCAGCGGTCAGTTCAACTCGCGAGCGCGGTTTGCAGGCAGGCGATTGTGTACGCACTTACTACCAGAATGCTGTTTACGGTGGGCGCACGGGCGCAATGTTGGTTTGGGCAGCCTCGGCCGCAGCGTAAGCGCAGCTTGTGTGCTGGAGTGCTCAAGGCACATTCAGACGGGTTAGCAGAGGTTGCAGTGGTCAGCTGCATGTGGCAGCGTTCCAAAAGGCGTTGTGCGGATGCTAGCGGTCAGTTGGTGCAGATGGGGACGCAGGCGTTAGCAGCCAGCAACTGTGGATCGCAGCTGGGGGATCTCAGCACGCTAGGGTGTCTTGACAGTTGGTTTCAGGGGCGGGTCGTACTGCAGCCCTTCGTCCGTACAGGCAGCTTGCAGCTGTTCTCAGGTAAGTGCATGGTGTCACGTGCTGCTGCGATGACGTTTGGGGCACACACTTGGCGACGCGGCGTGTATGGGTCGTTCTACAGTGTTTCACTAGTACGCATGCGTTACTGCTGTGTACCCAATACCAATGCCTTTTCGCACAGGGGCACGGGCTTCCACGTTAGGTTGATGGGCAAGGGGCTCGCCCAGTCAAGAGAAAGTTTACGAATGTATTACAGAAAGGTCTTGTAACACGAATTCTCCTCGATGATTTACGGAGCGGTCTGCGTCTGTGCTCAGTCCTATGCGACAGGACAGACATACAATGACAGGCACATCATAAGTAGTTTGCGAGCCCTTCTAGCCAGCTTTTGGCAAATCGGCACTTCGGACGCATGGACACCTCGAGCAGTAGTACAGTTGGCTTGAGACCCAGCATTCTTCGGGGAATGTCGGGGAATGAGAGCAAGTGGATCAGCTGGCCGCGCACCAAACCGGAAAAGACCACGGCGCCGGGACCTACTGGACTTCCAAGTGAGCCCGACAGCACGAGCCACCAAAGCAGAAACGGGCAAGCCGGGGAAGTGCACGAAGACCATGCTGGCGAGATCGGCGCAGCCCTCCACTTATAACCGTAGCGGGTAGGTCACTAAATGCATGCACAGCAACCAGGTGGATTTTCATAATACACAAGGGTGGGGAGTAATCGAAGTCTTCTGCGGCAGAGCTTTTGCCGGGGACCCTGCACGAGTTGGTAGTAGCCCAGTAGGGCCCTGTAGAGTCGCCTGCGTTACCTGTCTGTCAGCAGGAGTTCTGTTGTGCCTGGGAAGCCTATGAATGAACCGTTTCACTGTGGACCCAAAAGGATCATACCGCAACCCTGGATAAGTGCACGCGAACGGGTACATCCGAAACAATATAACGAGACAGATCAATTAATATGTCCCCGGGGATTGCGCTAAGGCCGTCAAGTGGGAGATGGGACGGAAGCACTGAACTCCATGAGAAAAAAAATGTGAAGGTCCGCAGGCGGCAGGCCCGTGGGTCCGGGCCCTGAGGCCCTTTGCGTGAGCCGCAAGACCCCGTACGGCGGTACGGGGACTATCATTGTAGAAGACGCATTCTAGAGCTTCCCTTGTCATCCAAATTACGGTGGCGGTCAAGGTCCGCCCGTGCACGGTCGAAGCCGAGACCTCACAAAGGTTGTTTCCCGTCAACCTCTCGCTCCTCTCCTTTGCGCACCCCGGGTATGCCGGCAGCATTCCCGCATGATGGATCAAGCATGCGCTCGTGGTTTAGATCTGGGCGAAGAACGTCTCGGACGGCAAACTTGTTCCAGGTGGATGTGTGAAAAATAGTGGACAGTAGACACTTGGCGGTCGGCTTGTACGCACTACAGAAAGTTGCAACATTATTCCCGGCTTTCCGACTATATTTCCCAAAGGAAGTCGTAACGTCGCCACCGTGAAGAACGACAAGTAGAATTTAGTGCAGCTTCTGGCCGCATATGGTTTGTGAAGTAATGTCTGAAATTATACAAAGTATATGCTGCTGGTCATATTGTACTGTGCCTTGGAAAAGCCCTCGATGAAGTGCAGCTGGGGCCAAACCTCCTTCTTGCCGTTGTCGTACAAGTTCAGCTTCCATGCCTAGAACTTCTACTGGCTCGGAGCCGTCCTCATGTCACCAATTGAGCAATTCCATCTATTCCGGATTATAATTAACGTAAAGCGGCTGGGTAGGCAGAGTGCCAGTGATCTTAAAAACACAATCACACAGCGATTGGCTGCCTGGCGGCACTTGCGCCATGGCGCAGCCCGGGGAGGATGATGAGACCCCTATGCTTGGTCGTAGCGTAACGTTTGCCCGTAACCCGGCTCCGGCCAAGCCAGCCTATGAACCGGGCACTTCATTCCTCGCTAAGGTCTTGGGTTCAAAGACCGCGACGACGGGGCGCGTCTCGGAGTCGCTGGACTACGAGCCTATTCAGAACAAACTTTTCTATGACCGTATGAAGTCGCGGAAAGAGGGGAAGAAGAAGCTCTACGGGTGAGGGGGCGGTGGATTTGGTTGCTCAGGATTGCTTCTCAAACAGCTGGCACGACCAAATGTGCCCGGCTTGCAGGTACACGGGCCATACTCTTGCAAAAATGCTTGTTACAACGTTAACCGGCATTGTGACGGGCTGCTTCGCGGTCGCCTTGACGAAGGCTTGCGGGGCCATCACGGGCTGGAAGCTGGACATTCTGCGGAACTCCCACGACGAGGATGCCCCAGCCCGAACTCTCGTGTCGTTTCTGTGGTTCTGGTTCATTGGCAGCTGCCTGGTGTCCCTAGCGACGGCCCTGGTGGGTTTGGGCTGCAACCGCCGCACGGCAGCTGGCCCCCCCAGCGCATTCTCGTCACACTCCCTTGACCTGTCGGCGGCTGTAGGTGCAATACTGGGCACCGGCATCCGCTGGCGCCGGCGTCACGCTGGTGATGGCCTACCTAAACGGCAACCACGTGCCAAACCTCCTGCGCTTCAACACCCTGATCAGCAAGTTTGTTGGCACAGTCTGTGCCGTCAGCGCAGGGCTGCCGATGGGCCCCGAGGGCCCTATGGTGCACATTGGCGCCTGCGTGGCTTCTGTCATCACGTACATGGAGTGCAGTAAGTCCCGAAGGCGGTGCTTCAACCTACATGTGTACTTCCTGCCTCGTACGTTCTGTACTCATATGCCCCCTGGATAGTGCTGACGCCACATGTGTCTGTGCCGCGCCTTTGTGTGGCCTTGGGTGATCTGTCGTCAACAGAGTGCCTGGATGGCGGCATTTTCAACATCTTCACCAACTGCTTTGGGAGGAAGGCGCGGGAGTTCAACATCAAGGAGAAGCTGAAGATCCTCGATGAGATTGTCAGCGACTCGGATCACCGCGAATTCGTGTCTGCGGGTGTCTCGGCCGGCATCTCTGCGGCTTTCGGCGCGCCCATTGGCGGTGTCCTGTTCTCCATGGAGGAGGCGTGCAGTTTCTGGTCGCGGAAGACAGCCTGGCGCTGCTTCATTGCCGCCACCCTGTCCACCTTCACCATCCAGCTGCTGAATCGCAGGCAAGTGCTAGTGGTCTGACGGGTCACTGGGTGGATGCAGACCATCGACAGGAAGCGCTTGTCGGGAAACAAATACTCGGAACAGGCCTTGTCATCAATCGAACTTCGGCTGATTGGGATGCAACCCAGTTGAGAAAGGCTGGGTAGATACTGCAACCCACTTTAGGAAGGAAGCGCGCATGGGATGGGTGCAACACGGAGAGGATAACACCTGCCGCGAGGACATGCTGGACACGCCTCATCGTCAGCGCGTAGATGACTACCCTCGGCGATCCTAGCGCGCGCCGCTGGTAGCGTCGGCTTGGGCGTACTCGCCAAGCCGGACGGAATTGGTTTGGTGGTGTTGTTGACGTCCCACAAACTTGGGACCCCCATAACCGCAGTGCTCAGCACGGCATGATTGCCTTCACGGGCCTGAAGCTGATGGACAACAAGGACTGGCTTATGCAGCTGCCATTCCTCATCGTCAACTCGGGCATGGCCGGCTTGCTGGGCGCCGCGTTCAACAGCCTGCGCATGTGGCTGTGGAAGGTTCGTGCTCTATCAGGGAGTGGGATATTAGATTGTCAATGTCCGGTGGCTTCTTGCTATGTTGGTACAACGCGGGTTGTACGCACGGGGCGCGGCGCCGCGTTACTAATGCATACGATGTTGCGGGATCTGCTGAGCTATGGCACCGTTGCGGCTGCGTGAGTTCACCTTACATAGGCAGCGAAGGCATGAGAACCGCAGCTATGTAAGGCATGAGCACTTGAGCAAAGGGGCCAGCTACAAAACATGATTTGGAACCAGAGGCGGGTTGCAGATCAGGCCGGCACCGTGTCGCACCGTGTCGCATGATCATCACGCTTTGCGTCCTTAACCCGGCTTGTGGTCGGGATGGGGCCCCAAAGCGTCTATTTCCAAGCTCGCGTCATCCCATGTGATGTGTGCCCAGGTCCGCGCGGTTAAGACCCGTCATCTGCTGCGCATCCTGGAGGTCATCGGCCTCGTGTTCCTCGTGTCGCTGGTGGGGCACTTCTTCGGCTGGGCGGCGGGCTCGTGCAGGCCGCTCCCCGAGGAGTGGGAGGAGGAGAAATACGGCATCAGGTGGGTCTTGGCGCCTGCATGGCTCCTTGCAGTGCCTCGTATTATGGGCATGGATCTGGGCGTAGAATCAGAAGTGATTGATAATGGCGCAAAGGACGCTCTGAAGTTGCGGCAACTGCGATGCAACGTATAAGAAGTATTGCGGTATAGCCATTGTTTGTTTTAGTTGGAAGATGGGCTGCGGCGTTCAAATGTCGTACTTTGCTTCTGCTTTTAATGCTGCTTTGTCCCCTTGGGCGTCGCGCCAACGCACCAGGTTCAACTGCGAGGAGCACAAGTACAATGACGTAGCGACGCTGTTCCTGTCGTCCCAGCACCACACCATCATCAAGCTGTTCTCGGTGGGCCACGACGACACGCTGCAGGACGGCGATGTGACCGACTTTGTGCCGCCATTCACTATTGGCGCGCTGGCGCTGTTCGCAACCGTTTACCTGGGCCTCATGTCCGTTGGCGCCGGCCTGGCCATTCCGGGAGGCCTTTTCATGCCCTCCATTCTGGTGCGTTGAAAGCTAGGGTTTCGGGCCGTGCTTGCGAGAGGAAGGAATATCCCATGCTATTGTCGGCCGTTGGATATGCCCGGCGGCCTCAGGGCGCGGGTTTGGCGCACTGGTTGTGCGACATGGGCTGTTTTGCCGCCAGCACGCCCTCCCGTGCGTGCGTCGTTGCTCACCTGGCCTCCATTCGTCAACGGCTACTCACAAAACATGGGGCGCCCCGTGTAGCATCCCTTTGATGGCATCCGTTTCTGGTGTGGTACACATGCGTCACTTACTGACTTACGACCGCTTCTTTTGATGCAGCTTGGATCTTCGTGGGGCTGCTTCTGGGGCCTTATCCTGCGCCTATGGCTGCCCAAGTGGAACATCATGCCTGGTCTGTACGCCATCTTGGCAGGTGAGCGTGGACCAGCCCGGCGGCTGTAGGTCTGAGCGGATTGCGGCACCTGATGCCGCCCATTGGGCATCCGGGGAGCACCTGAAAATGGGCTGCTGACCAAACCCTTCTTGCAATGTTGTCCGCATGCTTAAGGTCAGGCATGCAGGCTTTGCCACTGCAGCAATGAACACACAGTTGTATACTTGACCGTGGAAAGGCTCAGTGTGAGGGTTTTCTTGAACTGTGCGAGGCGGCCCTATCCCATCCATCACACAGTCATCTGGGTCAGCCGGCTGGCGCGTCGCATTCTCACGCCTGGCCTTCATTCTCCCTCGGCCAACCGCGCCGCCCTCACCCCTGCATCCTGCGCTATCGCAACTGCTGCCGCCTCGCAGCTACCGGAGTGCTGGCGGGCGTGTTCCGCTCAGCCATCTCGCTGGTGGTGCTGGTGGTGGAGGGCACCCGCGGCATTGACTACCTGTTCGGCGTGATCCTGTCCGTGATGATTGCCAACTGGGTCGCGCACCACATCCACCACGATGGCGTCTACGAGTCGGAGCTGGAGCGCATCGGCAACGTGTACCTGCTGCGCGACGAGCCGCCCCACCGCCTGTTCACGCTCACCGCGGAGGCCATCATGGCTACGGGCGTGTACGGCTTCAGGTACGGCGCTCGCGTGATGTACGGCAGGCTAGTTGCCGGGATTCCCACTCCCTTCTCACCGAGCTTTGGACCGGCGCGGGCCCGTTTTCATGGGTACTTCCCGTCCCTGCGGGATGAAAGAGGTCCGCCGGCGTCAACTTGCCTCGGAGATGCGTCTTCACCGCGCGCGTGTCGAGCTGCGTCTTGCTTATCGTTTGCCGGATAACCTGCCGCAGGACCATCGAGCCCGTCTCGCGCATCCTGCAAGTGATGCGCACCACCGTGCACAACGGCTTCCCGGTGTTTGCTGAAGAGGATCCGGAGGACGAGAACGGGGGCACGGTTTCGGAGGCCCCGAGCTCCAAGGCCCTGGTGACCCTTGGTCACAGCACCAGCACCCAAGGTGAGCAGCGAGGCCGCAGTCAGCCGCCTTGTACATCCTGTTTTCAGGGATACGTCCAGTAATGGTCCCGATAACTAATGCCCCGACCGTCGCTGTGCAGATATCAACGGCAACGCCACCGCCAACAAGGTGGCTCCCCTCAGCGGCCGCCTGGTGGGCCTCATTCTGCGCTCCCAGCTGCTGGTCCTGCTGCAGCGGCGGCACTTCTGCGACGCCACGGGCAGGCCCATTGGTCGCGACTACAGCGAGCAGCAGGAGCTGGAGATGGAGGTGCGCGAGGGGGAGGGACACGTGCTGAGTAGCTGGAAGGCACAGCCGTGCTCGCAGTGGGTTGGCATGAGAGGATTGCGCGTGGCAGTTGAACCTGGTGGATTCCCGTTCCGTGATGGCAGATCCCTCGCTACGCGGTACCGCGCGTAGTGGCATTTAATGCCCAAAACCCCGATTTAGCCTTCAGGATCCAGACGACCCGCAAGTGAGCCCTGAACCGGATTCACCCGAACCAATGTCTCGCGCCTCTGCGTCCCTGCCCGTGCACCCTCTTCCTCTATACAGACGGAGATGCGCACGTTCTTCCGGCGCTACTTCACGCACGCGCGCTACGTCAGCGCCACCGCGCAGCCGCTGGACGAGCTCAAGCTTGACGGCGTGCACGCGGGCTCCACAACGCTGGACCTCAGCAACCTCTACATCGACATGCGGCCCTACATGAACAGGTGCGTGTGGGGGACAAGCCTGGAAGGGCATCTGGCCAGTATGGCGGCCGGCGCTTCGGGGTGTTCTCCAGCGTATGAGGGTGTATGTTTGCACTGGTTACGGCGGGTTGGTAACCCACACAGTAGCAAGCTCCATCAGGGGCCACGGACTGCGCTATTACATGCCCTGTCTTCCATTTACCTTGAATCTGCTTTCTCGCTGATTTCCTACATCCGTCTGCCTCCGCAGGTCGCCATTGACCATCCGTAAGGACTGCTCTGCGGCTCGCGCGCACCAGGTGTTCATTAATCTGGGTCTGCGCCACCTGCTGGTCGTGGACGCGCGTAACCACGTGGTGGGTGGGGACTGGGCGCTGGCTGGGCGCCAGCGTAATTTTAGCGACTCGTGCACGCTACCAGAAGTGCCAAAAGACACGTCCCACAACGTATTAAGGACCCAAAGGCGGGGCCATCTTGTTCTAAGTAACTTGACCGCCGTCCTGCTCATTGTTGGGCGTTGGTGGGGACCCCAAGGTTTTGGACGTCGCGATCGTTCGGTTTGTTGCCCCTCAACTGCGATTCGCGTCGCGCGTGTTGTCGCAGGTGGGCATCATCACGCGCAAGGACCTGGACCACGCCGCCGGCCACGGCTGGTGGCGCATGAGCCACGTGGCGGAGCCGCCGCGCAACAAGTTGCTCAAGCACTTTCGCGGCATCCCCTCGGTGGGCTTCCTGGCGCGACTCATCGGCGGGGGTGGCAGCAGCAACGCGGCAGCGAACGCCAACGGCGGCGCGGCGGCGGCGGCAGATCCGGAGGCAAACGGCGGCGCCAACGGGCAGGCCCGGTACGTGCACGGGCTGGCTTTAGGGGCATGCTGGAGTGTGCATGCTTGGGCGCGGTCACGGGCCCGGGGAAACTGGAAGAAGCCTCCCGCCCCGTTACAGCGGGTGTAAATGCACTTGTGGTAACAGATCTCTAGGATCTACGGGGGCTGAGAAACTTCGCGTGCTCTTCGGTTTGCTTTGAGCGCTTTGAAACGTATTCAGTGGTGATCGCTGCGCTGAACGCTCACACGCTTCCGTACACTTGCGCCTTTCCTTGCCTGCAGGGACGCGGAGCAGGGTCTCCCCCACGGCCATGGCCACCGGTAAACGCAAGGTTGACCACCACTCGGTGCCCCATCGGGCAGCGATACCAGCGGAAGAGGTTGGCCGAAGGTATGCGTGCCTGCATTGAAGGACTTGGCCAGGTGCGATGCCGATGCCTGCCTGAAGATGCGTTGTCGAGTCGGCAGCGGCGGCGTGCGCCGCTTGCGCGGAGGGTATGGAGGCGGGACGCGAAGCCACTCTGGGCGGCGCGCTCATCGTATGCTATTGGAGGTTATTTGTTTGAGTGCGGAAGGTGGTTGCGTACCTGGTCAGGCCGCGCGGTTATCAGTGGTGTTCTAGGTGGTGCAGTGGCGTGAGCGACCTCGGTGCATGGGCAGCCGTCATCTGGGTCCGGTGTACTGTGCGTTGAAGGGCAGCGAGCATGTGAATGCTTGTGCAAGAGAGGTTTCATAGAGGTTTTGATAATGCGGCTTTCAGCGTCCGCATGGCCGAGGTGGTTTTGGTGGTGCCATGCGGTGCGCCTTCGAGTGGGGCGCGTCGCTGCGCAAGTGCCTGGACAGTGTTCATTGCGAGGGCTTAGTTATACCGTATTCTTGATTACGTGTGCCGCGTGTTGAGAGGAGCGGAGTTTGTCTCGAGGGTAACGTGCTGAGCGTGGGTGTTTCGGAAGGGATCTCGGGCACACTGCTGATTAAAAAGGGCGTGAAGCGAAGTGGTCGCGGAGAAGTTGAGGGGGTCATCTGGCAAGGCAGGTCGTCTGCCTCAGGCCCCCCAAATAGCGAGCCGTCTGAAGGGGGCGTCGACGTGAAGAGCCGGGTCTCCGAAGCCAAAGTACCGCAACCTGCGCCGTATGTTCGAGTGACTAAGGTTGCGTATGGCGCCAGGTCCCAGGCAAAACCCAGGCTTTGAGCACGCGGCTGACCACACGGCCGCCGCGCATCGCCTGGGACGTTAGGTGTTTACAACAAAATGCTATGGCTTCCCGCTTGGTCGGGCCTGCTGCCCGCAACCCCGTTTTGCGTGGGGCCGCAATATTAATGTTCATTCGCCGAATGCCGCACACGGCTACGAGTTCGTTTGCTGTACGAGCTCTCCACGTGTGCGGCCGACTTCGTACGACAATTTGGCTTAGGTCCGATGACGTGGTGATGCGGAGGCTGGCGGTGCCCCGCGGCGTGGCGCGTGATAAGTGATGCCGAAGGTTGACACGTGGTTTGAACTGTGAGTCTGTGACCCATTCGACAATCGACATACGCATATGAAGACAGCACACAACGCTCCTCCTTGATTTCTGTGTCGCCGGCTTGGTGATCTCGTACCGTCTGTGGTCTCTTCCTTACTGCCTGACCATGACGTTGGCCACTTATCCGGCGTGTGCTGATGACCGCAGCGTCCAGGCCGGATGAGCCTGGGGGCTCCAGAATTAATCCCAATTTCCTGGTAGGTGGCCTGAAGATATGGCCGCGTACCATTGTCGCTTCGTGTCGTTCCGAATGGCGCACTAAGCGCTCCTGGACATGGGCCCCTGGACCGTCGCTTTGTAACGCATCAAGTCCCTTCCAGACTTTTTAACGCGACTGATCCTCGTTCAGATGTGTTCCTGGCCTGTGCCCTGGCAAAACCCTGCCCTAGCAATACACACCAGCTACGTCGACACCCAACGTCCGAAATGTCACTGAGACGCGTGCCTGCCTCTACGGTTAAGCTCTAATGCCCTGCGCTCACACGATCAAAATGCCTGCAGTACTGCTACACATCCCTGGAATTTAAAACGTTTGCAGACATTAGCAGTGAAGTCAGTGTCGACAGCAGCCGCCTGCAAGACACCCGCGGACCTAAGTCTTATGTACATAACCACGACAAACCTGCGCAGCACCTGCCTCCTTGGCGACCGTTGGCGGGAGGGGGGAAATAATCATCCGCCCGCATTCAGGAATGTCGACCGGGCCCCCCACCTCACACCAACACGCCGCACCCCCATCCCGTATTGCTGGGTTCTGGGTCCGTTCGCTAACGCCGTCTCCATCTCCGCTGCGGTATCTTCTTTTTACCCCCATCCCGCTCAGGCGCCCTCACAAATATCTCGCCGTGTCCTGCCATGCCGGCTTCTTCCGCGCCGGCTTCTTCTCCTCCCCCTTCACCCCCTCCCCCCCGCCCCGCAGCCGCGGCCCCGCCGACGCCGGCCGCCTCCCCCCGCCTCCTCCTGTCCCTCCGCCTCCCCTTCCGCTCGCCCCCCCCGCCGCCGCCGCCGGCTCCGCGAATCGCTTCATTACATACATGCACGGCCGCGGCCCATCCAGTCCGTTGTTCGCCCGATACTCCACATCCGCCAGCTCCCGTTCCGCCGCTATCTCCCGCTCTCGAAGCTGCCGGTACCTGGCCTCCAGAGAAAACAGCACCTCAACCTCCCCCTCCAGCGCCTCCGCCCCCGACTCTCGTAAACCCGCTGCTGACCGCCGCCGCGCCGGCGAGCTACCCTCGGCGCCAGCGGCTCCGCCGGCGGCGCTGGGCGGCCGCGGCGACGCCCCCGCCTGCTCGTTCGCCTCCGCCCCGTGCCATTGCATAGGGCTTGCGGAGGCGGCCGAGTTTCGGAGGGTTGGGGGGTTGGTGGTGCCGGTGGTGCGTTGCGCCAGCGCTGCAGCGGCGGCTCGGCGGCGCAGTTGGTTTCGGAGCTCCGCCATGGCTGCGTTGCTGACCCAGCAGTCCTCCGCGGGTCGGGCCCCCCCTGGAGTCCAGTGCCCCGTGGTGGCGTACTTGCACAGGGCCTGCGGGGCCGCAAAGGAAAACACGCCCAGGAAGGGTTAAAAAGAGGCAGCACGAAATGCAAGTACAAGCGGAAGCACAGGCACAAGAGCAGGCACGCGTGCAAGCACAAGCGCAAGCACGCGTGCAAGCACAAGCGCAAGCGAAGTGCAAGCAGAAGCACAAGTGCCAGCACCAAGCACAAGCTCAGCCGCAAGCGCTGACCAGCTGGTGCCCCCGGAGGGGAGGGGAGGGGGCTGGCGGGTGGTGGTGTGGGTAGCGAAGGATAGGGCGGGGGTAAAAAAACCCTAGGATACAGCAGGGAAGGGCGGGTGGAGGGGCGGGTGAGCGGGACCCGGCCCACCTTGTGCGACTGGTAGTCCATCTTGGCACACGCCTCAGAGCAGTACCATGCCGCCTTGCAGGCCCGACACCGCATCAGCCGCAACCCGTCAGCCGCGTAGAAGCAGCGGCTGCCGCAGCCGCCGCAGTGAGCCACACCCAGCGACTTGGGAACACTGGCCTGAGAGGGAGGGGGAGAGGAGGGAGAGGGAGAGGGAGAGGGGGAGCAACAGTGAGAGGGAGAGGGTGAGAGGGGGGGGGTGAGGAACAGTGACAGGGAGAGGGAGAGTGGGAGGAACAGTGAGGGGAGGAGGGAGCGGAGGAGGGAGAGTGTTTCGGAGCGGGAGGCCGGTCGAGGAGGCCATCCCCGGGAGGGAGGACAGGGCCCATGGACGGTAATTGGTTGCGTAGGGCCATTGACAACTTTCCGTCTGCAAATCAACGGCGAAGCGGGGCGCCGTTTTGGGGGGGGGGGTGTTGCCAGCGCGGGAGGGGCAAGTAAGATGAGGAGTTGAGGACGCAGGGGGATGGGCAGCGATCCGGGTTGGGGTCTTGGGGTGCTGCATGTGGGGGGTGGGGGGCTCCAGGGGGGTACCCGGGGGAGCTTTTGGATTGCGTCGCAACAACAATAAACACTAAACAACCGGCAAGCAACACTGGGAGAGGGAGCAGCGCTGGGCCGCTGTGCACCGCTTGGCCCGCTGGTTGCGGGAGGCTGCGGGAGGCTTATCGGCTTATCGGCACCACAGCCCAGCCTCGACCTCAACCTCTCCGACAAGTCGCCCCAAACCCGCCCTTGCGTTTGCTGAAGCCTCCACCACCACTCCACCTGTTCCAAATCCAGCACGCGCGCGCCGCCCGCGACCGCGACCGCGGCCGCTGTCGTCGCCGCCCCGCCGGCGGTGTCGTACAGTGCCGTACGCTGCGCCCAGCGCTCGTTGCAGTCGAAGCCCACGCCCAGTTTGTGTTTTTCCAGCAGCGACCCGCCGTGGTGCCGATACGCCTCCCGCAGTTTGGTGGCCACGTGGCCGTTGGCAACGTCCAGCTCGCGCTGGGCCTTGGACTGCCGTACGATCTGCGTACGACAAGCAGATACACACACAGCGACGCAGCGTGTGTGGAGCGTCACAAGTGGGCAGAGCTTCGGAGCGCCGGAGGCCGACCGAATGCAGACGCGGCCCGGCGGGAAGGGGTGAATGTGGGTGGTGGGTGGATGTGTGGGTGGGTGAGGAAGGGGTTGAACAATATTCAAAAGGGGGACCCTGGATCGCACGCGCAGCGGCGGCGGCGTATTCCCCACCCCCGGCGCAGGGCTTCTTGCTTCATTCTTGCAAATTTACTCTTTAACCCCCCCCCGGCGACGGCCCATGGCCCCTCAGCACAACAAAGCACAGCGCTGCACGACGCAGCACAACGCATCACGGTGCGGACTGGCGTAGCCCTAAAGCCCCTGAACCCCTGAGTCCCCTCCCCTCTCCTCCCCTCCCCTCCCCCCACCTGGTGTGCCGGCTCCGTGGGTGGCCAGGGGGCGGGTGGCACGTAGTGCAGCGTCTCCGGCATGTCGCTCTGGGCCTTGCCTGTGTACGGCAGGTACGGCAGGTACGGACAATACGGTACGTCGGTATCGTAAGTGAGTAGGGACTTACTGCCTACCTACCTACCTACCGCCCAGGGAGGGCCGGCTGGCCCGTGCCGGCTGGCCCGTACCAAGCTCTTGGACGTCAGCCAACTCCGCACATCCGTCTTTGCCCGCGTCTCGCCCCGCCCTGTTCCCGCCCCGCCCTAACCCTGCCTTGTCCCGCCCCGCCCCGCTCCCATAAGCAGTAAAGATCAAACGGAACGGCAAAAGAGAGACCCGTCAAACGCCACCTCGTCTCGCCCCCCCCCCCGCAACGCAAAGCAGCCCATCGCATCTCACACGTTTGCATCACTCCCCGTTCCCCGTTCCCCTCCCCTCGTCCCTCCCCCCAAAGCACCCCGCCCCCAACCCTCCCGGGGCGCCAGCCCCCCCCCCGCCTCTCCTCCCTCCCCCTCACCCGCCCTCTCCTGCCTCCGCCGCTGCCCCCCAGCCACCGACTGGTAGCCCTTGGGCGCATGGAAGTTGGCCGGGGGCTCCCGCCGAATGTCCGCCAGCTTGCGAGCCATCACTGAGTTGTCGGCGGCGATGCGGGCCCAGCGCTCATCGTCCAACCTAACCGACCAACCGACCGACCGACCGACCGACCGACCGACCGACCGGCAGCAGATGTTTTGAGGGAGGGTGAAAAGAAGATACCGCAGCGGAGACGGAGACGGCGTTAGCGAACGGACCCGGAATTCAGGGGGGGGAGGGGTCGACAGGCGGAGGGGTTTGTGTGTGTGAGGGTGGTGGTGGTGGTGGTGGTGGTGGTGGTGGTGGGGTATCCGTAAGGAAAGGCGAGCCGCGGCTAAGGAACCCCGGGTTGACGGGGGGCGGGGTGTCTCGTGGGTCGGATTAATCGGGTTTGCAGGGCGGTGGAGGTGGGGATGTGAGGTGGGGAGGGGTGTGTGGCGCGATGGATCGTGAGTCGAGGTGACGGAGGGTTGGATCGGCTTCGCGGTAGGGAGGACACGTCCGCTGGCCCAGGATAGAAAGCGGCAAGGGTTCCAAAGCAGCGCTTATGAGAAGCGTTTGATACGGATGTTTAAAGCGCGTCTTTGGTTCGTCGGGTTTCGTCATTGACGTGTGCGCGAGTCTCAGCATGGTGGAGTTACATGCGCAAGACCGAGAAGCGGTAAGGAAATCTGTTTTATCTAGATAGCTATAATGTTCAGAGTTCGTTTAACGGAGCAGCACCGGTCAAGTAAGACACAATAACAGCACCGTATCACGCACCTGTTTCTGCGGTAAGGCGCCTGCTGTCTGGCGTAATCGACAGACGCCATGTTACTGGATTCATAAGGCAATTCCGCCATGTCAATGAAGTCTACCAGGGAGCGGCCTTGAAGTGGTGAAGTGGTGAAATCTAACATATGTAAAAGGCCATAACTCTAAATACGTACATGATCTGTAGTTACATAGTCGGTACACGTGATATTATGAGGCAAACGAAAATCACCAGAGTATACATACAGCCGAAACCGCTTTAATTTTCTTTGCTCCGTGGATAACGTCAAAGTGCAAGTCGGCTCATGATTAATCATACTTTGAGCCAACATCTTCTTGACATCTTTCTTGCTCATAATTTGGTACTGGGCACTTGCGTTCAGCTGAAGCGACCCATGGGTCCATCAGGCGGGGCTTTGGCGCGCTGACGCGCCCATTCCCGGATGCATGGGGCTCCAATAACAGGTATTGATACGAGCAAGGAGCAATCCTAACGGATCCGCTGCCTGTTCGTTTGGATCTGGAGCCTGCCGTAGCAGTTACTACGACCGTACGTTACTGCCGTTTCGCAACGCACCGCTTCGTCCTCCTGGCAGTCACCCCTCTTTCTCCTCAACTTGCACTTGCGGCTCGTGCCTGGGACGCTGCCGCCCGCAACGTCCATGGTAGTGCTGCCCTTTCCACTGAGAACAGAACACTGGCCGTGGACGTGGCGCCCCTCCCCCCGTGCCGTCCCCCTGCGTTACTGCGTTACTGCTTGCATCCGTCCGTCCGCTCAAGTAACCGCACATTCAACCCCCACCCGTACCCACGCCCCACCATGCAACCCCCTGTCCCCCACTCCATCCCCCCCTCCCACCCTTCCTCCCGGGCTCCGAATTATCTATGGACACCCCCCTACCTCCGCACACGCAGTGCTGCCAAGGTCAACTTCCCAAACGGACCCCCGCCGGGGGACGAGGCCCACGCCGGCGGTGCGACCGCGGCGGCGGCCCCCGCGGCGGCCGCGGCCGGCGGGTCGAACGCGGCCGGCGCCGCCGGCCCCAGCAGCAGAGGCGTCGTCGTCTCCGCCTCCACCAGCATTTGCCGGCGGCGCCGCCGCCAGCCGTCGCTGACGTCCTCGTCGGCTCGGCCGCCTACGCGTCAGCCTGTCGTCCGGCCCAGCCGACCCACGGGTCGGTCCCACCGGCGGCTGCCGCCCCTGCCGACGCCGCCACTGCGACGCCCCCTGCTGCTGCAGCGGCGGCGGCAATGACGGCGGCGTTGGCGGTGTCGGCGGCGCGTGCGGCGTCGGCGGCTACCCCGAGAGCCGAGTCACTCCGGAGGAGGTCCTGACTGGTGCTGTCTCGGCCGCTGCGGGCCCGGGAGGTCAGCGACGAGTACGACGAGTACGACGAGTTCACCGAGGAAGGCTCTAGCGGTGAGGGGCGCCAGCGGCGTTGCCGCTGCTGGCGGCGCTGGCCCCGGCCCCAGCTCCACCGTACCGCCAGACCGTGGACCACAGCTGGCGGTGGCGCCGCCGCCTTCCAGCCTCCGCCGGCCAGGGCCGGCCGCTGCGGGCTCGGCGACGGCGGCGGCGGCAGAGGGTCCGCTCTCCGCTGCCGCTGCCCTTCTGCCACCTGCCGCCGGCCTTATTTATGGGACATGGCCACCCGACTGCCCTGGCGGTAAGCGGAGAGCGCGGTTTGGATCGTTTGTGTCCTCGGCCCGGTTGGGCTTCACCAGTAATATTTAGAGCCACTGGCTCCAGGGGGGGAGGGAGGACACCCACCGGCCACACGGCCGGGGGGGGGCACCTGCGGACGACCCTTCGAGAGGCCTCAATAGTCTGTCGCAGCGAAGAAAGGTCGGCCGGCAGGGCGGCAGAAGAGCGCCAGAAGTGTCGTGCCGTTAACAGCCTTGTCGTCGGTCAGAAGACCATTTTCCGCTTTTGGTGTATTATCTGTAATCAAAAGCCCTACAAGACATTGATTGCTACAAGCACCGCGTTTCATACCTATCAGCGCTAAAGTTCCTGACATTAGGTAAGACCAGCTTGCTACCGCTAAGCTGCAAGCGGGGGTCAGGGAAGCCGTACTGCACTCCTGTGTCTATTGGGACTTAAAGGTACAGCGTAAGAAAATGACAATGGGTCCTTGCTTCCAACCGACCCACGGGTCCTGTGGCAAGGGACACGATTAACAACGGCGGGGGTCATCGAAAGGCCCTGTTGAGCGGGTTAACCTGACCTTCCGGCACAACGTTTAAATCTTACTCATACAGTCTCACTTCAGGCACTGGCACAAGTATCCCAGGCTATCATTCCGGATGCTGCGAAAGTTAACGGGAAGGCTCAACAGAGTAGAGCGCGAGAGTGCCCTTCAGGGGTATGGCGCAGCAGCCGCAGTTTCGAGGAGTCACCTTTGAAAAAGCAAGGAACAAGTGGAGGCCAAACATTAGAAATGCTGGCAGAAATAATTACGGAAACTACTTCGCCACCGCCGAAGAGGCAGCGCAGCAGTATGACCTGTAAGTTTGTCGGGCCTGGTAGGGGGCTTTGGCTCCAACGGATGCCATCTTGATGCATCGACACCGCGGCTACCCTCAGCGCCCCGCGTTCGAACCCCTTCTCAAGCAATTCCCTACACATTCCCGCCCGCCCCTCCTCTGTCGGCCCTGGGCGCACCTGACCAACTGAACCCGCACTCCATCGCTCCGGTCAGCATGGCGTACAAGCTCCGCGGCGACACTGCGGAGCTCAACTTTGAGCTGTCGAAGGAGCAGAAGGCTCAGCTGGGGACAATGACGTTCGAACAGCTGATCGTGTCCTTCCGTGCCCAGGGCGAGCGCTTCTCGAGCGGCAAGTCGCAGTTCCGCGGCGTGGATTGGCACAAGGATAAATCCAAATGGCGAGCTAAGATACAGGATACTGACGGCAAACAGAAGTCCTTGGGCTACTTCACGGATGAGATCCTGGCGGCGCTGGCCTACGACGCCGCCGCCCGCAAGATTCGTGGCGCGTAAGTACACGGCTGCCCGTGCTGCCCCCGCCACCCTGAGAACTGACCCCGGAGGTACAGCCCACCGTGCCGTCCCCTCTCCACTGTCGTTCCTTCTTGCTTGCATCCATCCGTCCGCCTACATAAACGCGCATTCACCCCCCCCCGTACCCGCGCCCCACCCTGCCCCCCCCCACACCCGCCCGCCCCAAAAGTGCCGCCAAGCTCAACTTCCCAAACGGGCCCCCGCCGGGGTACGAGGCCCATGCCGGCGGTGCGACCGCGGCGGCGGCCCCCGCGGCGGCTGCGACCCGCGGGTCGAACGTGGCCGGTGCCGCCGGCCCCAGCGGCGGCGGCGGCGGCGGCGGCGGCGCCTCCACCTCCGCCCCCGTGCCCTCCACGGCCGCTGCGCCGGCCCCCTCCCGCAAACGCGTCCAAGTGCGGCGCTCCCAGCACCCGCCCGCATTCGCAAGCACTGGCGTGCCGCCCACCATTGACCTGGAGGGCGGGCCGGCGCCGACAGTGCCGCCGCCCGCCGGCGGTGTCGTCCTCGCCGGCGCGGCCGCCGGCGCGGCCGCGTCGGCTGCCGTACAGGGCTCCACTGGAGGCCGCAGCGTCGCAGGCGGCCCTGTCGGCCCAGTAGCCGAGCCGGCAGCGGCACCGACCCACGGGTCGGCCCCACCGGCGGCTGCCGCCCCTGCTGCCACCGCCACTGCGACGCCCCCTGCTGCTGCTGTGGTGGCGGCAGGCGGCAGCATGCGTGGCGTCGACGGCGTCGGCGGCGGCGCTGGTGGCGACGAAGGCGTCGACGACGACAGCATGCGCGGCTTCGACGGCGGCGGTGACGTCGGCGGCGGCTGTGACGTTGGCGGCGGCGGTGACGTCGGCGGCGGCGGCTACTCCGGGAGCCGAGTCACGCCGGAGGAGAATCTGACTGGCGCTGGTTCGGTCGCTGTGGGCCCAGATCTGGCTCTTAAAGAGGTCAGCGACGAGTACGACGAGTACGACGAGTTCACCGACGAAGGCTCTAGCGGCGAGTACGATGAGGGCGAGTACGACGACGACGGCAGCGGTGGCGGCGGCGGTAATGCGTGCGAGGAGGGTAAGTCTCTGCGGTGTGTAGGTTTGAGGGGGAGGGGGGGTGTGCGCAGGGGATGTGGGTTCGGGGGGACAGCTGGGCGCGCGACGCGACGCGCTCCCTCCTGCATTGCGTGGTTTGTTTTGCTTGCCGCAAGCCCTGATTTGCTTGCCGCAATTCGATAGTCGCCTTATTGGCCGCCTGCTTCCGCCTGCCGAAGCGCCGATGCCCATCCGACAACGTGCCGCGGAGATGTAGCAACTGGGCCCGGAACGCGCCGACGAACGCGCCGACGGACGTATCTTTACATGCGGCTCGCCCGTCAGCTGTTCGTCGATGTGGGGATCCGCCTTCAGAGCACATGACTGGCCACGTGGCCAGGTTCCAACGAACCCCTAAAACACACGCCCCGCCGCCCGCCTCCCCCCGATCTGTGTTGCCGTTCAACGCCGTGCTAACACCGCGCGTGTGTATGTGTATGTGTGTGTGTGTGTGTGTGTGTGTGTGTGTTGAGGTGCGCGTTTGACCTCCTCCTCCCAACCAACCGAGCATGCATCTGAACCCCGCCCACCCCTCGCACGACGTCATTTCGCCCGCCTCGTTATTTCCCCTGCCCCGTTCATTCGGTTTCCGAGTCCTTTGCAATCGCACCCTCACCCGCCCCCTTCGTGCACTCCCTCCTGCCCAGCACCCGTACCGGTACCGGCACTAACCTACCGCTTCATTCTCTGAAAAACCCCAACACCCGAACCGCCCTCGACCCGGCCGACTCCAGGGCTCCTGTCCGGCTCTTCCCTCGACTACACGGACGAAGAGCAAGGGCTGGTGGACTGGTATTACGAGGGCGGTCAGGAGCAGCAGGGCACGTTGGGGGGTTGAGTGCGGGGGCGGGGGCGAGAGCGGGAGGCGGAGGGTAATGGAGAAGATGCCGCAGCGAAGGGGTTTTAGTGAGCGTTAGTGAGCGTTCGTGAGGAATCCAGCAATACGGGGAGGGAAGGGGTGGTACCAGGAGCTGGGATGGGCTTCTGGGGGGGAGAGGGAGAGAGGGGGGCAGGGGCGTGGGGATACCGATGAAAGACGAGAGGCTTTGGGGAAGGGGGGGGGATCCAGAGAGGAAGGGGCGGGCGGGCGTATCCTCGAATTGCGTTCCCCTCTAATCCTGTCCTCCTGTCCTAGTCTCTGGGTTTGTTCCACCAACCGCGCTTGCTGCAGGCGTCGCGGCCCCCGGCGGTGCCGCTGCCGGCGGTGGCGGTCGCGGTGGCGGTGGGGTCTCAAAAGCCGCCGCGGCGGATTACGAGGGCATCGTGGAGGACGACGAGGAGGAGGAGGAGGGGGAGGCGGAGGAGGTCGCGGAGATGGACGAGGCGGCGGCGCGGCTGGCGAGACACGACGCGCTCCGGGTGGGTTGGGCTGGGGGGGGGGGGGGTATGGTTCCATTGGTAATCACACAGCACGACAGCAGCCGTACTTGCCGTACTTGCTGTATCTCACTTTTCGACGCGCCCACTTTGTGGTGGAAATGTGAATGGGCGTGCCCGGCCCCGGCAAACCCATTCCCCCCGCCCGCTTCCCCCCCGCACGTAACCACTCGCTCCTCATCTCCAGTTGACCCACCACGCTGCCGTACTGCATTTCCATCCATGCAGTACGATTTACCGTACCCCCGTCGCCCCTCCCCTCCTCCGTTCCCAGACTTGGATGGCGACAATGACCCCCGAGGAACAGCTGGAACTCCAGGTGATTTGAATTTCCGTTTTATTTGGATTTGAATAAATACACATTTCACGCAAGCGACTGAATTTTGGCGCGGCCGGTAACCGTACGTCTGTAGTACCAGTAACGATGCCGTGGTGCTGTTGCCGTGGTACGAACGCCGTACACGAGACACCGCAGTCTGGAGGTCTAATTTCGGGGTCGTGGAAGGGTGTACGTCAGTGTACGTTAGTGTACGGTCCGCCGTAGATCACAACGGGATGAGTAATGCGCCCCCTGTAGGGTGGAAGCGTGGAAACTCTCCCGCAATGCCGCCTTCTGCAGCTCTGTTAATATATACACATGCGAGGTATGGAATCAACATACGGTATGAGCCCGCGAGGGGAGTGTGCAGAAATCTAAATTGCGAAATCCAACACAGAACCCGGCGTCATGTCGCCGTACTGCCGTACACCTGCAGGAGGGCCTCCAAGAGCTGTACGGCAACGATGAGTTTGGAGATGATTGGATCGGCGCCGGCGGCATCCCCGCCGGCGGTGGCGGCACCGCCGGCGCCAGCGGCGGCGTAGCCGCCGTTGACACGGCCGGCGCCGCCGCTACGGCGGCGGAAGCGGCCGGCACCGCCACTACGGCGGCGGCGGCTGCGTCAGTCGTCGACCCCACCGGCGCCAATCTATTGGCAACAAAGCTGGAGGGGGCATCACTGATGGGGACCAGTACGACAACGACGGACCGTCTGGTTTCGGAGCTGCTAGGGGGGCTTTCGCTGTCGGGTGGGGTTTAAAGGGGGGGGGGCGGGCACGAGGGGTTTCCGTTTCGGCGGGGGCGGGGGGGGGGGAGGGTGGGATGGAAGGGCGCGCAGGGCGGGGGTGGTCTTTCCCGTGCGCGTTCGTGGGAGTTTTCGAGCAGAGGGTAAAAAGTGCGAAGGGGGAGTTGGAGCTTGGAGGGGTAAAAGTAGGGGCCCGCGCTGTGGATTCGGGGTCCGTGTGTGACCCGACGCCGCCGGCCACCCCCAACACCCGCGCATCCGCACCCCGTGTCGTACGACAACCGCTCGTTGTTCGTCCACGTTGCCGTACGGATGCAGACGAGGACCGCGCACAGGTGCTCCGGGATCTGCCCGCGACGCAGGCGACGGCCGCAGCCGCAGCCGCAGCCGCCGGGCAGGCCGGCAGCGGTGTCGGGCCGAGCGGCAGCGGCGGCGGCGCCGCCGCCGCCGCCGCCGGACCGACCGGCGGCACCGCCGCCGCCGCCGGAGCCCCCGCGACAGCGACGCGGCCCAACATCCATTTATCTGAGGGCAACTGGACCGATTGGTAGGGGGGTGGGACTCGGGGGAGTTGTGAGGTCAGGGACTTCATTGGGGTTTTTGGGCTTTTTAGGGTTATTAAGAGTTTAAGGGTTGTTTTAGGGTTGGGTTTTAGGATATGTAGCTTTGCTTATAAACTTTCCTCTCCGGAGGCCGCCGGAACAGGGGGGCACCTACACTACCGTCGACCCATGGGTCGGGTAGAACGCGCCGGTGGCCGATGGATCTCCGTACACTGTACGATTTGGGATCCATGCGGAGATCTGGTGATTGCGTCTCTCGGTCCGACGTCCAACGTCCGGAAATGAGAGATAAATGGTGATCGGATAGATTCGAGGTTGACGTAAACGGGATTGATCGGGTCGTACACATCGCATCGCATCACGTCATGTCTGGGGGCGGCGCCGGCACGAGAACGGCAAACGGAAAACGGTTGTACGATGTTTTTGTACGGCGCCTACGGCAGTCAACCGACATCATCGTGCAGCGGCAGTCAAAAGTCAGGCGAGGGCTTCCTCCGCGCGCGGCTCAACGTTTAACCCACTCCCCTCCCGCCTTTCCCCCCGTTTCCCCCTCCCCCCTCTTCCCCCCTTTCCCCCCTTCCCCCATCAACTCACGGAAGGTGGGACCCGGTCGAGGGACCCAAGAAACTGAAGTCCATTTGGTACGACTTCCCGCCGGATGACGTACTTTGGGACAAGACCCTCTCCGCACAGCTCCGCGAGCAGGTACACATCACACACACACACAAACACGCGTCGGACACACACACACACACACGCGCGTCGGACACACCAGAACCAGTGACACTGCGTTACATTGCCGTACATGTTGACACGTGGTGGTGGTGGTGGACGTGTGTGTGTTTGGACCTTTGACTGCCCCTCCCCGCCCCGCATGCGCCCAACCCCCCCACCCCCCGAACGCCCCCTCCCCCCCAACCCCTTCCCCCCAACCCCCGCACACACACACCACTTCGCTGGCGGGTCGGCAGAACGCGGTCGTCATGAACCGACTGGAGCGAGTCATTGCGGGGGAGAAGCTGTCGCCGGAGGAACTTCAGGTAATGGGAAGATCCAGGCTTTAAATCCAGGTTTCGGATCCGGTCTGGATCAGAATTGGATGCGTTCCATCACCAGACCCCACGTACCCCAAATCCCTCGGCCTGTCCTTTTCTCCAGCTCACGCGCAAAAGACGCTCCCGTCGGTGAAATTGAACCGAGAGAGCAATGCCCGGTCGTGGTCCGGGTGTGCAATCAACGGTTGAAACGTGTGTGCGAGGGGGGGGAGGGGCCCGACCCGTGGGTCTGCGGGTCACCGGGGGTCCATTCGATGGTCGGCCCCTCCCTTTCCCTTCCCTCTCTCGCCCCCCCTTACGGAGCCGCGGCGTTTCCGTTCTCAATTAACCCCTTCGCCCCTTCGTCCATCAATTAACCCTTCCTCCGAAAGGTCGGGCCCCTACGGGTCCAGGGTCCAGGGTCCGATCGCCTAAACCCTGCTCGCCACCACCCCTCCGCCCGTTCCCCCCCCCCTGCGGTCTCATCTCGGATCTCCCCCGCCCGCCCCAGGACATTCGGTCCAAGGCAGCAGCCCACGCTGAACCCGGCTTCGCCGCCGGCGTCCCCGCCGCCAGCGCCGCCGCCGCCGCCGCGCCCAGATCCGCCCCTCTGTACGGGACCGGCACCGGCACTGGCTTCGACTTTGCCTTCTCCGCCGGAAATTCCGCACCGACAACCGCCGGCGCCGGCGGCTCCGCGGGCCCCTCCCACTTTCCGGGTTTCGTGTTCACCGCCGGCGGCGCCGGCCGCGCCGCCGCCGCTGCCGGTGGCGCCGGCCCCGGCCCCAGCTCCGCCGTCCCACCGGGTCCGCCGACCGCGGCTGGCGGCGGCGCTGCCGCCGCCGCCACTTTCCAGCCATCACCGGCCCCGGCCGCCGCCGGCTCAGCGGCGGCGGCAGCGGCGGCGGCGGCGGGTGAGAAAGAGGTTCCGCTGCCGCCGCCCTTCGGCGGCCTTCCGCCGGCCGGCGATGCGGCCGGACGGCGGGGGCGGCGGCGGTACTTCCCCACCGCGGGTTGGCCGCTGCAGCCGCCGCCGCCGCCGGGTCTGTGGGCGCCGCCGCCGCCCGAGTTCCTCCACTTCATGGCCGCGGGTGACATGGTGGGTAGGTTGCGGCCGTACGGTACGACGTCGTACCTGTATGGTACGACAGGAAGCTGTACTTGAGCCCCGAGGCCCGGATTCGGGGGCGCTGTTTGCGGAGCCGCGGAGCCGGAGCAAGTTATGGCCGTTAAATCCGTTGGCGCCGTTGTGGCCGTTGGAGCCGTTGGTCCTTGTACGACCGGATCCGCGTGTCGTAGGGGCCAGGGGCCGTGAGAACACCGACTGACAGCCGTACTTTCACTAACCGCTATCTGCCTCCCTCCCTCCCTCCTTACCTCCTTACCTCCTTACCTAACCCCCTGTCCATGTCCCTGTCCCTCCCCCTCCTCTCCCTCCACGCCCCTCCCCCTCCTCCCCCTCCACGCCCCTCGCTACACATACACAAATACACACACAGGCCGCTGCGGGAGATGTTATGACGCGAGCCATTGAGCTGCTGAAGGCCGCTGGCGTCGACGCCGCCACCGCCGCCGCCATCGCCGCCGGCGACGTCAGCGCCCTGCCGCCGCCGCCGCCACCGCCACCGGCCGGCAGCGCCGCCGCCGCAAGCGGCAGCGCGGCACCACGCGCCGCCGCCGCCGCCGCCGACCCGTTCGGCTACCCGATCGGATCGTACGACGCCAACGGTATTTTGTACCGGGCGGCAGTTGAGACGGCGCGGCTAGAGGGTCGTCCGCCGCCGCCGCCGCCGAACCGGTATACGTTCATGAATAACCTGACCGGCCCGCGGGTCGGTCCGGGCCTTATGGCGCAGCCGCTGGCGGTGGCGCCGCCCTGGCTGGCAGACCATAAGGAGGCGCACAAGGTACGACAGGAGGCCGCACGACCGAAATTGTACGGCAGGGATTGTACGGCAGGAACGCGGGGGAAATGTACGGTATGTGGCGGATGTTGAGTGCTGGGAGTGCGTTGATGTGGCGGGGGTTTGGCCGTACGACCGAAAAAACCCTAAAATAATATGAAGAAACCCTAAAACTCCTTAACCCCTATTTACACATTCGACAGATCAACAGCTACCGGACCGAGGAGATGGCTCTGGATCTGGAGCGGCTCCGAAACCGAGATCCCGACTTCAAGATGCGGACGGAGATGCCGGTGGGGGTGCGCTCGCCCGCCCGCCCGCGTGTGTATGCGAGAGAGCGCGCGTGCCTGCGCGAGAGAGCGCGCGTGCGTGTGGTCCAGCCAAGATGTGGCTCATGTGACCTCCTTCCCTGCGCTGCGCTTCCCTTCTTCATTACTATCCTACACCTACGGCCCCGCGCTCGCGCTGCTGCCTGCCTGCCTGCCTGCCTGCCTGCCCGCCTGACTGACTGGTTCAGCGACTCCGCACGAACAGAAGAGGTTTGCCGCTCTCCTTCCACTTCCCCTCTCCCCCCCACCACACACGCCCCCACCCCTCAACCACCCCTCGCCGCCCCCGCCACCCCCTCCCCCCCCACACACACACACTCACGCCCCCAGGAGTGTCTCAGCAGGGAGTCCCTGCTCTCCTCGGGCTACTTGGGTCCCCGGGATCTGCCTATGTCGGATTCGGACTCGGACTGTGACCAGGAGGGCAGGTGAGGGGGAGCAGGAGGTGGGAGGGAAGTGGTAGGGGGGAGGAATGGGGGGGAGGAAGTGGGTTTGTGTGCATTGAAACGGCTAACCGTCTACTGTTATAACCAACCGGCAACCGAAAACAACTCCCAACCGTCAACCAAATCTCACCCTGCTCCAGGGAGCTGCCCCCGGGTGTGCCGCACACCCCCATGGAGTGGCGGGCGGAGGGCCCCGGACACGTGCCTGCGTACAGGTACGACGGCGCTGTCGTACATGTGCTGTACGGCAGGTTGGTTGGACCGAGTTGGTTGACGGTGTCGGTTGGCTACCGGTGGCCAGCGGGCATCTGGTCGGCGGCTGGTGGAGGGGGCGGGGGTTAAACCGGCGGCCTGTTGCCCGATTCCCCCGAGCCCTTTCTCCCTCTCCATTATCCAATTTCCGTATTCCCGCATTCTGGTAGAACATTTCCGCCCCTTTTGCGCCCCAAAGCCCGCCAACGCCGCCTCCTCGATTACTCCACTGCCAGTCGACTTTCTCCACTCTCCCCCGCTCTCCCCCGCTCTCCCCCGCTCTCCCCCACCCAGCACCCACCCCCCCTCCATTCCCCCCAGGCGGGTGCAGCCCCCCGATCCGCCGCTGCCGCCCCCCACCCTCAGCTGGGCGGAGGCAGTGCGCGCCGCCGCCGAGCGCCTCAACCGCCCAGTGCCCGACCCGCTGCCGCCGCCGCCGCCGCTGCTGCGGCCGCCGCCGCCGCCGCCGGGCCTCAGTCCCGCCGCCGCGGCGGCGATGGCGACGGCGGCGGCGGAGGCGGAACGCAACCCGCAACCCGTACCCCACTTCAGCCAGCAGCAATTGGACTGGGAGCTGGAGTACGACAGTCGTACGGCACGACTGCCGCGTGTACGGCGAGTCGCGCTGGAGGAGGTGGGTGGTCTTTGCTGCTGATACGGTATCGGAGAATTGGGGGGTGGGTCGATGTGTCGATGTCGCAAACAGTACGGCCGTACCAATGTCGTACTTTGCCCCACCAACCAACCCCCTTGCCGGGCCTGCTCGATCTCCAAACCCACCACCGCGGGTGGACACGGCGACCCCACCGTCCTTCGTCACCCTCCCCAAACCCCCCTTCCCCGGTATCCTTTTTCCTAACCCCCCTCCCACCTCCCCCCACCCCACCAACCGATCGGGGCAACGCTCTCCCGCCCCCCACTCCCACTTTGACACCACCCCTTCCCGCAATCCTCCCTCCCTCCCCCCTCCACCGGGGCCACCTCCTCTCCCTCAAAAAAACACTCCCTCAAAAAAGCTCTTCATTTGCCCCAACGCCCCCGGTCCCACACCTCCCCCGCTCCACTCTCCCCTCCACTCTCCCCTCCATTCGCCCCTCCACCCCCACACTCCACCCCATCCCCCCCAAAAAGGTGGATCTTGCCGAGATGGCCTTTCGACTGCAGCAGCTGAGTCGTCCGGGGGCCGCAATTCAGCTGTAAAGGGAAGGGCGACGAGATGCAAAGAGATGCAAAGAGATGCAAAGAGATGCGAAGAGATGCGAAGAGAGGGGGGAGAGAGGGGAGCAAGGGAGAGAGGGGGAGGAGACGGGTCCAGACATAGGCAAACGGAGGGTAAGAAAGGAGGTACCGAATGAGATACGAAGGGACGGAGACGGCGTTGGAGGGGTGGCGGAGGGGTCACGCAGGCAGAACTGCGGCCCACGTGCGGTGGGTGGGGCTCCTTAGGGCTCCTTGGGGGGTGGGGAGGCTGGGAAGGCGGACTGGGGGGCGGCGGCGGGAGCGGATAAGCGGCGGATAAGCGGTTTGTTACCTCATCCACACATCTACAGGTGTTAAGACTCAATACATACAAAGGGTGGGTGGGGGAGCGGGCGGTGCGAGGAAGCAGCGGAGGCGGGGGTACGGGGGGAGTTATAGGAGGAGAGACCGCAGCGGTGGGCAGCGGGGTGGGTGAGGGAGCGGGCGGTGCAAGGAAGCGGAGGGAAGGGGTGACGGCGGACGTACGACTGGTTAGCTTGGCGGGCGGATCTGGCGGGCGAGTCTGGCGGGCGGCTGCGTGCGTTCCCTCCCCCTTTTTCATTGCTGCATTAGCGGCGGCCGCAAGTGCAGAAACAGCGTGTTCGCGGAATTGTACGACCCGTACTGTTGGGCTGGCACCTTGCAGTACACGCACAGTACGGTACATGTAGTTACCTGAACCATGTACAATAGTTGCGCGCGGTGCGGCGCGGCGAGGCATGTGGCACAGAGGCGGTTTGCGTGAGAGGCGGTGGGGACTGGGGACTGGGGAGCCGGCACTTGGCGGGGCCTTCCGCCCTCTCCTCCCCAATCCCCGTCCCTGCCGGCACACACACACACACGTACACTCACACAGATGTATGCACACAAAAACCTGTGGCGCGATAGCAACACAGCAATGTCTGTTCTGTTAAGAAGCGGTGCTGCCGGTCAGTCGGTTGGCTGGTTGGTTGGTTGGTCAGTAGGTTGAATCAATTCATGTTGATGCAGTAGTATGTAACAATCACGTTGATGTCCTAAGTTGGCACATGAACGAACCCGTTTGCAGTGGGCCCACTGCCCCCCGAGGAACGCATACCGGATTACCGGCGCGTAGCTGCTAGCTACTGCATCAGCTGAAGACCATTGTCGCAGCCAAAGCCCATTCATTTGCCAGTAAGTTGGCGTGTGCTGCCAGCTTCGATCTTTCCAGGCTCCAATCAAGAATTATACGGTATAAGCAAACGTGCCAATATCACCGCCCGGTGCACGACAATGGCCAGTCACGGGTTCACGTGGTTTCGGTGCCGGTCTGCCGGATCCATCTTGCGCCACTTGAGGAAAGGTGGTGTGTGTCGATCTCCTCGAACCTCCCCAAACCTCCTCCCTACCCCCCAAGTACGTGTCCCAGCTCGCCACCCTCGGATAGATACGGTAGCCACCGCCTCATCTCACCCGCCCCGAGGTGACGGCCGCCGCCTCAAGCTCTGCCGCCCCCCGGCCCCCGCCGTCAACCGCCGGCCCCACCGCCTCATCCGCCGCCGCCGCCCCGCCACCGCCGCCATCGTCGTCGCCATCATCGGCGCGGCTTCCCTCCCCGCCGCGCGCCTGCCGCACCGCCGCACCGCCGCCGTCCAGCACGTACGGCTCGTACACCTGGTCGTACGCGTTCCAGACAAATTTGACCACGCCGCCGTTCGCGCCCGCCACTGTCCGCAATACGACATGATCGCGAACCACCTGTACGACAAAGTCCCCGATCCGGCGCGGCCCCAACGCCGCCGACGCCGCCGCCACCTCGTCCTCCTCCCCCTTGATGCCCTCATCTCCATCCGTGTCGCTGTCCACCGCTTCATTATTGGCGCCGCCGCCGTCGCCGTCAATCCCCGACCGCGACGCCGGCACTGCCGCGGCGGTGGCGGCGGCTGACGCAGCCTCCAGCACCGCCGCCGCCGTACCGTCCGTGACGGGTGTGACCTGCACCCACACGTCCCGCGCCGAAACCACCTCCCCTCGCTCCAGCTCCGCCACCATGAAATGGTGCTGCGTCGCCGGGCCACCGCCGTACGCCGGCCCTCCGCCAGTCGGCAGCGCCGCCGCCGCCACTGCGGACGATGCGGCGGCGGCGGCAGCCGCCGCCTTCGCCGCCATCCTCGCCCGCCGCCCCGAGCCGTAGCTCTTGGGGGAGGTGGACGGCGGCGCCGCCGCCGACCCCGACCCGTGGGTCGGCGGCGGTGCCGCCGCCGCCGCCGCCGCCGCGGCGGCGGCGGTGGGCGCCAGAACGACCCGTGGGACTGTGGCGGCGTTTAGGAAGACGGTGCCGGTGGTTGGGTCCAGGGCGACCATTCTTCTGAAGCGGGATGTCCGGCCGCGGTTCTGTGCCGAGTGGAGGGTGTGGTGCATGTGGCCGAAGGTGACGAGGGCCACTGGGCGGCCGGAGCGGTGCAGGGCGGACAGGGCAGCCTGAGGAGGGAAGGGGGAAGGGGGAGAGGCGTCGAAACGGAGGGACAGCAACCTCCTCTTGTCCAAGAGGGAAACCTCAAGAGGGAATCGGCAATTGGCATTTGCGCCCCCCAAAACCCTAAAAAAACCCTAAAACCCATCCCCGGATACCTGCTCCATTGCCCCGCACACCGTGCCGGTGATTTCATGCCGTGCACCGTGTGCCGTACACCCACCCACCTGCAGATCTGGGTCGCCGTGGTCCCCCGCTTTGCTCTCCCAGTCCACTCCGCAAATGTCAAAGGCCCGGCTGCCGAGACCCGCGGGTCCGTTGTGACCCATCACCACCAGCGCGTGATGCGGGGGAGCCGACTCGGCTACCTGGGGGGGGAGGGGGGCGGAGGAGGTGGAGGAGGTGGAGGAGGTGGAGGTGGTGGAGGAGGTGGGGGAATAAAGAGAATTCCATAGCGGAGAAGGAGACGGGGGGGGGGGAGATGGGGGAGGTGGGAATTGCGGCCCATGGAGATTGGGAAGAGGCGCCGGGACGGGAACAGCAGCTATGCAGCAGCAGCAGCAGCAGCAGCCCAAGCGGGGCCGCAGGGGCCCGCAGGACCGCCAGGGGAAGAATGGGGCATGGGAACGGCTCTGGGCCTGGTGGTGGCCCGCGCTGGTGGCCGCTGGGGGGGACGCAGAGTACGACAACGGTCCAAGGGGGCGGTACGACAAAGAGCGGGACAGGACACGACAGGCAGCTGACAGCCCGAGTAAAACACAAAATACGGCAAACCGGCGATGACCGACGATGTAGAGGAGTGGAGCAGGACTGCCGCCGCGGCGGAAATGACCAAGCGATGGAAGGCTATGGGAGGTCATTGAAAAATGGGTGGGTAGGCTGAGTAGACTTGGCGGAGCGAGTTGTTGTAATGTCATGCTGGTTTGCTTTTGGTGCTCAGAGTGTGTGAAACACAGCGAGTACGGTAATGCGGCGTGACAGTAAGAGTGTTAAGAGGAAGAAGGGCTGCTCCCCTCGTCCCCACCGCACATGCTGGTGTGATGTGTATTTTCTCGTCTGGCCCACCTGCACAATGCGCGCCGCGCTCTCCTCCATGCTCGTCACGCCGTACAGTCCTTCCATGAAGGCGCGGATGGTGGAGAAATTCTTGCCGCCCTACGTCAGTACGGCACAGTACGGCACAGTACAGAACAGCATAGTGATTAGTGAAGAGAAGCAAACATAAACCCCCAAAAACCCTAAAACCAACCAAACACTGCTGACGCTGGGGAAGGTCGAGGTGAAGAGGTAAAACCCAAACACAGCCCTAGACAGCCCTCGTAGACAAGTCCCCTGCCGTACCTTGGAGAAAGGCCGCGCGCCCATGACCGTGTATCCCTGCTCGTCCAACTGCATGGTGCCGTACCCCACATGGCAGGTCCCCAGCGCTGCCAGCTGTTGCCGTACTCCGTCCTGCGCCGGCCCCCCCGCCACCGACGTGGCGCCGTCACCGCCGTCACCGCCGCCGCCGCCGCCGCCGCCTCGCGCCCTCATGTCCGCCAACAGATCGGCGGCGCTCAGCGTCTGCTGTACACCGCCGCGCCGCGCCGCGCCCGACCGGCCCGTCATCGTAAACTGCGGTACGCCGGTACGACAGGGTTCAGTGCGGCAGCACCATCGTAATTCGCCACGCATCCCAGGCTTCAGATGATGGCGGGGGGGCGGCACAGGAAACATACAAGTCGCAGCGGAGAAACGGATGGCCGGCAGAAACGGGCGCCCGCGTATCCTGCATCCAACGACGCCTCCGTCCCACCTCGTTAGTTGCATCCCTTGCATCCCTTCCGTCCCACCTCGTTAGTTGCATCCCTTGCATCCCTTCACCCCCGCACCCAGCACCTCTTCCACCCACCCACCCACCCACCCACCCAGCCGCTCTCCCACCCACCCATGCGTCATGGTTGCCCAGTATGACCGCCTTGGGCAGCCCCAGCTCCGCCACCTGCCGCACCAGCCGCACGTCCTCGTTCCCGAAGTCCCCCACCAGCAGTGTCAGGTCGGGGGCCAGCAGCCGCAGCGCCGCCTCCTCCCGATCACCCCGCCAGGCACCGTGCACATCGCCCACGATGGCCAACTGGGGGCCGGGGGGCGGGTCGGTGGGTCGGTGGGAAGGGGACGAAGGGGGACGAAGCCGCAGGGGGGGTGGGTTAGTTGGCTAAGACGAAGCCGCAGTGGGAAGGTGGGTTAAGACCAAGCCGCAGGTGGGTTGGAGGGGTGAGGTAGGAACGACCAACGGGTAAGGGGTCGGAGGGGGTAAACAGGGCAACACGCCAGAGGGGGCACATGGGTTGACGAGCTGCTGGCACACGTGGGGAAAATGGCGTCCATGGGAATGCACCGGAGAGTGAGAGAGAGCGGGGACGATGTGGGGTAAAGGTGGGTAAAGTGGGTGACAGTCCGTAGAGGCGAGCTCTGTGGACGGGCCGCTGCTATACGGTGCAGAAAGAAGCGTTTGCCAGTGCGCACCCCCCACCCCCTTCTGGCGATATGCGGCAGGGAGTGATTGGCTCTAAGAATCGTCCGAGCGGTCGGTGGAGCGCTGTGTGGGTCGCTGCGCCCGTGGGTTGTCGTATCGATGCCGTACCCGAAGCCGACCCGGCGTGCCCGCTGCTGCGGGCGGCGTGGGCGACGCCGCCGCCGCGGGGGTGGCGACCTGCGGCCTCCGGAGCCCCAGAGCGGAGAGCGCCCAACCGAAGACGCCGCAAGCTGCCGGATGCGGTTTCGGAGCTGGGGTTCCGGGGCCGGGTAGGAAAGGCGGGGAGTCCGGGGGCATCGGGCGTCAAGGGGGGTTGCACGGCCGTTGAGGGAGGCGCGGACATGTGGTTGGTGGGCTGGGAAGAGGTGAAAGCCCAGGCCGCCGGTACCGTAGTCTGGGCAGTCTGGTTCATGTCGTGCCTTTCAACGTTGAAACGTATCCGTCTGCGGAGCAAGGTCATCTCAGCGCTGCGGGGCCTGCTGCGTCGCACTTGATGTCTGGACGCCAACTCGTGGCGGCCCCAGCCATGACGTGGGGGTACTGCCGTCGTGGGGCTACCGTATCCCGTGCGCTGCGGCTCTAAGACTGTAAGATATGTATGTATGTCAAGTCGCGAATTTTGAAATTGATTTTAGCAATTCACTGAGCGCCGTGCGTGACAACCCTATTTACTACAGTCGCCGGGCGTTGGGCAAGGGAACCGGGACCAGGACTGCCCTACTTACTCGGCGCGCTAGCTTCCATCCGATGCCCACGACTTGGTTGTTGTTGTGGTGCTGCTTGATGCACGGGGCGCCCCAGCACGGCGCCCCGAAGAGCTTGCATCGCTGTGACGCTGCGCTCAGACAGCTTGAACCATGCCTCAACGAGTGAAGAAAGTTGTAAATACCTTCGAATGTGGAACGCAAAAGCACTTTGCAGACGGAATAACTTCAGTCAAGACGTCTTGAGGCTCCTGTGCGGCCTCCTTGTTTTTGACAAGCGAGATCTTGACAGTGCATTAGTTCCTGCTGTGGACAAAGCAAAATTCGGGTTCGGGCAAGTGCCAGCCACCTGCAGGTGCCTTTCCTCAGCAGCACTGGATTGGCAGTTTCCTCGCGGTCACACAACCGACAACGGTAATGTACCGAACTCAGGACGTCAGGACTCAGGAGCGGAAGAGCGTCACTGGTTTCGCAGAAAGCGTCAAAACGTCCTATTATGGACTTCCCATTTGACGCAGGAGTGCCAGTTGCCTATCATTATAAACTGAGAGCATACAGGGCGCAACGCGACGGCGCAACCGCCTTTCGAACCCGACAACCCAAGGTGGGGCAGTCAGCCCTACCCTCTCGCCTGAACATTCCCGCAGCAAATAATCGCTCACGGAAATTGCACGCCCGATGGCACTGGACGACGTCCGCATCGCGCGCGCCCCGACGTATGGCCATGGGTATGACAGACAGTGCGAGGTGCATGCCATGCGCATGCATGTGTTTGTGTGTTTGTAGGAGGGTACGGCTTGAAGCTGATTGTGCCTCAAGATAAGCCCTCCCGGCCTGGAGTTGCGAGCAAAGAAGGGCAAACGCAAGTAAGCTGAGTGGGAGGGATTGGACAAGGAAGGAGGTGTGTGCGTACGGTATTGTTGCTTCGTTTGTACAGGGCAATCGGTACAGCGGACACCGGGACAAATGAAATGCGGATGGGCGGGAACTCCTTTGTACCGGGCACACCTACAACATACGTCGATGCTTCCTGCACGCGACCGAGCTGTCCATAATCTCACACGCACCCACAGTCAGCCTGGGCCCACACACGAATTGAACCTGCGACCACACCGACGAATCCGTGTGGCATCATTCTCCCAACTACCGCAGATCACCACCGCAGATCACCATGTAGTACCGTACGTGTATGTGGCTCAGTACGACATGTGACATCGCACAGTCTTCAGTTCAGTCAGCCAGCCAGTCAGGAATAGCCACGCCAGCACGGGAGCAAACTCCTGCCGTACATCGCCTGCCTTTGCGGCCCCTGGCGCTGCTGTGTCTGATCATCATCAGCATCACCATGGGAGGCAGTGGACGGCTCATCGGCGGGCAGAGGCCTGACGGCGCTGGTTTGGAGGGTCTCGGCCGACACATGGCCTGCCGCATCAATAATGGCGGCCATAACATCGGTGGCGGTAACCTGGTAAAGGGGGGAGTTCGAATCGCGCCGCTCGAGTTACGCCGTGTCGTTGTTGTGGCGGTAAGCGAGTGCATCAGTGGCAGTAGGGATAGTTGGTTGGTTGTGGTGATTGGTGGGTATTCGTTGTCGTGGTTGCAACATGGATGGCGCAGGACGTGGGTTTCCCAAAGAAGTCCTGATGCATGCACAGAATGTGGAAGCAGGCATCTTCACGTAAGATCCGCTCATGTGCGCGGCGCACCACCTGCCTGGCGTTCCAGAACACGGACGTCCCGCCGGCCCGGGCCGCCGCTGGGGTCGCCGGGGCTGCCGTCACCGCCGCCACCCAAAGCCTGGGCTGCGATTTCAGCGTTGGCGGCTGCGGAAGCGACGTCACCTTCAGTGGGTTCAACGCTGACACGGGGCCCGGATGCGGCCCCGCCGACCACGGCTGCGCCCGCGCCATCGCCGCCGCCCCTGGACTCAACCTCCTGCGCAAACCGGTGATTGGGATGCACCGAGAAAGGTGCAAGGTGGCACAGCAATCGGGCATCGAATCGCCTCCCTCCCATATTCCGTCAAATCACCGGGGCGGGGGCAGCCTGGCTATCTTGATTCGGACGCACTGTAATCGCCGGGCGACGAATGAGGAATAATCGGAATACTTAGGCGGTGTCATTATCTCCCCTCCAGGAAGATAGCCGGGCTGCCGGGGAGGGGGGTAATAGGTACCAGATCAGGCGGCAAGGAGCACGGCCATGGTGGCTAATGGCTGCTATGAGTTGATGCATGACCGCAGCAGGGATGTTCGTGAATGAAGTGCTGCAAACAAGGACAAGAATCAACCAAACACGGACTGGAATCGGTACATAAGCCCCCCTGCCGACATCGCTTGCTCCACATACAGGTCCATTGCCAGGTAACTGTTTCCTCTCACCAACCCATGCCCCCCTTGTTCCCCTCTCACCGTCAAAGCGCGCAAAGGTCGCCTCGCCGTTATGACTTAATTCCTGGCAACGCGCTCCCGTAGAAATGTAGGAACACGTTTATGCCTTGGGCGGGAATGGCGGTCACCTGCTTGCTGCCGTCAGGGTCGTGCCCGGCTTGCACCATGCCTATCAGGAAGCCGTCGATGTCCAGAATGGGGCTGCCGGAGTACCCTGGCTCGGCGTAGGTGTCGATGGTGAAGGAGCCGAAGGGCGACCGGGCTCCACCCATGAAGCCGACGCTCGAGACGGTGCCGCTCTTGAAGCTCAGTTGCGGAGCATCCGGTCCAGCAAAGCCAATAACGTAGGCACTGTCACCGGTAGTCGCCACGGAGCCGTGCGGTCGTGGCGGGTGCGCGGGCTGCTGCGGGCACTTGAAGACGGCCACATCTGGGACCCACTCGCCCCGGGCGTTTTCAGGCGGAATCTGTTGCCGCTGCCCCGACTTGACCAGCTCGATGGGAACCCGGGCGTTGAAGGCACTGCCGTCGCTCATGCACGCAAAGAAATCCGTTGCACCGCTGTCAAAAGCGTGTGCGCAAGTGAGGATGTAGGGATCGCTGTCGGAGTAGAAGAAGCCGTTGAGGTAAGTTACTGGCTCCAGGTCCGAGTCCGTGGTAGGGCTCTCCTGTCGACGTTTATAGCCTAGAATCTTCACAACTAAGTTTTTATTGGAGCTGAAGATCAGCTTGCGCCGCTCCTGCTCCATCGCTGCGAAAGAGCGCCCGATTTCATAGTCATTTGGAAAACCCATACATAGCACCACGCAGCAAATTATATCTGTCCATGGATTCTTATCAATGGAATATTGACGCCTGCTATGTGTCGTATGTATAGCTTGTTCTGTAAACCGCCAGGAGCAGCAGACCGTTGCCGCTGTGGGTTCCGGAGCGGCTTTTCGCGATGAAGTGCTCTTGCGCGGCGCAAGGGAGTTTCACGGGGACTGAGACGAGTCATGCAGGTCGCAACGTGCCGGAGGCGGCGCTGCTGTGATCCGTACGCAACGTGTTGATGACATGCGTCGGGTGTGACTCGCGCGACGACCCCGTCGCGAGCGTGTTGTGCGCCCCGTCGAGGTCCCGTGGTCCCTCCCCGCAGGGCTAGGCCTTAGGTCATTACGCGTGGAGTTCCCTTGCGTCGCGCGCGGACGAGAGGCCTAGACGAAGGACTCCCGACTGCCAGTGTCTGCCTGATTTGACCAGGAGCGATGTCAAAGCCACACCGGCGACCAGTCCGTGCAGGCGCTGGGCAGGCGTTTCCCAACTGGTGGTTCACGGGCGTGCTTCAGGACTCCTTGCCTTGTCCTTGCGCTTTGCGGTGTCGGCGGGCGACGCGGCCGTCATCAATCGCTTGCTGGAGCAGGCTGGAGCGGGGAGGAGAAAATCGCCGCATTGATTTGGCAAGATGCCATCCGGGCCCTTATCGCTCGGCACGTAGCGGAAGAGACATGGCAGGCCTTCCATACGGTGAAATACGATGATGATGGGAGTGTCTCGGCCAGGCAAGGGAAAAGTGACAGTCCCATCTCGGCCAGGCAAGGGAAAAGTGACATTTGTCACTTTTCCCTTGCCTGGCCGAGACACTCCCATCATCATCGTATTTGCACCATTTGTGCAGTACGCGCCATTATGTGGTCAGCCGTTCTGCGTGGAGCCCACCTCGCCAGCAGCCGGCGGACCGATCCTACGTTACGGTGACGCCTCGTCAAAAGTGTGCCGCAAGTGTGCCGTCGCGCCTTGTATGTATATTTGGCGCATGTGAAATCGGCTTTACCTTCCTACCCGGAGCAACCACGTGTGGAATACAGCGCGATTCCATAGCGCATCCATCGCCTCCAAGAAGGCGGCCAGGGGCCGGGCCCATCGCCAAATGGGAGCATCAAGGTAAAACTTCCCCCTGGTCGCGGGGTTTCTGAGCCCATCCCCCGGGTTCGCTCGTTCCTTTCTGGGCGACACGTGCCGTCTGGTTTGGGTGTGCGTCAGTGCTGTCCTGATCGCCTCCTGCCTCCTCCGGTGCAGTGCACGGCCAGCCGCCGGCCCGATGGTCTTACCCTTCCTGAGTCTGGAGTCCGACGTAGCAACCACAACAACATGACTATCCCATCCTTGCGATTATGTATTATGCATTTTGTTGGGCCGCCCGCGCGTGGGCTACATCGCGGTACAGCTCGACCCGGCTGCATCCACCTGTCCTAACTCATGCGCGGTTTCGTCGAAAGAGTTTCTTGTGGAAATTTATCTGACATGGTATTGGGATCTGTACGCGGACTTGAGTGATTTTAGTGTCACACTTTTGCAAAGCACAAATAACAATTATTAATTCTTGCTCCGGATCATTGCAACTGCCACTTTGTTACAGGAATGCTGTTAAAGGCGACTTTGCTCCGAAGAAGCAGGCATCGTGAACCAAAGAAGGGAAGCCAAGAGCAAACGAACGACGCGGGCGACGCCCATGATGGGTGGGCGGGGAGGGTGGGGCGCGTGCTGAACAACAAAAAGGAATCAGCCGCAAACGCCGGCCCCGGAGGGAGAGGATTTGCCTTTACTCCAATTCCCTTTCGCCTCCCCCAGCTTCGTTTCAGGGAATCGGAAACGGCACACGTAGTCGAAGGCATTCATTCCCAGCGTGGGATCCCTTTCCAATGAGGCGATTTCGCCAGTGAAATGGGAAGTGGCCTGGTCTAGATGTCTTGTTGGACATTAGGCCCACACAGTCGCGCGATCGCATTATGCAGCTGTTTTCCAGCTCCTTTGCGGTCATGAGAACACGGACCGCGGGCCGAGCCGCGCCGAGCCGCGCCGAGCCGCCTCGGCCCTCGGGGGTCGGACTCGGTTATCTGATAAACCTACCTTGTCACGGATCTACTCAAGAGAACGACATTTTGCTGATCCAAAGGTCTCGGCGGCAAATCCGAGAAGTCCGATAGGTGTTCACGTCAATCCAAGCAACGGAGCCATTAAACAAAAGGGCGACATTCGTCTATCCTAGCTGGTCAGTCGCCAATCCCGTACAAAAAATCAGATTAAACGTGCGGCATTGTGGTCGGCTGGCCGCTACACTTCGAATTATATACGTACTGCGAGCCGTTGGCTCACCGCTCACGTTGTCACGTACCTGTTCATAACTGTAGCGTTGCAAGGCTTGAATGGGATGTTAAATAAAGGCAGTCCTAAATAAAGGCAGCCTTATGGACACCTTTGTCAATGCGAAGGGGGACTTTCGTCAATTCGATTGCCGACTCCGTCAATCCACAGGCCGGCGCCGTCCATGTGGTTGGCCATACTCAGCAGTTCCATAAGTAAATGTTATTCTGATAAGGCGAAGTGTCTATTCCGTGAAGCCACACTTCCGATGATGATTGATGATGATTTTACAAGCTTCAACGAGCTCGTACGGCTCAAACGAACCCGGAGGCTCATGAACCGCTTCAGCCACGCAGAAAAGCATACGAAAACAAGAGAAACAGTAACCAAAGAAGCGATGTAACGTCAGGATACAGGAGAAGCACAGACGAATGGCATAACTTGAAAGATAGATGCCAAGCACAACTTTACGCAGAGATGCATTCTCGCCGTAAGCGGAACATTTCGAAAATAGCACTCGCAAGACCACGCTGGTCGTCAACTTGCATGACATCGTTAACACACGCACCAACGGGCACACTTCCGGCAATCCAATCCCCGTGGGTCCCCTCAGGAGCGGCCGTACAACTGATGACTATGACGCCATAGGCCTTACGTCAACTGCCCTGGCTTACTCAAACGCGATCCCGAAGGCACATGAAACGTCTGCTCGTGTCAGCGTGCAAAACGTTTACTGGCTGCGGTCCTCTATGTTATGCCGAGCTATTCTTTGTTTTTCTGCTAAGCAGAAAAACAAAGAAGTGTTCCCGGAAGTGTGGGCCGTCACAAACTAGGAACTTGACGGCTTGTTAAATGCATTTGTTGTAAATAGTTATTAATAGTGCCCGGAATGCGGCGCTTCCGTGGCGCGGCTGGGATATTCGCCCACGCTTCAAAACTCTTTTCCCTTCAACTACACTGGGCGCTTGCAGCTATGGCTGTGTCCGGGGCCATAGGAATCAGCACATCTGGAGATGACGGATTTGCCGAAGTCAGCAACGGGAGAGACCTGGCCATTGCGCTGGCGAACCAGTTTGTGTCGGATATCATCCTAGTGGAATCGATTACTTTACATGAGGACGATTGGAGCGGTCTGGGTGTGCTTCCGATTGTGCTGGAGAGGAACGTGACGATTCTCGGCAAATCCGAGCTCGTAGCTGGCGGCGACCTTCCCGTCTTCAATGGAAGCTTCGTTAAAAATAAGGTGAGCACGTGAAGTTCGCGTGTTGTTGACCGTGCTTCGTGCGAGCCTGACGACCAGATGCAGCAGCATAACCTTCGAGTATGCGTTGCAGACGCTTTTGCTCAGCAGCGGAAGCGCGCGCCCCCAACCGCACCCCCCGACGCGTCCCCACCTGCCTCGCATATGCTCAACTGCACGTGTATCCGTCGGCCGCTCTTGTTATTGGCTGGCGGATGACCACTCCGCGATAGAGCACTGACGGGGAATGCCGCACAGCACTGACAACTACCGGCTGTACACCATCTCCAATAATCCTTAACGACCTTCAACGGAACTGCAGGTGAAGCTGCCTTCTGGCATCATGCTCACCCTCACCGGCATTATCCTGACCTGGTATCGGGAAGACATCCCTTCATCCACCCCCGGTATAGACCTGCTCTCGTACTCCACCAACGCCACGGGACCACCGCCCCTCCTGGTTTGCCACAAGATTGCCCTGAACAACCGCTTTTGCTTCCCAGAGGGCGTGTCACGGCAGGTAGGTCCTGAGCCGGGGCGACAGCAAGTGTGGCGGAGCGAATGTACCACCTGCCCTTCTGGATGCAGATGGAGTGTGGATTGCCTTTCAGGGCTGCATTGCCAAAGGCATGGCCGCCTTAGGCGGCCTTTCCGTGTTCTGCTTCCGCTCCCGCCCCCTTGCATCGCTCAGTCCTTTGTATCGGGGCGCTTGTCCACTCAGTCGTTCGGGCAATCAAGCCCCAACACAAGAACGCGTGCATGCGTGTAAGCCTGGCTCCTGAGCATCCGCGGGATAAGCCCTTACTGCTTACAATTGGTATCGAGACCTATGCCGTACGACCTCGTTCCCGGGAGGTCGCCGGTTCGATCCCTGGTCAAAGCGCATGTCTATCGGGTAAAACCCTTGCAAGGGTGGGGAGGCCCCATGCATGGACGCCGAGGACGGCTCACTCTAAGGGGGGAGAGTGTAAGCCTGGCTCCTGAGCATCCGCGGGATAAGCCCTTACTGCTTACAATGCGGAACCTTACTTGAAGCGAGTGTTGCCTGCGCGCACCAGCTACCCTCAAGCCACGCGCAGTTTTCCTCAACAACGCAGCGAACAAAGGCCGCCTGCGTGCACTCATGTTCATGCGCCTAGATCTTCTTCGTGTTGTGCATTTGCTGCATCACCCGCTAACTACCAAGTGCTCTGCAGAATGGCCGGCCATCCATCCATCCATACATCCACCCTAGCTAGCTGACCCCAGCTGGTCCGAATCGAATCGCCTGGAAAGCAAGCCGGCCTCGCCGTTCATCAACTAACTTGTCTCCTGTGCACTCACGCATTCGCTCCGACGCCCTCACCCGCCGCAGAGCGTGAGCGCCACTCGGAGACCGGACGCCATCCCCGGCACTCAGAATGTCACGTTCGACCTGCCGCAGCCCGGCTGCCGAAACGAAAGCACCGGGCCCTGGCTGACGCGCTGCTATCCGGCGCGGCGAAGGTACATTGATGTGGCAGCATATGGCGCCAACCTCGGCCCCGCAGGGGTTTTCGAGCGGACGGGGTACCTCGTGCACGCCATCGAGACCGAACTGCTGTGCTCCGGCCTGATGACTGATGAGTGCATCGCAAAGTATGGGTCGCCCTTTGGGTGCTATTACGCTGTGTTACCCAAGGCCAAGACCTCGCCGTCGCCACCGGCGCAGTACAATAATATGTCGACAATGACGACGCAGCAGGCGCCAGCGGCGCAGCAGGATGTGGACACGACACCACCACGACGGCGCGTGGTGTTGATTGCGGTGCTCTGCGCGACGCTGGGGACGGGTGAGCTGTGGTCTCCGAGGGGCCAGAGGTCGTCGGGTCGTGTATAGCCCGGTGTTTTGGAAAGGGCCATACGATACCCCATCCAGGCGGACCGTATTTGGGTTGAAATGGGGGTTCAAAAAAGGAAGGCCTCCGCCGCCGACTGGAGCGGTGGAGAAATGCTGAATCCTCTGGCTGGAAGGGGGGCAGGGGCTTAGCTAGGGCGACACCCTGCTGAAATGCACTCGGGGCGAATGTTTGCAAATGGATCCAGAGGCTCGGATGGCCTCATGACAATGGAGAGTCAGCAGCGTGCGAACCACACGGCATCTGGTGCCATCACCTGCTGATTCTTCCCGGGCTGGAAGGCTTCATCACTGTTCGTTCACGCGTCGTCCCGTACCTGGCCCCGCAGCCGTCCTTGTTGCGGCCGTAGCCGCGGCCGCTGCTTTACGGTGGAGGCGGCGGCTCCTACCCAACCAATTAGCCCCCACGTACGACAGCTGGTCGTGGTCCGGCAGGTAGGTTTTTGGTTCATCGAAGCCAACAGAGCGCGAAGTGCAGGCATATGTTCGTCAAACACTGCTAAAAAAAGGACACTTATAGCGGGTGTGATGGGGCGCTCAGTGGGAGGAAGTTGGGCTGTAGGCACTGCTGGGGCGGGAGGCTGGCGTCGAGGAGGCCTCAGCAACGCCTTCGCTCGCCCTCTTCAGCAGGATTCATTCGCCCTGTCGGCATACTTGGGTCACACGCGCGCGCATGCATGCAAACCCGCCCTCCACACCTGTTTTCCACACACCCGCAACGAACACCTGCAGGGAGCCACACAGCGGGAACTGTGCCAAAGAAATCCATTGCAGCGATGGCGCCCGCGTGCAGCAGCAGCAGCAGCAGCAGCAGCAGCAGGATCCAAGCTCGGACACGACGATGTCGCCGCAGCTGACGGGCGAGCCGCTGCCGCCAGCGGCAAAACTGGAGCCTTGCGAGAACTTGAACCTGAACCTGGGGGAATCCTCGGAAGCCAATAGCGGCGCCGGTAACGGCGGAGGCTACTGCGGAGGGCAGCAGCCGGCGGCGAACACCGACCCGCCGGTCATCACACTTCAGACGCGCCCGCGGCCGGACATGCACTTGCTCGAGGCGGACCCCTACCGCCATCGGGATGATGAGGTGGGTGGGCGGCTGAGGTGTGTGGTCTGGAAAATAGGTTTTTTTCTGGGTGAGAGAGAACTCGCTTTCGCATGTGGAGGTGGATGCGATGCCTGGGTGGGTGCGTGGTTGCGCTGGGCTTTTGCCACGAGTGCACATAACCGGGATACAGCGAGAAGCAAATGCAGGAGACCGGAAATGATTTCGAGTGAAGCTTGTACTCAGACGCTGCCTTGACGCTGTGCACGGGCTCGCTCGCTCGCAGGTGGTGCTGTTGCCAAACGCAACTCGCGGCGTCGGCTCGTTCGGGCGCGTGGTGGAGGGCGTGTTCAAGGTGAGTGCGTGCGTCGTGCGTGGGGGATGGACGGAGCCTGACACTGGTATTATGCCGCTGCAGCAGCAGCAGCAGCCATACTGTGATAGCGACAGGCAGGACACTGCGTCAAGCAGGCAAGGACGGCATTGCCTGGCGGTCCGTAGTTCGGCGGCAGGGTTTCAGCAGATCCCAGCTACGGTAACGGGGTGCCCCGAGCAGAGGCAACCAAAGGCAACCAAAGCTAGATGAGCTACGGAAAGGAAATCCTCGCGAGCTAGTTGATATGTCGAAATGCACCAGCCACCTGGCTTCGTGGCAACATTGCCTTTGGCTTGCTTGACCCCTTCACCCTTCCTCCGCCTGATAGCTCCACTTCCCAGTCTCCTCCCTCGCCGATCCGCTCCCGGCTGCCCACATGCCACACGGCCTCTTCAAGTAGAGCTGGCGCGGCCCAATCTGGTCCCAACTTCCCACTCCCCTCCCCACTCCCCTCCCTTGCCTCCTTCCCACACACACCTCCCCCGCTTCCCTCCCCTCCCCTCTCCAGGGCCAGCGCGTGGCCGTTAAGTTGGTAGCCGACGCGTACCAGTGGGGCGGCCCCTCCGAGTCCCTGCTGCGCAGCTTTGCGCAGGAGGTGGAGGTGCTGTGTCGCTGCCAACACCCTAACGTGGTTCGGCTGCTGGCTGCGTGCCTGACGCCCCCGCGTGTGTGTCTGGTGATGGAACTGATGGAAACGAGTCTGGAGAGGCTCATGTACCCGCTGCCGCGCCGACCCGCGGGTCGGCACCTGCTGCCGGTCACCACGGTCCTGCACGTGTCCCTGCAGATCAGCAAGGGACTCGAGTACCTGCATCCAACCATCGTGCACAGGGACCTAAAGGTACGGCGAACGAAGCAGGGGGGCGCATGGACGAGCGCGATATATAGATGTGGCGCGGTAGGGGCTGCAGGTTGCTGCAGTGGACGGAAACATGCAGAGGCCTCGAGAGAGCACACTGGGGCCCTTCGGTAACCCGGCGCACACAGCAGGCTTGACAGCTGGCCCCTCCGCCACATCCCGCACATGGTCCTTATTACACTGCTTCCCCCGCTCCATCCCGCGCCCCGCCCCCATCTGTCCGCCCTCACCACAGCCCGGGAACGTGCTCCTGAACGGCCCCGACAACGCCCGGCCCGTTGTCAAGCTCACGGTACGGATATGCGTCATGGTGTTGTACGATCGTGAGGATTCGAGGCACAATTACTGAAAGCACGCTTGGAAGCAAGCCGGCGCGCGAACCTCTCTAGTTGCTGCCTGCCAGGTGGGGTGAGGCCATTCCATCTCATCCTGATCACCTCCGCTGTCCTCGCTGCGTTATCTTTCTTCCTTCCTCCCTGCCGCTGTCACCTTCCGTTTTCGACGTGTGGACTTGCACGCCTGCACGTGCACCTCCCATGCCTGCATGCATCGGGCCCTCATGTGCGCATCCAGGATTTTGGGCTGTCCCGGCTCCGGAGCACTGAGGTCCCCACGCAGACCCCCGACGCGGGCACGGTGAGTCGGGGGGCGGCCGGAAGGGGGGCGAGCCGCCCTTTTCACAGCTGCCCGCCCGCCTGCCTGCATCCCTGCTGACGTTTAGGCCCGCTAGCTAGCTACCGTCCGCAGCCGTGCCCCAATCGGGCGCTGATCCATCCACACGGTTCACTGCGGGAACCTGTCATGTGTCTGTGGCGTCATTATTATGAGAGGCTGCTCTCTAGCTCGTGCCCAAAGGCCTGCCCTTCTTGTCCCGCCCGCTGCTGTCCCCCCCCCCCGCTGCCGCTGGCGCCCTGCACGGCCGTTGCGTTGATGACGGTTGCAGCCAGCCTACCTTGCACCGGGTGAGGTGGGGGCGGTGGAGGGGGGGAACCAAAGGACGGGTCAGCAGGAGGAGGGGAGTTGAGACGACGGGGAGCCAAGGAATGGGGCCTCGGGCGCTTCACCTGGCCTGATGCCTTGGAGGGCACCACCCGCCCGCCCGCCCATAATCCTGGGCCTGCCCTATAACCCCCAACACACACCTCCAGTCCAGCCGCCTCCGTCGCCGCCCCTTTTCCTCGTAAAAGAATGTTGGTGTGGTGAGCTTGGCGCTTGCTCGCGTGCCTCTTGCTTGTCGCGCGCCTCTTGCTGCCAACGAGCGAGCGGCTTCCCCGGGCGAACGCATCGCCGTGCGTTTCCCTCTGCCGTCCTGACGCCTGCATGCGCCCCTCTCAACGTCCCATTCCCAGAGGGCCTGGACCCCATGAACTACGTTATCACCCACAAGGCGGTGAGCGGAGGGGGAGGGGCTGGAATTGGGGGGACATGGCCGAATGGGAAACGGCATTGAGGAAGACGGCGGCGAGACTGGACAGCACCTTGAGCTGCGCCAGTGACTCGATCGCGCTGGTACTCCCATGCCACGTGCAGCGAGCGTGGTAGGCCTCTGTACTCTTATGACATGACATTCAGGGCTGACAGTTATTGGGTTTCGACGCAGACAGAGGGCACTGAAGCAGCAACAGGGCAGGGCGGGCAGGTCCAAGGCACAGCCAGCAGCAGGGGTTGGGTAGGCACCCGGTAATTGATGGTTTCTTCAGGGCGGAGGAGGAGCCAGCAGCGGACCTAAGCAACTGCACAATCCGGCCTAGTTCGATCGCCCCATGGCCTCTCAAACTACCGACGTGTGCAATCCATGGAATACGTATTGCGCTCATCCTTGTCGGCCCGGTCATGTAATGATCGGCTCTTGTATGTGTGTCGGCATCGCGCACAGGACATATACTCGCTGGCGATTATGATGTGGGAGATGGTGGCGGGCGAGCGGCCGTGGCGCGACTGCAATGTCATGGAGATGGCCATTAAGGTCATCCTGCAGGGCTGCAGACCGCCCCTGGAGCACCTCTGTGAGACGCGCTGCCCGCCCAAGCTGCGGCAGCTCATCCAGCGCTGCTGGGACGGCGACCCGCGGCGGCGGCCCGCAGCGGCGGAGGTGGCCAAGAGCCTCGCGCTCATTCTGCAGGTGGGTGGGTGGGTATGTGTATGTTGGTGGGACGGATGGACGAAGACCGGCGTGGAAGGGGCGTGGTTTCTAGGCGGCAAGGGAACATGCCGCGCGGTCCGTCCTGCATATCTTACTCGGGAAATGTGTGTGTGTGTGTGTGTGTGTGTCTGGAGCAGTGGAGCGTTAAACGGAAGATGGGAGGGAGGCGGTTTGTTGCCCGATGCACTTTTGGCGGGTCCTTCCAGATCCTGTATCATCCACATCCACCTGCATCCGCTAGAGTGCTTTCGGGGCTAACCTGGGTTTCCTGGGTTTCGGCTCTGCCGGCTCTGGTTTCGGCTCTGGTTTCGGCCAGCACACGCGCGGAAGGACCCACGTTGCTGTTCCCACCTTGCACCTTTCCCCGGTGCATCCCAATCACCGGTTTGCGCAGGAGGTTGAGTCCAGGGGCGGCGGCGATGGCGGGGGCGCAGCCGTGGTCGGCGGGGCCGCATCCGGGCCCCGGGTCAGCGTTGAACCCGCTGAAGGTGACGTCGCTTCCGCAGCCGCCAACGCTGAAATCGCAGCCCAGGCTTTGGGTGGCGGCGGTGACGGCAGCCCCGGCGACCCCAGCGGCGGCCCGGGCCGGCGGGACGTCCGTGTTCTGGAACGCCAGGTAAGGGGTGCGCCGCGCACATGAGCGGATCTTACGTGAAGGTGCCTGCTGCCACATTCTGTGCATGCATCAGTGCTTCACACTTTGGGAAACCCACGTCCTGCGCCATCCAACGCAAAGGGCCCATAGGTATCTGAACGATCGACCGAATTTATTAAACACAGCAGTCAAGTTGGATCCGAAATGGTCACGGAGTGTTTCACGGAGGGCGCATTTGCACCACCACCACCACCGCCGAGACCACACTGCCAGAGGACAAGTCGCTGTTGCAACCACGACAACGAATACCCACCAACCACCACAACCAACAATCCATCCCTACTGTCACTGCTGCACTCACTCACCTCCACAACAACAGCACGGCGTGATTCGGCGTGATTTGATTTACTCCCCCCTACACCAGGTTACCGCCACCGATGTTATGGCCGCCATTATTGATGCGGCAGGCCATGTGTCGCCCGAGGCCCTCCAAACCAGCGCCGTCAGGCCTCTGTGCGCCGATGAGCCGCCGGCTGCCTCCCATGGTGATGCTGATGATGATCAGACACAGCAGCGCCAGGGGCCGCAGTGGCAGCAGACACAGCCGCAGCTGCCGGAGCCCCCAGCAGGGTGCGGCCCCCGCCTGAACCCCATTGCTGTGGCGGTAAGCGACCTCTTCGGTAAAAAACTCGCCAAGCGCGGCGGAAGCTCCGGCATGGGTGCCGCGGTTAAGCAGCAGCAGCAGCTGATGTCCGCGGCCGTGCCGCCGGGCGGCTCTGCGTACACCTACCACGGCGGGCCCGAACCCAGGGCGTGCGCGGTGGGCTTCCTGGGGACCTCCGAATTCGAGACATGGACGGGAGACAAGGGCAAGCTGGCGTCGTCGGAGCTGGTCGCAGGTCCGGGGACGCGGGTACCAGCGGCAGCGGCAGCCTCGGGACCCATTGCCAGGAAGTCGCCGCGGCAGCCCTCGGGGCAAAACTCTGCTCCGGCTCTCCGGGAGCCGCCGGCACTCGCGTTTGCTCCCGGGGGCACGTGTTGATCCGCGCGGCCGCCGCCGCCCCGTCCGCCGGGCCTCGAGCATTCATCCATGACCCAGCGATTACAGGAGCGGACTGCGGGCGCCACGTCGCCCTTTGTTGCGTGCGCGTCCGGCTGGTTAGCGGACTCGGTGCAGGGGAGGCCCGGCAAGGGTGTGGTGTCCGGAGCGTATGTTGTGCGATTTATTGTATGGGGACATGTGCGGTGCACCTTGATTGTCAGGGCAGGATGGCCGTCGCGGTTGGCTGGCGTGCGCAATTCGTTCTGCCTCTTGTGCTTGCCTTACTTGTTTACGGGTATACGGTACACACAAGTCGTACCGTATGTGTGGATGCATACTGCTAAAATGAACTTGATCCTAAAATTCGATGTGAATCTCTTATCTCTTGTAGTGTATGGGTGAGCGGCGCGCGCAAGGGCGCCGGAGGCCTCTGTTTGCTGGGTGGCCCCACCCACGCACTCGGGTTCACGAATTTTGAACTCGTGGTGCCGTTGGTTTACGATACGGCTCTTGAATTCCTTTCTTTGTCGTAATACTAAACAAGAAACGCCACGCCCGCATAGCGTTTGCCGTTGCGATTGGCCGTTTGCAGCGCACGATTTGCAATTTGTGGTACCGACTGCTGTCACGTTTCCTGTGTGGCTCCTCGCCTTTGCGCTTTCTTCATCCAGGTCGGCGTACTTTATCGCTCACCGACATCTTTGTGGCATAGGTCGGCAATGAGCGGCGCCGTCGGGCCAGGGGGGCCATGTGCGGCTAGTGTGGAGCATTGCTCTAATTTCGCCAGGCAGGCCCACACGTCCGGCCGACCGTGCTTGATTTGCCGTACAAGTCGTTTGGCCGCCTTGCCATACCCCAGACGCCTTCTCCTTATATGGGTACTTGTTCCTTTGTGTCTCATTTTTTTTGCTAAAGTTGCGCCGTTTATGTACCAATGCTTCCATGTGTAATCGGGTAAAGCCCTGTAAGGCCCGTTCATTGGAGGAGTACAGAAGTGCAATACGTGGATTGGTCGGTGGTTAGCGATGCCGCCGGGGTAAGGGGGCTATGTGCGGCTGGTGTGCAGCGTTGTTCTTGTTTCTCCAGACGCACACGTCCGCCAGACCGTGCTTGATTTGCCGTACGACCGTTTGACCGTCTTGCCATACTTTTGCCGCTTTCTCCTAGAGTACTTCCAAGTGCCTCGCGCTTGCTTTTATAATGTCTCGATATGCATCAGTGTTTTCATGCGTGCTCGGGTAAGGCCCAGTGATTGGAGGAGTACGACAGTATGGTCCGGTCCGGCAGTACGGGGGCGAGGCACGCGTAGTGAAATTACTTGTCGAATCAGTTGATGTTTGATTAGTGGAACTGCAAGGATCATGTGGACCCGATCTGCTAGGGATAGACAGCCCTTCACAAGGAGAGGACGAACCCTTGTTCGTTTGACATGGGACTGGCTCGCGTGCACGACTCGCGCGCGCCAAAGCAAGCCGCCGCGTGGTGCTTGCTCAGGTGCGGTTTCCACCCTCCACCTTATTCATACTGTGTGGGCGCGTGTGTGGGCATATCTTCTGGCTGCACAGAGCAGCTGCATTCGGCTTTATGCCACTGTTATGCGCGGGCAAGTGTTGACCGCGTATGCAGCTCTTGCGTTGGCGTCCTGAGTTGCCGTTAGTTGATTGGTTTGTCGCGAATCTACCATACCTGTAGACGATGATTGTATGCCTTGCCCCGACGCCGTGGCGTAGGGGCGGGCGGTTCAAGTTCGCCGCCGTCGGAGTAAATTCACGGCTTCTCGAGTATTTTACACTGCCTCTTCGTGTCCTAAGCTAGAGTATTATTTTTCTGACCGGTGCGATTTGGACAGGACCCCCGGCGGCACGCCTCGTCCGCCACGGCTCCGTACGCTGCGACTAATATAAAGTTTTGTTGGCTCACGGGACTGTGGACTTGAATGAGAGCCGTTTTACGGAGGACCCGGAGGATCGCCACCGGTGCACACCGCACCTGGCACTGGCGTTGTTGTTACGGTTGTTAGGGGTTGTTGCAGGTGCCGATGGGGCTCCAGAGCCCCATTCTGAGGGAAGAGCCACCCCTCAGGAGGGAAGGAGGGGACTTGCATGCATTGTTGCGCCGGCACCATGGGCCTCGCAGTCATGGTCTCGGCGCGTATTTGTTGTCCTTAGTTGTTACAGCTACAGCTCCAGAACCCGGAGGAGGCCGGCTGGGTCGTGTGCTACGTACAGTCAGATGGGCAGGGCCGAGGAAAGCGCAACCAGGCTAGACAGCTTTAGTCACGTGGGCAGGAACGGCCGAATTCTGGGGGCCATGGGGTGCGTGTGTAACTTTGTAAATTGTGGATTGCGAATTAAATTTCGTGTCGATATTGAGAGGCAGGGTATGGATGTGGACTCCAAACCCCCTCGGGGACTACTAGGCGGGAGTGGACAAGTCTTGTGTGCCAGCTCGGACACGCAGCGTCAGCAAGCCTGGACTCCGACCGTAACCCCGTTTCTTGGGTGGAGGCCCCGCCGGGGAGCGGCTTCGTGTGTGTGGGGGAGGGGGGTGTCATCCACGGACAGGCCGGAGCGGGAATGGCAACCCCCACATGCGCCACCTCACGAGACCTTTTCACGGAAATAGTCTTCATGTTACATTTCTTCTGGAACGTGAAACTTGGACAGCGGCCTTCGCTGTTCCTGCTCACGCCTCGTCGCGCCCGCAACCCGGCGTGCACACAAGTGAATCCCTTTTCACCCGCGGCCCCGCTGGAAGGCTGCACAAGCCTCCCGAGTGTCCTTGGGGCTTGCAAGTCGTGGTAGCAGCCATGGCCATTGACCTAGCAGTTCTGAACAGCCAAGCGGAAAGCCCGGCATAACGGCGTTCGCCCATCTCAATGGGCTAAGTCATCTCCTTAAAAGTCGTGCGCCCCAAATGGTTGGGGCGCGACGACAGCAAGCCCGCTCGGTGGCCCTCCGGAGCCGTGTCGCGATTCGTCTCCTGTCTTGGTGCGAGACTAACCCAACTGTCCATTGCTTTGTGCTTGTACTACTGATGCCCGCTTCCCTCGAAGGAGGGCCACTGTCTCTCATGGGGGAAACCTGCCACTCGCTCGCTCACGCTCACACCAACCTCAACACTAGCGACCGGCCCCCGGCAATCCCGCGCCGACGCCATGAAACAAAAGAATAATTTCGCACCTGCGCACGCTGCCGTCGCCGCCAGGCCGTGGCCAGCCCACTGGGGAACGCACGCCACGCCTCAAAAAGTCACCCAGCTCCTTAGGGCAGGGCTACGGTAACACCAAGGTCGACCGTCCCCAGCCGTCCCCAGAAATGTATGTCCAGGTATGACGTCCGTGTCCTAGAAAGAGCTCGCGGTGCGCTGAGCTCGATGAATCCAAGCATCTACAGCTCGTCCTTGGCCTCGTCCTTAGCCTCGTCCTTGGCCTCAGCCGCCTCGGCCGTCTCAGCCACCTCCTCCGCCGCGCCCTCGTCCTCCAGCTCCGCCTCCAAAGACTCGACGCCCAGGTTGTCCTTGAGCACCGAGTACACGCGCTGCGAGAAGGACTTGGCGTCATCCGGAAGGAAGCCAGACTCCAGCAGCGCCGTCTCGTAGAGCAGGCGCGCGGCGGCGGTCGTCGCCTCGTCGACGGTGTCCTCGCTGGCGGCGGCGAGCTTGTCCTTCAGGGCCACGATCAGCGGGTGCCTGCGAAGGGACAATGACAGAGACGGGGGTGGGGTTGGCATTCAGGGGACGCATGGGGACCGGTCAGCATCATCGCAGCACCACAGATGGCAGCTGTTCTGCGCATTGGTCCTAGCGCCATCGCGGCCCTCGCTGGCGCCATCGCCACCCACATGTGTCCTCCCTCTCCGTCGCTGCCCACGCCGCGCCATCGACGGCAGTGACGCGCTGCGGCGGCGGCGTGCTCGGCACCCTCTTCCATCCGTGCCTGAACCGCGTCACTCGAAGTCTCGCTCGCTGCCCTCGCGACCTCTGCCTTCGCTGGCTCACTCACCGTGGGTTGATCTCCAGCACGCGCTGGCCCGGCGTGAAGCCGCCGCTGCGCGAGAAGGCCTGGGCGCGCATGATGCGCTCCATGTTGGCCGACTGGCCGTACTTGCCCGACACGACGACGCATGGCGTGGTGGCCAGGCGGTTCGAAACCTGAACAGGGTTAGGGATGGGCCGGGAAGTAGTACGGTTTAGGGGCGACAATGTTGTGGTTAATGAGGGAACCTCAGGCAGGGACACGGGCGGGGCATATCCATCAGGCGAGTAGAAATGCGGTGTTGCCATTTCCCCCGGCGAGCTTCTCGGTCCGGCGGGCCCTCAGTTACCAACCTCTGGCGCGGGGAGGGCGGGAGCCGGCACCCATGCCAGCCTGCTGCCGCAAACCCACCTACCTCCCCTCCAACCCACCCACCTTGACGGTCTGCAGCTTGGTGTCCTCAATGACCTTCTTCCACCACTTGGTCAGGTCCTTGAACTCCTCCTTGAGCTCCTGGGGGGGGGGCGGGGGGGGGGGGCGGGGCGGCAACGTTGCACACGGGCGTGAGCTCGCCGTTTGCGAACGAGTTCCCGCACCCGCACCCAGTTCACACGGTCCGGCTGTTTACCGCCGCCCTCGGCTGGTTGCTCCGCTTCATTTCGCTTCATTTTTCGCTCGTTTCCTCATAGCTCTTTGCCACACAGACCCCACTAGCCGCTCACCTTGTCCTTCTTCTTCTCCACCTCGTCCTTGTCTGAGAGCTTGAGGTCGTCCTTGGAGGCGTTGACGAACTTCTTGTCGTCGTAGTCCAGCAGGTGGCCCATCACGTACTCATCCAGCACGTCGGTGAAGTATATCACCTCGTAGCCCTTGCGCAGCAGCCGCTCCAGGTGGGGGCTGTTGGCCACCTCCTCCTTGCTGGCGCCTGCGGACCGCCGACGAGCGCGCATGTGGTTGTGTGTGCAGCGGTGGTGGGTGCGCAAGGGGGAGGGGCACTGGGGCAGGGGCGCTGTGGGTATGGGCAGGGGCGGTGCCAACATCGCCGCCGTCCCTCTTGCGCGGCGACCCTCTTCTTCATTACCCCCGGGGCCCGGGCCCTGCCCAGAATAGGGACGACGAGCGCACGAACCCACCCGCCAGGTAGTAGATGCTCTTCTGGCCCTCCTTCATGCGGGCAATGTACTCGTCCAGCGTGATCGTCTTGTCGCCGCTCTTGGAGGTGGACACGCGCAGCAGCTTGGCGAGGCGGTTGCGGTTGGTGGTGTCCTCGATGATGCCCAGCTTGATGGAGCGGCCGAACTGCTCCCAGAACTTGCCGTACTGGCCGCACTCCTTCTCGGACGGCTTGCCCTCGGTCTCGCCCTTCTCTGCGGGGGACAGCACGGCACGGCACGACAAGGTAAGCGGGCTGCGCTCGGCACGGCACGGCGAAAGGAAGAAGGGCGCAAGGAAAGCGCACAGGCCGCAGCGGAAAAATCTGGACAAGGGGAACGACGACGAGCCGATCCAGCGCAGAGGGCAACGCGCGCGTCTGCGCCGGTTTGCTCGGCTTTTTGTTTATGGCGTGGCGCTTGCAATGGTGAGACTGTCCTGTTTTCCGGCCAGCCGGAATCGAGACGTGTGATTTCATGTTTGAGCTGCATTCATGCCTAAGCTTTTACGCTAACGCGCGCACGGACCGCTCTCTGCCGCTCACCCTCCATGGCCTTGCACTTGACCTCCGTCTCCGACATCTTCTTGATCATGTCCAGCACCTTGCGCACCACCTGCGGTCGCGGAGGCATGGCGGTGGTGCACAGATGGTGCAGATGAGCGGATGGATGGATGGATGGGTGCGGATGGGGTGGATGAGTGGGTGGATGGATGGGTGCATTGCCGCCGCAGAGGAAAACCCTTGGTCGTCTCCAGTACAAGCACCCGGCACGCACCCGGCCCCGCCCCACGCCCCGCCGCACCTTCTTCTTGATGGTCTTGAGGGCGGCCTCCTGCTGCAGCATCTCACGCGACACGTTGAGCGGCAGCGTGTCGCTGTCCACGATACCCTTCACGAACGACAGGTACCTGTGTTCGGGTGGGGTGGGGTGGGATGGGGTGGCGCGATGTTTGTTGGGCGCCCGCTGCTGGTTTGTCTTAGGGTTTCTAATGTATGTGGCACCGCGAGGGACACACCGCGCAGGTAGGGATGCACCTGCCTCTTTCCACCCGCCGGTACCGCCCCACGCCCCATCGCTCAAAACAGACACAACCGGTAGCCGGTGCCGCACAGACACCGGGTGTTGCACCGATGCCGCGCCTCACCGCGGGATGAGCTCCTTCATGTCGTCGCTGATAAAGACGCGGCGGACGTACAGCTTGAGGCCGTTCTGCGCCTTCTCGTAGTACTTGTCGTAGAAGTCATACGGCGAGACGGACGGGATGTAAAGGATGGAGCGGAACTCGACGTCGCCCTCCGCGCGGAAGTGCGTGTAGGTCAGCGCGTCAGAGTAGTCCTGAAGAGTGGGGGACCAGGGCGCAAGGGGAGGGGAGGAAAGGGGGGAGCGGGATGAAGAGGAGCGAGGACTAAAGAAAAACGTATGACATTCCGTGTTGCAAACTTGCAATCCCTTGCGGGCCACCGTCGCCCGCTCCCTTCCCCCGGCCCCGCCTCCACTCGCCCTGAACCCTGAATACCTATAACCCTAGCTGCTGTGACTGCCCCGCCCCCCTCACCTTGGATACGGCCTTGTAGAACTTCTGGTACTCCTCCTCGGTCACCTCGGCCGGCTTGCGCAGCCAGATGGCCTTGTTGTCGTTCAGCAGCTCCCAGTCCTTGCGCTTCTCCCTGGCAGAGGAGGAGGGTGGTATACGGACGATGATGGAGGGAGGAGGGGAATAAAAACGAGGAGAACTGCAGGAGGATTGTAGGAAGCAGCCGAACAGCCACAGGGACACAAGGACGACGGGCCAGCATACAGACATCGTTACGTAAACCAACATGCCAAGCGCGGCTCTAAAACGGAGCGGAGTTCCGCGGCAAGGAGCGCATAGCCAGGATTACTGGCAGCCGGGGGCGAGGACGCCTCGACCTGAAGCACTCACTTGCGGGTCGCCTTGGGCTTCTCCTCCTCCTCCTTGGTCTCCTCCTCATCGTCCTCAGCGCCCTCCTCTGCGGGGCGGCAAGCGGGGCGGCAACGGGGGCGGGGGTTCAGAAGCGTGGTATCGTTGCGGCGATGGCGGAATGCATACCAATCCGACCACCGAAGACATGCTGACAGCCTGCTGAACGGCGCAAAAGAAGGCCAGCGGGAGCCAAGTGCCAATTCAAGCAGCGCTGTCAGGGCCCACGCTCACTGCATCTTTGAAAGTTGCGGTGGATGACAACACGCGCAACGGCCGCCACGACGCAAGAGGTGCTACGCGCTATGTGTATACAGAACTGCTATTAGTATGCCAAGCCGGGCAGGTTGCAGGAGATGAGCACGACGCCGCGGCCGCCTACCGTCCTCCTCCTCCTCCTCGGCCGCCTCCTCCTCCTTGGTCTCGCCCTCCTTGGCGGCCTCCTCCTCCTCCTCCACGGGCACCTCGACCTCCTTCTCGGACTGCAGGTAGATGGGGAAGTTGATGAACTCGCTGTACCGCTGGACAAGCTCCTTGAGCTTGGCCTCGGTGGCGTACTCCTGTCGAGTGAAGAGGAGGCAGGAGGGTGGGAGGGGTAGGAAAACGCGAGACCCGCAGCCAGGTAACCAGCAACAAAGGTGCGGGGTTTTCAGGGTTCCTCAGGGGTGTAAGTCGTTTCATCTTCCAGGCGCGTTACGACCCACCACCGACACAAGACAACGCGTCCGTCCCATCGCTGCGGCTTCCGTTTCAACATACCGTAAACCTCCCTCCCGCCGACCCACGGGTCACTGAAATTCCCTCTCAACGTACCTGCGCCTCCTCCTTGAGGTGGATCTTGATGAGGGTGCCGCGGCCCAGCGCCTCGTTCTCCGTGTCCTCGCTGATGGTGAAGCTGCCGTCGGCGGTGCTGGCCCAGATGTGCCTGCGGGGTTGGGGGCCCGGCGAGGCGCAGCAGTTGGCGAGATACGTGAGTGACTTCCCGAGCGAGGTGCTTAACATGTGAGCACGAGCGTGTGAGCACCCTTTCCCTCCCTGCTCCTCTGTTCTTCACCCCTCACACTCCCGGGAAAACCCGCTTACGGGGCTCGGGCTCGCCGGGCCGCAAGCATAGCGCAAGGGACCCCGACAATCCCCCAAGCCCCGGCCCCGAGTTCCAAGACATGGACTGGGTCCAAGACAACCCCGTATCCCCAACACCACACCACACCCCCTACGTGTTGCGCGGCGCCTCACCCCCCCCGGTCCCGCCGCGGTGGGCACCCGTTGGGTACGCGTCCCGGTACATCCGGTCCCTGTAGGTCTGTCCCGGTACATTTGGGAGTCCCTGCCCCCTGGTGAGAGGTCCACTCACTGCGTGTCGTCGTTGTGCTTCGAGACCACCTCCACGTAGTCAGCCACCAGGTACACCGAGTAGAAGCCCACACCGAACTGGCCGATGAGGTTCATGTCGCCGCCCTTCTGCATCTGCTCCAGGAAGGCTGCGGGCGGGGTGACGGGTGAGGGAGGTGAAGGTAAGGGCGGGAAGGGAGGCGGCGCGAAGGTCAGGGAAGGGAGGGCGCAGGGGAGGGTGCGTGAGGGGAGAAGAACGCCACAGGAAGGGTCTCAGCCCAGCAGTAAAGGTTTCGCGCGGGCGCGGATCAGCCGTGACTCGCTTCGGACGCAATAAACCGCGCGGGCCTGGGCAGGCGGAAAGGAAGGAAGCGCGCTGAAGGAAGGGGAACGCACAGAGGACCGGGTGGCCCGTGCACGTCAGCTTCACGAGTCCGCACTGGAAGGCCACTTGAGCGCGAGTGCGTGGGAGAGCGCAACGGTGGCTTTGACGCCGCTCCAGCACTGCAGCGGGTGGAGGGTTGAAGGGCAAGCACCCCGTGCTTTTGGCACGCCCATCTTTTGGCTGGACGGGACACGCACGGAAAGGAGTGTAATAAGGGCGGGGGAGCGGAGGGGCCCGGGTGATGCCGCACCCACCTGAGGTGCCCGACTTGGCGATGGTACCCAGGTTCTTGATCAGGTCGTCCTTGGTCATGCCGATGCCGCGGTCGCGGATGTTCAGCGTCTTGCCGGCCTCGTCCAGCCAGATGCGGATGTCCAGGTTGGCGGTCTCGCCCTCGCCCAGCTGCGCCTTGTCGGTGAGCGACAGGAAGCGGATCTTGTCCAGCGCGTCGGAGGCGTTGGAGATGAGCTCGCGCAGGAAGATGTCCTTGTTGGAGTAGAGCGAGTTGATGATGATGTCCATCAGGCGGGACACCTCCGCCTGGAAGGCGAACTGCTCCGCGCCGGAGCGCATGCGGCTGCCGGACTTGGACATGGCCTGCTCCTCCCTGGCGGGGCCGGGACCAGGGGCGCAATTGGCATGACATGTCAAAAAAACGTGGCTGGGTTGGAACCCACATGCCTGCTGAAACGAGTGTGACGGCTGCAGTTTCTGGGGTGTAAGCGCATCGCGCATCAAAGGCAATGCCGGGGGAAGGGCAACTTGGGTGCGAGCGGGCGGGTTACGGAGTTCGATGGCCGCACCTGTGTATGGAGGTCGCGTCGGTGGTCGTGGCGTGGCCGGACGAGACCCCATTGTCCACCTTTGGCGTGGCGGTCGCATCAACAGTGGTGTCGGCACGGCAAGCTGCAGTAAGAGATGCGAAGGATACGCGCGTGGATAAGAAAGTGTGAACCGACAAATGTCCGGCCCAAGTGTGGAGTACTCTTGCTCGAGTTACCTGGCACAGCCCAGAGCGCCAGGCCGGCCACCAGCAGGAGAGCGGTGGCCCTCCGGCTCAGCATGGTGTGTAACTTCCCGGCCAACCGACTGATAATGTGATCTTTGACGTCGCCACAAAGGTCGAGGGCGCCCTGTGCGCACACGTCCGCACAAAAACGTTTTTGGGTTCCCTGTGTTGTAGCGAATTGTAGATTGCTGCCCGTTCTTCTTCAAGACACATCGCGACATGTCGTACAGAATGCTTCTTTCATGAATTTCCATGTATCGCCGAGGTGTCTTCTGCCCGCGCCCTCTGTGCCCTCTTAAAGCCCCACGCGGGTAGTTGTTTCTATAACTCGGATTGTAAGGACGTGTCAATTGAATAGATTGCGCCTGTTACCATGGCGCAGTTGAAGGCGGCAGCTTTGCTGCTCGGTGAGTGGACTTTTCCGCCCGTAGTCCTTCACCGCCCTGATCAAGCACGTCATATATTCAATTTTGTATTGTTGCTGCGCAGCGCTGGCATGTGCGTCTTACAGCTTCAGCGTCTGGGCTGCCACGGAGGAGAAGCTCGGCACCGTTATTGGTATCGACCTGGGCACGACCTACTCCTGCGTGGGCGTCTACAAGAATGGTCGCGTGGAGATCATTGCCAATGATCAGGGTAACCGCATTACGCCCTCCTACGTTGCCTTCACGGACAGCGAGCGCCTGATCGGCGATGCTGCCAAGAACCAGGCCACCGTCAACCCCAAGCGCACGGTCTACGACGTGAAGCGCCTCATTGGTCGCAGGTGGGAGCTTTGTCGTTGAGGCCCGGTGGTGTTTGTCCCGCCTTGCTCCCGATCACATGTTCTCACTCTTCTTTTTCCGACTCGGACCCTTTCCCCCATCCCCTTACCTTCTTTCGCTCAGGTATGAGGACAAGGAGGTGCAGCGCGATAAGAAGCTGGTCTCGTATGACATTGTGGACAAGAGCGGCAAGCCTTACGTGTCCGTCGATGTTAACGGCGAGGACCGTGTGTTCAGCCCCGAGGAGATTTCGGCCATGATTCTCCAGAAGATGAAGGAGACCGCAGAGGCGTACCTGGGCAAGACCGTCAAGCACGCTGTCGTTACGGTGCCCGCCTACTTCAACGACGCCCAGCGTCAGGCCACCAAGGATGCCGGTACCATCTCCGGTCTCAACGTCGTCCGCATCATCAACGAGCCGACGGCCGCTGCCATCGCCTACGGCCTTGACAAGAAGGGCGGTGAGAAGAACATCCTGGTGTTCGACCTGGGCGGCGGCACCTTCGACGTGTCCATCCTCACCATCGACAACGGCGTGTTCGAGGTCATCTCCACCAACGGCGACACCCACCTGGGTGGTGAGGACTTCGACCAGCGCGTCATGGAGTACTTCATCAAGCTCATCAAGAAGAAGTTCAAGAAGGACATCAGCGGCGACGCTCGTGCCCTGCAGAAGCTGCGCCGCGAGGCCGAGCGCGCCAAGCGTGCCCTGTCCAGCCAGCACCAGGTATGCCGCTAACCCCAAAAAACACTTGTAGGCGTGGCGGGGTTTTTGGCTACAGCGGCGGGGGCTGGGCCTAGCAGTAGGGAAGGCTTGGGGCGTCGAAGGGCTGTGTGGTGCATGGTACGGCTTGGGGCGAAGGGCTGGCATGGCGGACGAAGGGAATACGATGGGTTCCTCCCCATGACTCCAGTTGCCCTGCATCATGCAATGGGATATGCATGTGCCGAATATTCGGTTTGCACAGTGCCCAGTACCGTATCCCCACCAATTGATTGACAAAGTTGATAATACCGGATGCTGGATGCGCGGGATGATCGTTTGCTCCCGTATCGAGGGCGCTCGACGGCACATCGTCTGTACTATGTGCATGTGGAAACATGGAATCATGGTGACCACAATGTTGAGCAGTTACCCATCGTCCTCATTCTCTGCCCGCTTCGTTGCCTTCCATCGCAGGTCCGCATGGAGATTGAGGCGCTGTACGAGGGTGTTGACCTGTCTGAGCCGCTGACCCGCGCTCGCTTTGAGGAGCTCAACATGGACCTCTTTAAGAAGACCATGGGACCCGTCAAGAAGGTACGACTCGTTGGTTGGCAGGGGATAGTGAAAGGTGCATGTGGTCGTTGCCGGGCAGTAACGATGTTGGGTATTGTATTTCCCGGGCTTACTGTGTTTAGTGGCCGGGTGCCGCTGTGTTGTAGCTCGTAAAGCAACGTCAGCAACTTCATTCAAGCCGCGGACTAACACACCTGCGGTCCCTTTTACGTGGGAATCCCTTAACAGGCTATGGACGACGCCAACCTGAAGAAGTCGGAGATTGACGAGATTGTGCTGGTGGGCGGCTCCACTCGCATTCCCAAGGTGCAGGAGCTGCTCAGGGAGTTCTTCGAGGGCAAGGAGCCCAACAAGGGAGTCAACCCCGACGAGGCCGTGGCGTACGGCGCTGCCGTGCAGGGCGGCATCCTGGGCGGCGAGGGTGAGTGGCGCCTTGTCTTGAGTTTGGCTGTGTCCTGAGCATTTTTTGATGCAAGGTCCTTGACCTTCGTACCAGACGTTTCTAAATGCATTCCAAGGACATGTACACATTCGGGGTTTCGGGAGCAATTTCGGCGTGCTCCAAACACATCAGACATGACCTCCTGTATGCACTCTCCCCCATTCCCCCGAAACTCGCAGGCGGCGATGAGGTCAAGGACATTCTGTTGCTGGATGTTGCGCCGCTGTCGCTGGGCATTGAGACCGTTGGCGGCGTGATGACCAAGCTCATCCCCCGCAACACTGTCATCCCCACCAAGAAGTCGCAGACCTTCACCACCTACCAGGACCAGCAGACGACCGTCTCGATCCAGGTGGGTGAAGGTGTCGGGTGTCGTTACGATCATTCGGCCGGAGTGCGGCAGGAGTTTCTTGGAATCCACTGCTGCTGCAGCTGTGGTGATGCGCTTGAACTGTACAAGTTAATCCCGAGCAAGCGCGTCATATATGGTTCGTAACCTCTAGGAGCATTCTACTACCTTATGTGGTCTGGGCCATTCCTCTGCACCTTGACCGATCCTCTCCTCTCAATATCCCCACCGCTCTGGCCCCTCCTCCACTCTGCCCCTTCCGCTGCAGGTTTTCGAGGGTGAGCGCGCCATGACCAAGGACAACCACAAGCTGGGCCAGTTCGACCTGAACGGTATCCCGCCGGCGCCGCGCGGCACACCCCAGATCGAGGTCACCTTCGAGGTGGATGCCAACGGAATCCTGAATGTCGCGGCTGAGGACAAGGGCACCGGCAAGAAGGAGAAGATTACGATCACGGCGGAGAAGGGTCGCCTGAGCCAGGACGACATTGAGCGCATGGTCAAGGAGGCCGAGGAGTTTGCGGAGCAGGACAAGGCCGTCAAGGCTAAGATTGACGCCCGCAACCAGCTGGAGACGTACTGCTACAACATGAAGAGCACCGTGGAGGACAAGCTCAAGGACAAGCTTGACGAGGACGACAAGGAGAAGATCACGGCGGCCGTCAAGGAGGCGCTGGAATGGCTGGACGAGAACTCGGATGCCGGTAAGAGTGCGGCGGAGCGGGGCCACAGCACGGCGTGTAGCGCCGGGAGGGGTGTTTTGAGGATTGTCGGGCTCGTAGCATGTACACTCAATCTAGTGGTGATAAGCACTCTGTCGCGAGTAGTTCGCCAGGTTGGCCATGTTCTCGTTCAACCGGTAAACGGTCTGTGACCTTCCTACACGTCCTGTCGGTCCGCAGATCCGGAGGACTACAAGGAGAAGCTCAAGGAGGTGGAGGATGTGTGCAACCCCATCATTTCGCGGGTGTACCAGCAGAGCGGCGGGGCCGGCGGCAGTGACGACTCGGAGGACTTGGGCGACCACGATGAGCTCTGATCGGACACGTTCGCCGTTGTCATTTAGTTGGGCCCCCTCGATAGATTTGGGATTGGGTTCTCAAGGGTGTTGGTGACCTGCGTCATGGGCGTAGTGGGTGTAGGCTTCGGACTGGATCTCGGGTGCGGTGCGGTGCGAAATTCCACCGTGACGCGGAAGGGCAGGTATCACTGCAGCCACACAGGCGGAGCGAGCATGGGGAAATGTGCTGTGTGGGGTGTCTTCGAGGGTTTGACGATTAGGTTCAGAAGAAAACGAACGAGGCTAAGGGATCAGCTGCGCGCGAGTGTTCGTCATGCAGGTCCTAGGGGCGCAATGTTCGCTCTTGTAATCAAGTGTGTCGTTCCTGCCTGACCTCTCGAGTTTCGACCGCAACAAACGCACCCACGTGTCCTGTGCAGCTGCAAGTTCCCTTGAAACCGCAACACGTTCTTCGCCTCAAGCGGCCACACGTGCACGCCCTTGCTCCTGCGCCGCTTGACCTTCCATGAACGGCATTGGGATCCTCTTGGGTTTCACTGTACGATGCACCGCTTTATGTAAGAAGGGGCTTTATGTAAGAAGTCCGTCAGCAGCTGCACGGCAGTTAAAAGATGTTCTGCCGGTATACGAAAGCTTACGCATGGGCTCAATGTACTACTGGGACGGTTGAAACAGCACAGGGCTGGGAGCGTGGGGGTTGCGCGGGCGTCGGCGCAGCGAGGTTCATTTCCTCGGTCTACTACCCTGCAATCCGCTAACGTCAAATACCCAACCACCTGGCCGATCTTTTTCAGCATTAAGCTTCCAGCATACGCACCTACATTACGCGGCGCTGGAAAAGGATTGGACTCTTTCCCCTGCGCTCCACCTGATAACGTGCACGGCACGCAGCACGGCACCTTGTCCTTTCAGATGCAACGAAACGCTATGCAACGGTGCGAACTAAAATCTTGGCAACGTTTGTATTCACATAGACATAGACGGGTGCAAACATGTTGTGCGAGTGCCCCGTTACATCACCGGAAATTTCATACAGCTAACGGTAGTACGAACTTCGCACTCCGGTACCGTCCGCAACGGTATGAAGCGCAGCGGTTTCCAACAGGTGTAAGGACGACGCCTGGACAATTATTTGCAACGTAAAAGAGCTAGCTCTGTATTAGCTTTTCTCATATCAGGTTGCGGTGTTTTTTTTCCAACAGTTCACACCGATACGGACGAGGTGATAAAGGAGGGCCTAGTGGACAGCGTCAGCTTCCCTTTCTTGCTGAATTGCATTCTTCGTGGATTGAAAGGTGGGTCTGGCGCAGGCTAAATTCACGCCGTGTCGCCAGTTTCGGGATGCCTTCAGTCAGACTCCCCGTAAACTTATATAGCCACTCGCATTCCTCCCGTTTGCTTGTTGCCTGTGGCCTCTTAGGGGGCGATGCAGTCTCAAGGTCCGCCGTATCAACGTCCTCACTCCTAAATGGGACCTGCTGTGTTTGAACTCTCGCCAGACCGTGGGCCTTGGAGTTGGACGTTGCTCTGGGGCCGTGGCAAGGCAACCCTCCTTCAGTCGCCACAGCTCAACCGTGCGCTTCAAGGTGACAGCTCGTCCGTGCGCCTCGTAATGCAAGCACCTGCCTGGACCATGTTGCTGCACATGCAATGTATTGGTTCGATATGATCGAAATGCAAATGAAGGGGTTGGGGCAGGGTGCGGGCTGGAACACCGCCGAACAGCTGAGCCCTGCCAAGGCGCTCTGACAGGGTTGTGTCATCCCCCGACCCATGGCCTCCTCGACCCGCGGCGTTCAGACATCTCTAGCTCTTGTCTCAGACGCGGAAACGGCGACCACACCTTTTGGACCATGAGTTCCGCGGGATTGCTTCTCCACGCGGTTCACCATGCAGCCAGCCGCTTGGCGGGCGGGCATCGTCCAAGGCACGACGCGGCGCAGGAACCCAGACGTCAGACCTTCCCTCAGCACCACCCCCCCTTCCCCGCTCTCTTCCCCACGCCTTGCCGTCGGAATGTGCGCACATTCCCACCCTCCTCACCTTCCGCCCAAGCCCTATCCCGCCCGCCCGCAACTTCGCCCCACCCCTTCGCAAACGACATTCCCCCTCTCCCCTCATCACACACACACCACTAACAATCTCCACCCTCAAAACCCCACTCCGGGCAGCAATGGCGATGGGCACCTGCGGAGGGCACCCCTCTGCCGACGGCGTCATGTGGGTCGCCGGCGCCCCGGCGCCGCCCGAGGCGCAGCAAGCCGCCGCCGAGGCGGCGTGCTGCCACAAGCTCCAGCCCCAACCCAGTTCTACCCCCGCCGCGGCGGCAACAGTCACCTTGCAGCCCCCCGCCACAGCCGCAGCGGCCCTTCGGACGCCCCTGCGCCTGCTTCTCTCCGACCTAGCCATGATTCTTTGCCAGCTGCTCCTCTTCATAAACCACTACCGGCGGCTCCTCGACGCAAACCTCTGCGCCCATCTCCCCGCCGCCGGCACCGGCGTCCCCGCGCCGGGACCGCTCGCCGCCTACCCCTGCTCCGCCCCCACACCCGCGCGCATCGCCTTTCTCGCCGCCCGCGCCGACGCCACATTCCGCGCGTCGCTGGCGCTGCCGCTGGGCGAAATGTGGGTGCCGCTGGTGACGGCCGCAATACTGGGCCAGGTCGTGGCGCTGCTGCTGCTGCCGCGGGCCGCCTACCTGGCGTTCGGGCGGCGCGCCTGCATGGTCGCTGTGGGCCTGCTGCCCAAGGCCGCCAGCCTGGTGTCTTTCCTGGCGGCATTCCCGGATGCGGCAGCACCCAGCAGCTACTTTGGGACGTACCTGCCGTTGGAGGGCGCGATCGTCGTGTGGCAACAGGTGGTGTACAATGTGAGTGATTGGAGGGGGGGCGGGGCTTTGACCCAAATGTGGCGGTCCCGCACCGTCTCCCCCCTCATCGCCTTCCCTACCAACCCAACCCGCCTTCGTCCTGCCCTACCAACCCAACCCGCCTTCGTCTTGCTTGCCAAATCCAACCCGCCTTTGCCATCCTTACCAACCCACCTTTACCCGCCCGAGCAGTATCCATTCTGGCCGGGCATGGCGGTGCTCGCAGCGCACTGCGCCCTCTCCACCGTCATCTGCACCACCGTGCCCCCGCGCCTGGCAGCCGCCGGCAGCCCGCCGCTGTTCAGCCCGGGCTGGGTGCTGGTGCAGACGTACGCCTGCGCTGCCCTGGCCGCCGTCGTGGCGCTGCAGCAACACCCCGCCTCGGCCCGGGCCCTCCGTGCAGCGCAGCGCAGCGGCGCCGCCGCGGCGGCGACGGCGCTGGAGGGCGCTAGCGCCGGTACAGCCTGCGCGCCGCTGCCCGGCCTCCTCCCGCCGGCGCAGTGCAGCACGACTAGCAGCGCCAACATCAGCAGTGGCGTCAGCGCCGGCAGCGGCCTGGCCAAAGATGCGCAGCAAGATGCGCAGCTGAAGGCGGCCGTCCGCAGGCTGTTGACCGGCAACAGGTCGTCGGGCAGCTGCACCAGCAACACCGGTTCTGTCAGCTTCACGAGGACGGCGCCATCATCGTCGGCGGGCTCGCTGGGCTCGTCGGCGGCGCCTTCGGAGCCGGGCAGTGCCGCCGGCAGCGGCAGCCACGCGGTCGCTGTAGGCGCAGCGCAGGCCGCCGCCGGGCGGTCGGACGCTGCGGCGGCATCACCGCCATCGGCGCAGAAGCCGTGGCGGCAGCCCACGCAGGGTGCCCACAGCACGGCAGCGGCGGCGGCGGCGGCCCGGGCCGCTGCTCCGCTCATGGCATACGAGAGTCGGAATCGGCCGGCCGGACAGCCCTCCAGTGCCTGCCGGAGACTGATGGGGACGGCGCCTCTGCTGGCGGCGGGGGAGAGCCCAGCGGCAGCCGCCGCGGCGCCGTGCCCTCCCGCCGCGCCTGTCGCGCCGGCCCAAGTTCCATATGCCTCGCCGGGCTCCTCCGCCGGCGGCAGCCGCCCCTCGGCGGCCGCCGCGTCGCCGCCGTCTGGCTCGCTGCCGCCGCCCGGGGCCTTCAGCCTGAAGCAGCCCACGGGGCTCAGCAAGTGGACCATCGTGGAGGATCAGGAGTTTGAGGCGCCGGCGGCGGCCGTGGGTGTGGGAATGGGGGCGTCTTTGGACGCCCTGGGCCACGCCGCGGGTCGCGGTCGCCGCGTCAGACGCTACCAGTCCCGGGTGAGGGGCACGCACGCGCGCATACGGACAGGGGTGGCGACGTCTTTGGTCGCTTATATATCATTCATTATAACGAATGAAATATAAGGCGGCGACGTGGGGAGGCTAATGCCGGGCAGGAGTGTGTGATGGCCGCTGGCGCGGTGCCCGGATTGCGGGGGGGGGAGGGGAAGGGTTGAGAATAAGCCGGCACGTGGCTGGAACGCGTGAGGGAGGGTCCTGGGAGCAAGTTGGGTTCTGCTTGGGGGAGCGGCCCCAAGCAGAACCCAACTTGGCCGGGGCTCAGCCCTCACACGGATGCTGTTGGTGTGAGGGCTAGGCGGCACGCCGCTCTCCCTCCCGCCTTCCCTCCCTCCCTCTCCAGCTCTCCCTCTGTCTCGCGCGCTCTTCACCTTCCCCTTACATTTTCGACCCGCCTGGAATGCCCTCCCTCAGATTCGTCCCTTCATCCAGGTCGTCTGTCTCGCTCTGTAAGCTAGCCAGACAGCCTGCTAAATCCACCTGTCTCCTCCACCCTCCCTCCCTTCCTCCGTTACAGGCGCCGCCTCAGCGCGTGCACATGAAGATCCCCTGGGCCGAGCCCGACCAGCTGCCCGGCAACTTTCTGGAGCGGCTCAACCTGGCGCTGAGCGAGGGGCTGGACTGCATGGCGGTGGGCGTGTCGGTGCGGGCGGGCTGCATCGAGCTGGTGTTTGACGTCGTGCCGCAGGGTGAGACAGGAGGAGCCGAGGCGGGGGGGGGGAAGGGCAGGGAAGATAGGGGAGATGGGAAGGGAAGGGAGGAAAAGGGAAAGGAGAGGAGGGAGGGGAGAGGAAGGTAGACGAGGGAAGGGTTCCGCAGAGGGGGCGGGCAGGCGGTAGGCCTGTGACGGCTGTGAGCTGTTATCCGACGGTCGTGTGAGCGAAACGGCATCACCGTGGTGGGAAGCTGGCCTGTCCGGGCGAGGAGCCGCGGGTGGACCCGCTTATCCGCCGCGCCTGCCTGTCAGGCGCCTGCCTCACTTCCCCCCACCACACCATCATTCGTCGTCGCCGTTCCATCGCTGCGGCTCTATTTTTCTACCCCGGGCCCCCCCCCCACCACCACCCTACATCCACACCCCACCATACACACACATACCACATACACCACCAATGCCCAAATACCTGGCGGACGCGACTATGCCGCACCGCAGCCGCATTCGACAGCGCCAGCGACTACCAGGCGGGACAGAGCCGCCGCCGCCACGTGCAGCAACACCACGATCACCACCACCGCCTGGACCAGCCGCCCATCAGCGCAGTGGCCAGCTTCCTAGCAGACGCGGCGCCGCTGGCGCCACTCACGCCGCTGCGAGGAGAGCAGCAGCAGCAGCAGCCCCAGCGGCCGCCCGGCCATCTAGACCTGTTGGGCCTGGTGGGGCCCGGCGCCGAGGCGATTTGCGCCATTGGCATCGACGGTGGCATTGGCGGTGGCGGCGGCGGCGAGGCGGCGGGCGCGGACCCTCACGGCGCGCTGGAGGCGGCGGTGCTGTCGGGCCTGCTTCGCGACGCGGAGCCGTCGTCCTGGATCGATGCGCTGCATCTACAGCCGCCGCCCGGCGCGGAGGTGCTCACGCAGGCGTGCGGCAGGTGGGTTGAAGTTGGAGCGCGGTGCGATGCGTCGTTGGTACTGGTCGCAGCAACCAGTCCCTTGGGTGATCGGTACGTGGGTGGGCAGGAGAGAAGAGTGGGTCGCTGGGTGGGTGGGTGTTGTAGCAGGGTGCCGAGATGAGCACCCCCTCGCTCAGCCTCTGGTCCACGGTCACTTGAATCCCACGCTACCGGCCCCTGCCCGCCTGCCTGCCTGTCTATCACCCTCACCCCGTCTCTTTGTTCACCCATTACCCACTACCCGCTACCCACTACCCGCTACCCATTACCCGCTACCCATTACCCGCTACCCATTACCCGCTACCCATTACTCGCTACCCACCACCCATTACCCGCTACCCCTCCTTTCCTTTCCTTTTCTTTCCCTTCCAGGGTGTGGATCAGCCGCTGGGACCACACGCTCCGGCAGTGGGTGCCCGAAAAGGTGGGCGGCATAAGGCCCTCGCAGCTGCCGCGCATCGCGCAGCTCAGGCCGCCCTGCATCGTGGTGCGGCGCCGCGAGGCGCCGGCAGCGGCGTCACCGCAGCCGTCGTCGGATGGCGGCAACCCCGGGGCGGGGCTGCAGCCAGTCAGCGGCGGCGGTGGCGGCGGCGCCGTGGTGCGGGTTACTGTGACGAACGCTGACGGCGCAACGCCACCGGCCTTCTCCGCGAGGTGCCGCGGCAGGTGGGCACGGACGCGCACGCACGCTGTCAGTGGTGGGCTTAGCAGTACGGGTGGTGTCAGGGTGCCAGGCGCTGCTTGTGTTACCAGAATCCGCAAACTACTCCCAACTTTGATCGGCCCTTTCCGCGCGTCCCGTCGCAGGCTGCAACACTGGTTGCTGTAACCAGTACCACCAGCAATACCAGCAACGTATCGCAACCTCACTCTTCGCCCCACCTGGCCCCTTCCCCCTCACCCCACCCGCGAGCAGGTATATTCCGGTGGTGGCGCGGCGCATGCGCGCCTCACCCAGCGACTCCGGCTGGCGCGGAGGCGAAGACTGCCGCGACGGCGACGGCGGGGACGAACGGCGGCCCGGCGCTGCCGCCGCCGCCTCGTCGCCTGGCGAGCAGGCGGTCCCGTCCATCTTTGAGCTGGAGCTGCCCTCGGGACTGCCGAGGAACGGTCTGGTGGTCGTGGAGTGCAAGGTGGGGTATAAAGAGAATTTCGCAGCGGAGAGGGAGACGGCGTTAGCGAACGGACCCAGAACCCAGCAATACTTACCAAACATACCTGTAACCTTACCGAGCAAGGTGGGGGCGGGACGCGGGTGTGCGGCGGTGCTGCGTGCTGGGCGGGTGGGTGGGTGACGAGTGGTTTGGCCGCGGCGCCGGCTTGGAGGCGCAGGAACCTGCACGGTGCTGCCCGGCTGCGGGTAATGCCGATGCGACATGGCGACGCGGCGGAATGCGTTGGGCGATTCTGCGCGTCTGAGTGGCTGCTGTCGCACGTTGTCTCGTCGTCGTCCCGAAGGTCTGCTTGTTCGTGACGAGCCCTCGCGACCTGCGTTGATGGCCGCCGTTAACCGCTGTCCGCCTCCCCGCCCCTTCCGATGCTCCGGTTGCCCAATGGCCGGACTGTCCCTCCCGGCTGCCCCACTCAATTGCTCCCGATGGCCCACTGCTCTGGTGGCCCGATTTCCCGGATTGCCAGGTGGGCAAGTTGCTGTCGAACTGGCGCCCCCTGATCGTGACGGAGGATCCCCAGCTGGCGGCGGAGCTGGAGTCGCTGCTGGTGCCGCCGGCGCCGCAGCCGCCGGCATGCCCCGACGCCGCCGCCAACTCGTACGCCGCGGCGCTCGCGCTCGCCGCCGCAGCCGACGCCGCCTTCGTCGACGCCGATGCCGATGCCGACGGCGGCGCCGGCTGGGACGAGCTGGCGAATGACCTGGGCCTCTGGCTAGACTACCTCGAGGTCCTGGGACTGAACACCGAATTCACTCCCTCGCTTCCCGCCGCCGACACCGCCGGCGCTGTCGACGACGGCGCTGAGGCCGAAGCCAGCGACAGGCACGCACCGGCAGCAGCAGATTCGGCCGCAGCGGCAGCTGATCCAGCTGCTGCAGCTGCCTCGGCCGGCGGGGTCGCGGCGCAGGCGGAGGGCGCAGCGGCGGCGGGGTCTGGGGCGGGGGCGGCGGAGGTCGGCTCGCTGGGCTTGGACCTGGGTCCTGGGCTGGCGGCGCTGTACGCCACGGAGGGCTACGGGGCGCACATGGCCGGAATCGGCGCGTCGCTGCTGGAGTTTGCGGTGGATCGCGGCTGGTGGGTGGTTCCCCGGTGCCGGGCGCTTGACGCCGGGTGCTGGCGTGGCAGCAGGGAAGATGGATGGTGCAGCGGAGGGACGGAGACGACGTGCCGGGTGCAGGGCGCCGGGTGTGGCGGTTGATAGTGCCCACCAGCGGTCTTTGCGTGGGTGGGCTTGTGGCACCCATGGTGGCTGCCGGAGAACCGCGGCGGTAGCGCGGTGGCGGCGGCGATGGCCTTGGGATGGATGGTGGATAGGGCATGAGGGAAGGTTAGCCGCCTACCCTGCCCCCTCCCGCCGCGCCCCGATCCGCCTCGGTTACCTTACCTGGCCGCGGCCCTGCCTTCAACTCTCCCATTCCACCTCGATCGCTTTCACCGGCTGCTCGTTAACCCGACCTGACCCGACCTGACCCGGCCTGGCCTAACCCGACCCGACCTGACCCGGCCTGACCTGACCTGACCCGACCTGACCTGACCTGGCCTGGCCGCGCAGGTCCCACACCGCCGACCTGCTGGTCCGCCAGATGCTGGCCGCTGGCGTGCCCTGGTCGGAGGTGCTGCGCCGCTGCAGCAGCGACGGCCTGACGCTGCTGCACCGGGCCGTGCGGTCGGGTCGGGCGGATGTGGTGGAGCTGGTGGTGGCGCTGGGGGAGAAACATGGCACCACATTCGACTGGCAGGTGTGTGTGTGTGTGTTGGGTCTTGGGTTGGGTGGGGGGGAAGGGGGGGTAAAAGGTAACAGTCCGAAGGGGCAAGCTGACAGCTTGACGGAAGGATTGAGGGGAGGGATGAGACCACAGCGGTAGAAACGGAGGCGTCGTGAGCGATATGCACGTCCCCCTTGAAGCTCCGCTCCTTCAAAAGATACCGCCACGGCACGCCATGCCGTCCGACCACCCCTCGCCGCCAGGCCGTGAGCCTGAACGACGCCGCCGGGCGGCAGGCGGGCGACGGCGGCGATGGCGATGCCTCCATCGGCGGCGGCGGCGCCGCGGGCATGACGCCGCTGCACCTTGCCGCCTCGCTGCCCGACGGCGGCCGCCTAGCGGAGCGCATCCTGCGCGAGTACCAGGCCGCCTGCCAGCTGTGGGGCTCTACAGTGGACTGCTACGGACTGCGGCCCGCGGACTGCGCGAGAGCCTCCGGCCACCTGCACCTCGCAGACAGCCACCGGGCTGGGACGGCTGGGGCAGCCGGCGGCGGCGAAGCCGCCGTCGCGGCTGCGGCGGCGACTTCGCCGCCGCCGCCGGGGCCGAGCGGCACCGTTGGAATGAGTACCAACACGATCAGCAGCGTCGGGGCGCTAAGCGGCGGCGGCGCCGCCGCCGGTGGCGACGAGGCTGGCAACGCGAGAGGCGGCGGCGCAAGCCACCGTCACGCGTCGCCGCCGCAAGCCGCGCCCGCGCGCACGTGCGCGCGAGTCGGCCTCGCGCTGGCAGGGGCAGCCGCCGCCGCGACGGCGGCGCTGCGCGGCGTGGCGGCGCTGCTGGCGGCGCCGTTCGTGGGCGACCGGGACGCCGAGTCGAAGTACGTGCAGGCGGTGGGCTCCGAGTTCGTGCTGTGGTGCTGCGGCTACCTGGTCTTTCAGGTACGTCGTATCCGAAATTCCGAATGCTGCCTTTATGCCCTATCTGTTCTGTCAGGTACCGTGACCGTGTCCGGCTGCGGGCTGTGGGCCCCGCGCTCTCCCAGGCGTTGCCCTCGGGCGGGCGGATGTGCGCCGGAGATGGGCTGGAGGGGGCACCAGATCGGGCCGATCCGTCCCCACCCGTTCCTTGACCGCCCAGCCCTCCCCACCTACCCATCATCGTCAGAGTCGCCTCTCGGTTTTGTCGCTGCGCCTCTTCTTTCTCGCGTACCCCTGCCATCCACCGCCCGCACCCGCACCCCACCGTCGCTGCGCCTCTCGTCTTTTTGTTGATGATGATATCAGATGATATTATTATTAATTAATTAATTAATTATACTATTAATTATATTATTATTATTCCGTACCCTGGCCACACGCCCCCCCGGGCCCCCAACCCCACCCGGCCCCCCTGCACAGATGTGCACTGTGTTTGCGGTGTACGGCCGCATGGTGAAGGAGGGCCGCGCGCACGAGATGGTCGGCATGGCGCTCTTCTGCGCGCCGCACTTTGCCTCCGCCGCGCTGCTGTGCGCCCACTACGGCGCCTGGCTGGCGCTGCGTGAGCCGCTGTGTGTCACCGTGACGCTCACACGCACCGCCGCCAAGCTGGCGCCGGTGCTGGGGCTGCTGCCCTACCCCAACTCGGCAAGGAACTACCTGTCGGTCGGCATGGTGGGTGGCTGGGTAGGGTGGCAGGTTGGGTGGGAGGTGGAGAGGAGAGAGTGGGCCGGCGCGCAGTGCGTGCTGTCGGGGTTGTCGGTTGTTGGTGCATTCGTCGCACCTGCTGCTACTGCCTCTCTCTTTCTCTTACACACAAAGACACACATTCACCGGCTCCGGCCTATCTACCGTATCCGTGGTAAACCCTTTCGGCCCCCGTCAGGACGTGCTGCTGGAGGGCCTCATAGTCGCCTACTTTGAGCGCATGCGCGCACCCTTCGTGCTGCCGCTGCGCGCCCTCGAGGGCATCGCCACCGGCCTCCTCTACACCCGCGAGCGAGTGCAGCTGCGCCTGGCGCCGCCCGGCGTATCGCCACTGGCCTACGCACTGGCCTGGAACCTCGGCTGCGGAGTCATCACGGCGGCCATAGACGCCGCTTGCCGGCGGCGCTTCGCCGCCGCGGCGGCGGGCGCGGGCGCTGCCGCGCGCTTCGGCCGCGTCGCCTCCAGCGGCGCGGACGGCGGCGGCTGGATGGCCGGCCTAGCGGCGGCGCAGGCACGGGGTGGAGGCGGCGTCAGCGCGGCGCAGCCGACGGAGGGCGCGGAGGCGGCGGCGGTGGGGCCAAAGTGGAAGAAGGTGGACTGAGTTCGGGGGTTGGAGTGACGGTGCCGGGGGAGAGGGAGAGGGGGCGTGTGCGGACGGTTCGGCGCTCAGGGGGTGATGCACTTTGGGCGGAGCGCCACGTGCTTTGGGGAGCAGGCGGGCGGGCGGGCGGTGGGTTGTGTCATGTTGGATGGCAGCATTCTTCGCCGCTGGGTGTTGGCGGATCAAGCGCGGGCCTTCGAGCGCACGTTTAGCGGCGCAGCCGGTGGGGCGGGGTTTGAGGGCGCAGCAGCAGTTGCAGCAGGAGCTCGCCGCGGCGCTTTCGGGTTGCCGGTTCGGTCAGGTTGAGTCAGGTCAGTTGCTTGACCGACCGCGTCATCAAGGAATGATGCAGGGCATGGGCCGTATTTGCATGGACAGAGGCCGGTTGGCTCAACGAAACGAGGAGTTGGAAGGAGGCGGCGGCACACCCTTCCGTCGGCCGCCCGTGGCCGCAGTTTTCAACTATCTGGGGGTCGCGGGGCCCCCGGGTCATTCGGCGCAGTTTGGCTTACTGGTTTGTTGGTTGGTTTGTTGGTTGGTCGGTTGGTTGGTTGCTCGAGGAGCTGCGCTTTGCTGTGTCTATCTGTGTGTGTAAATAATGTGTGTGTATGCATGTGAGCGTGCGTGTGTGTATGAATGTTTGCGTTTGTGCTCCGTGGGGTGGCGCAGTAGGTGCACGGGCATTTCGGCAAGGGCGCGGCGGCGTGCGCCAGTTGTTGTAGGGCTTACCTTTCGCGCAAACACACGCGCTAGTAGCTCGGTTGATGTCTTCTCTCACGTACCACAAGTAGCTACGCCACCGGTTCTAAGTGCCGTGTTGCCCGGTCGCCGCCCAGGACCGCGGCGCTTCTAGGTTGCTCGTCAGATCAGGACGGGTCAGGTCGGCTCAGGTCATGTCCGGCCCGGTCGGCTCATGTGCCTCGTACCGTCCAGAGTCGCGACCCCGCGACCACTCGCAAGGGCTTGCGGCGGCCTGTCGGCATGCTTCGGGGCGTCGCCGCCGTATCTTCGCTTTGCCTTTTGCGGTTGGTCGTGCTTGGCGTTCTGCTCTTCTGGTTTTGTGTATTAAAGTGCACCGGTAGGCAGGTACGTAGGTAGGTAGGTAACGGACAGAGCTAAACGGTTGTGGTTTTGCGCGTTTTGGCGTTTGGTGGCATAGGGAGCCGCAAAGGCCATGAGGCCATTAGCAGGTCGGCCGGATACAGGATGAGAAGTTGAGATGAGGTGGAAGGGCTTCCGGCGGTTAAACCCAACTTCCTAAACATCAAAACCTCACTGAACGGCGAGGCTACCGTCGGGTTTACCCCAGGACGGCATGAGAATTCCCAAAATCCAGGGAATAACGAAGTCAATTATTGATCGCCAGACGTCGGCGGATGGCGAGGCGGGCGGCAAGGCCTGGTGCCGCCTTTCGCTGCTGAGGCAACGCCCCGCAAGGCGCGATGGTGGCGGTGCGACAGCAATAAAGAGAATATTACAGTTTCGTGGCTATAGCCGTGGCAATATTGGCAGGGCAACGGTGGTGTTCTTGTTGCGTTTGTCCTTGCTGCGTTTTGCCGTGTATGCGTTATGATGAGGCCGCGTGCCCCGTAACACCCTCAGCCGTGCGCGCGGTGCGCTTGCGCTTGCAGGAGGACACCCGCGCGGGCCGTTCATGTTTACTGATGCCACCGTAACACACCATATCTCTGTTTGCTCCTTTGCATGGCCACACCCCTCCCAGGCCTGTTCCCCAGTTGTCTAGGACGCCGCGGATGTTGTCTGTCGCTGGTCCAGTTGGCTTGAGCAGTGCAGTGCAGTGCAGTGCAGAATACGCCGGCAGAACACTGTCTGGTGCAATGTGGTGTCTGAGTGGGCGCGGGCGGGGCTGGCTGGCTGTCAATGGCGGGCGGGGCTGGCTGGCTGTGCAGTGCAGTGCAGTCAATCGCAGGTTCAGGTTCCGGCTTGCGACCCGCGCGGCCCCGCGCACACGTGCAGCTGGCGTCACCGCTGCAAGTCATGGCCGTGGGGGTGGTGTTGGGTCTTGGCGCGAATGCGCTGTTGCTGCTGATGTTACATTTGGAACCACACCCGTGAAAGAGCACCGCCAGCGGGCGCCAGCGAGTTTTGTTTTGGTGAGTGCTGTGGTGGTTATGGTGGTGGACCTCGTTTATAACGGTCATAGTTGGAGTGGTGGGCGGTGGATAAGTAAAAAGGATACCGCAGCGAAGGGACGGCGTGGACTGAGGGGTGGCCGCTGGCGGGCTGCGGTGGTGGTGGTGGTGGCGGTGGTGGTGGTGGACTCGGTGGACAGGAGGGACCTCCGGGCGTTTGGCTGTTCTCTTCCTGCTTGCGTGGCCATGGGTACCCTCCGCCACCTGCCTGAAGCCCTGAGCCCCCCAGAGAGCTGCCTTCGTGGCAGTAGCGAACGTTTTCTGTTTGTAGGGTCCTGAGGCCCTGCTCTGTTTTGCGGGGTTGCCTGGATAGGCAGGACTGACGGGGACGTGCCCTGTATGAACTATGATACCCATCATAAGAACATGCACACAGGAATAAGCGTATCCAGGCCAGGTAGTCGTCGCGCATATCGCCGATGAGCCCATGAGCCCAGGTGCTTGCGTGCGTGCGTATGCATGGTTTTTGTTATGCGGTGCGGGTGCGGTAGCCGAATGGATTGGTACTGCACAGTGGAACCCGGGGGAGCATGTCGGGCCACGTCGCACAGGCTGCAGCACGGTAGCTCTGCAGCAAACAGGGCAACCAGCCATGGCCTTGGTGCTGCAATGCGAAGGACAGGGACTGTAGGATGTACGGCTCTAGAACACGGCTGTCTTTGTGAAGTTCGTTCGAGAGGGTCCTCAGGAGGGCAGGGGGCGTGGGTCCGGGGGTCTGTGGGACTGCGCCCTCGGGGCAGGCGGTGGTGCGGGGTGCAGCAGGTGGGACTGGGCGTGGCGTGACAGGGTGCAGCAGCGGAGTGGAGTGGAGTGGCACCGTGGCCTGGTGGCGCTCTGCGCACACATACCGCGCGGCCGCAGCGCGGCTTTGCTGAGAAAGTTGTAAGATGCCAACACACACTACACCGATGTTACCCCCCACACGGCTCGCCCCACACGACCACACTTGGCGCCCTTTCCCGCAACCTGGGCACCGGTGGGCGGTCCTCCGGGCCCGTTCACTGAACACCAGTCCACTCAACTCAGGCGGCCAGGCTGGACCGCGCTCAATCCTACCGAGCTACTGTACAAACCTAACGCGCTCGCTAAGCGCGCTTCTGCCGCCGCTGCGGTTCGCATTTCTATTTTACCCCCCCATCCCGGTTCGCTAACGCCGTCTCCGTTCCTTCGGTGCGGGTTCTCTTTTGGCCCGGGGGGTTGACTGTCCAGAGACTCCGGGGATAGGAGGGGGAAGGGAGCGTGAACCGTGGAGGTGCTCGCTCGGGTGGCTGGTCCTGGGGAAAGCAGCAACGCCGCGATCTACCGCCACTGGGCCCCTGGGGCGAATGGGCCTCTGGGAGGAACGGTCAGCGCTGGCGGTGGCAGCTGTCCAGGCCAGGCACGGCCAGGCACGGCCAGGCACGGCAAGGCACACCACCGCGGCGCTTGGCACCTTGGCACCGCGGCACTTCCAGCCCCATTTGTGATGACCAGGGCAATAACCGACGGCGGGCTTGGGTGGGCCCATGCCCCGAAGGTGTTCAGGGCACGCCTGCGCCGCGAGGAGGAGTTTGAAGTTAAGACCACCTTGCTTAACCTGCCGTACCGTGTGGTGCCGTACACGGCGGTCGGCTGCGTAGGCTGCGTGCGGGGGTCCACAGATTTGAGGACAGAGTTGACGGGCAAATGCAGAAGGGGCGGTGCGGATTGTGTGTGTACCGTCCTGTCGAAAACGGCCCCTCAGCCAAGTTGCAGCCCCAAGCGGCGGGTTCCGAGCTGCTCGTGTCCAACCAACGCACGGCAGGGGACACGAGCGGGACAGTGTTGCAGCTCTCTGTCTCCTGGCGACATAAACGAAGCATCCAGTATTCATGCTTGTGTGCGGAGCTGTACGGAATGCGGGCGGGCTTTACATGGCGCGACAGTCTGTCGTTTGGCCGTGTGGTGACCGTTGGTTAGCTTGTCGGTCGGCACTCGGCAGCTCAGGGCCCTTGGGAAAAGCATTTACGTGGAAGATCAAACTGAGCGACTGTGCGGACACCGCCTTACCTATCAACCCACCGCATATACGGTCCGTGATCGAGGGGCGGAACCAGAAGCAGTCGTACCGCGTTTGCCAGCAAAACTCAGCGACAACCACCGAACCTGTGTTTCCTGCACATATTGACATGCATCTCCTTTATTTATCCTCATTTCAAACCTACGCATACCGAACACGGGGAAACCGGCGAACCTCTGTGCGAGCTGCTACGTCTGTGTATTAAAAATTCACGGTAGTAACCACATATTAAAATTACTATTCTTTCTTGTTGTAAACGAAGGCCGCCTGCGACTTTGACGACCACAAACCAAACGCTTGCGGCCATTGCACCTCGGCAGCAGCTGGGCCGGGCCGTTGTTATCGCACGCCCGGCCCTCTGCCGCTCCTAGGACGACCATCCCCGCACATGCAGAGCGCGATTGCGCGAAGCGGTCCGGGACTGGTGGGCTGCAGGCAGCCGGGCGTTGCCTCCACCATCCTCACAGACCGCGGCGGCCCCTGCAGCGCCGGGGCATCGACACCGGCAGCAATCAGCACCTGCGCGCCATCCCCGCGATATGCCCACCTCCGAAACCACCTCCTCGGCGCCTGTCCAGCAGCGGCGTTCGCTACAGCGACAACGCCGCTCAGCGGCCTTACATCGACGCCATCCACCACGGCATGTGCCGCCACCATCCCCGCGTCATCCTCATCATCCTCACCATCAGCAGCAGGGTCATCAACATCAGCAGGGCCTGAAATAGGCGCCAACGGCCACAGCACCGGCTTCGCAGCCGTGTCGTGGGGCGCCGCTGCCACCGCTGGTCCGCTGCTCCCGCGGCGGAGACTCACCTCCCGACTCGGCCGCCACCGCCGCGGTCGCGGCGGCGGCAGCGGCAGCAGCGGCAGTGGCGATGTGACGTGTCGCGCGGGCGTTCTGGAGGGTTTCAGCGGCGTATCCAATCTGATGGCTCCCGAGTTCGCCACCGTCTTCTCCGCCATCATCGCCATCATCTCCGTGTCGATCAACCTGTACGGCGGGTTACTGACGGAGAAACGCCGCGCGGAGCTGGCCAGGGAGGTGGGTGGGGGTGGTGTGTTTGGGGGGGGGGGGCGGCATGTGCCTACGTGCAGCGGCAGGGCAGTGTCTGGTGTTCGCGCGGTTTCCCCCCCCCCTGCGGGCCGTTCGGGCCGTTGGTTGGTTGGATGGGCGGGTTCAGGTTCATTTCCTCCTTCCCGGCCCCCTGTCACATCCCCCTCGGGCCCCCCCTTGTCCATCTCCCTCGCCCGCACTCGCCCTCACACACCCTCAACTCCATCCCAAACCACACCAACCGCACCGCACCGCACCAAGAGCACAGCTCCCCACCCTCCCTCCCCACCCTTTACCTCCCCACTCGCTCTCCCCCATTCTCCCTCCCCGCTCTCCTCCTCCCTCCCCACCCTCCCTCCCCACACTTTCTCCCCCCTCTCCTCCCCCTCCCTCCCCCTCCCTCCCCCTCCCTCCCCTCCCTCCCCCCCCTCCCCCCTCCTCAGGTTGAGCGCGAGCGGCAGGTGATGGCCGCTGCCGACGAGGAGCGCTCCGTGGTGGCTCGCTACCGGGGGCCACTGCTGGAGGCCACTGTGGACCTGGAGGCCAGGTTGTACCACATCGCAACACTGACGGCCGAGTGGCGCAGCGGGGATGTGGTGTGTGAGGAGGAGGTGGTATACACGCTGTTCACGTTGTCGCAGGTGGGACCGTGTGTGTGTTTGAGTGTGTTTGTGTGTGTGGTTTTTGGGGGGGAGGGAGGGAGGGATTTGGGAGGGGGGGTGAGGGGGGAGGGGGCTGCAAGAGTGTCGTGAGAGATAGGTAGCGGGGGAGGGAAGGGGGAGGGGAGGGGAGGGGAGAGGGTGCGCTGCCTGGGAGCACGCACGTGACCTGACCTTACGTGGTGTGTGTGCGCGTGTGTGAGCGGTTCCGTTTGGTGGAGGTTGGGGGTGCTGGTGCTCGCGCTGGAGTCGGCCATCCCAAGTTCCCAACGCCCAACTCCCAACATCCAACGTCCAACGCCCCCAACCGCAGTGGTTGGGCTTCCTGGAGGTCATTCGGAGGGAGGGCCCCCGCGAGAGGTCCTTTCTGCAGCGAGGAGGAGAAGGCGGCGGCGGCGGGGGCGGCGGCGGCGGCGCAGCGGCGGGGCTCGGCGGCGGCGGCGGCGCTAGCAGCAGCAATAGCAATAGCGGCGGTACGGATACGTTGACGACGTTGGTGGAGAGCTTTCGGTTCGTACTTTCTGCGCACCCGGCCACATTGCGCAAGTGGTGAGGGAGGGCTGCGGGAGGGGAGGGAGGGAAGGAGGGAGGGAGGGAGGAAACAAACACGAGAGGGGTAAAAAAAGATACCGCAGGGAAGGGGGGGGAGGAAGGGGAGGAGGGGGGGCGAACTCGAGCCTCTTCGACCACCCGGGGAAGGGAAGAGATGGATTGACACCGCGAATCCGCGAACCACATCGTCAAACACCTGCAAAGGAAAGGAAACGAGGGGTGTCCGGTATTGATCCTGTCCTTCACAGAAGCGAGGAGACACCCTTTCCTGAGGTCCTGGGGTTCTGCCGCGCCGTGGTGCACCGACCTGTCAATCCTCCCGCCATTCTTCCCCCCCGAGGAGGAGGAGGAGGAGGGAGCCCTCAGCGGCCGTAGGTGACCCCCCGCTCGTCAGCGGTAGAGTGTGGGCGGAATTACAGACAGACACGGCTCCCCGTTGTGCCCTCCTGACGCACGCCTTCTGCCTCGGCGGCCGCCGCCGCTGTGCGGTTGCGCCGTGTACGGCAGGTACGAGCAAGGGGACGAGCGAGAGCACCCCGGCTGCCGCTCTCGCACGCTGATGCTGCGGGGAACGCCCGCCCTTCCAGAAGAGTGGGGGCTGGAAGCCGGCGGCGCCGCCGCCGCCGCGTCGGCGTACGGCAGCAGCGGCTACTGGCGCGAGCGGCCGCCGCCGCCGTCGTCGTCGGCGGCGGCTGGGGTCTCGTGGCCTCCAGCGGTCGATGCCGCACCCGGGGCCGGGTTCTCAATGGGCGGCGGCGGTGGCGGGGGCTTTGCGACGCCGTACGGACGGATGCGGGGCGCCGGCGGCCACATCGTGCCGTACAACGCAGCATCGCCGCCGCCGCCGACCAAGCGGGTGATGGTGTACGACTCGGCGGCGGCGACAGCGGCTGCGGCGGCTCGCGGCGCGGGGTTGGCTACGGGTACGGCGGCGGTGGGTTCGGAGCTCGTCATCGGTGAGTCCCTTGTGCCTTGGTGGGGGTGGGGGTGGGGGTGGTGGTGGTGGTGGGTTGTGTGTTGCAGTTGTTGTTGTTGGTGGTGGTGGTGGTGGTGGTGGTGGTGGTGGTGGTGGTTATGTGTGTGTGGTGGTGGTGGTGGGGTGGTGTCGGCCGGGGGCGGGCAGGCGGGGAAGGGGGCCAGGATCGGGTCTTTCCATCCTCGGATTCGGATTTGGGTTCGTTTTCGGATTGAATTCGAATTCGCGCGCAACACAGAGCCCGCGGCGATGTCGCACCAGGATCCAGGAAGCGGTTCGTTAGCAAGCTCGGGGATTGGGGGTTGGGCGTTGGGGGTAAGTGAAAGCAGCCCGAACAGGCACGAACGGGTTTGGAGCGGGTTGGGTGGGATCAAACAGAAGAACCGCAGCAAAGCAGTCAAGCGGTGTATGTGTATGTATGTGGGTGGGGGCGGGCGGGGACGGATCTGAGGGGCACACAGGCTGCGTGTCCCTCTTCTTCGCCCTCAGCGCCGCCCTCAGCGCCGTCCTTGAGAAGCGCAGTCCTTGGGGAGCGGCTTCAAGCCGGCAACGGCCCCGGTATCGGTTAATGGTTGACGGTTGACGGTTGGTGGTTGGCCCGGCAGGCAGCTTGGACGAGCACGACCTGGCGGCGGCCGGGCTGGGCTTGCCTGATCTGGACATGGGCCCCGAGCAGCAGGAGCTCCCCGGCCCGCCTGGCGCCTCCGCCGCCTCTTCCTCCTCGCCGTCGCCGTCAGGCGCGTCGGCGGCGCTGCCGACCGGCAGCGGCTGGGACGCCGCCGCCGCGGCGGCGGCGGCCGCCGCCGCCGTCGCGTCGGCGGACCTATACTCCGCGGCCGGCGGCGGCAGCCTCAGCTCCATGGGCAGTCTGAGCAGTCTCAGCAGCTTCGACGAGGCCGGCTTCTCCCTCGCACCCGCCGCCGGTGGTGGTGGTGGTGGTGGCGGTCGTCGTTCCGCGCCTCGTGACGTGTTCCACGTGTCGCGGGGCGCTCAGCGCTCCATCGGGTCAATGATGGTGGTGACGCCGATGGGGGCCAGCCGCCACTACACGCTCAGCTACGGAGACTTTTACAGCAGGTGCGGCGAGCGGCGGGCCGGCGGCAGGGCGCCGAAACCGGGGGGATGGAGGGGGGTGAGGAGGAAGGTGGAGAAGGGAAGCGGGGGTTGGGGGCCGGCCGCCGCGAGAGGAGGGAGGCCGAGGGGGTAGGAAAGGCGAACCGAGGGCATGGGGAGGAGGGTAGAGGAAGGGGCAGGGGGCGATGGAGGAGAGGTGGGACTGCGATGGCTGAGTGAGCCGAGCCGCAACCCGCAGCGGCGGCACCCGACGGAGCGAGTGCGGTTTCCAATCGGCGGCCCCGATTCGACGCCCACAATCCGACCCGGCCCGACCCGTGGGTCATTGGAGAGAGGGCACCCCCTCCTGGAGCTCTCACTGACGCGTAGGGCGGGTGGGCGGATGGACGCCATGGGTCCCAATGGCTGTGCCCAGTGCCGCTGTGGTACGACATGTTATACGGCCTGTGTGCTTGCGCGGCTGTGTGCAGTGAGTCACCGGACAATCAAACGACTTGATACGCGGGGCCCTATGCCACGTTGCCGTGTCGTTTCACGTCGTGTCGTGTCGTGTCGTGTGTTTCCCGTACTCGTACTCGTACCCCCAGGTACTACATGGACCCATTCTTCGCCAGCTGGCTGAGGCCGGTGCACACCGACATTCTGGCGCTGGTGGGAGGGCGGAGGTGGCGGGGGCAGGGGCCCTTCCCGCTCAACAGGTGAGAAGACGAGAAAAGGGGTGTGAGGTGCCAGATGTGAGACATGCAAGGAGACGACAGGAGAAAGTTGGGATGCGATGCGGGGGCCGAGGGGCCGATGGGGGGAGGAGGCGAGGCGCCGCGTAGTCGTGCTCGACAATCTTACAACGGAGCTAGGCACAGCTTCGCCCTGCGAAAGTGTACGACTGTGTGGATATTAGCAGCAGGGAAATGTACGACGGACGGACGGACGTGGGTCCGGTAATCGACGGGAGACACACGCACGGGGGGTGGGGGGTGGGGAGAGGGGTCCGGGCCTCGCCGGGGTCTGTTTGAGGGCGTTCCGCCGGAGGGGATGGATGCGCCCTCCCGCCCCTCCCCGCCCCTCAACCTCCGCCTAGGGGGGGCTGCGAAGGCTGGCTCGGGGAAAGAACATGCTGCGGTGCTCGCGACCTCGCCAACCAACTCCCAACCACCCTCCAACCACCTTCACACCTCCACCCCTCCTCCTCCCCGGCTCCTCCTCCTCACCCCCTCCCCCCCCTCCCCCCCAGATGGACCCGGCTGCTCCTGCTGCAACAGCTGCTGGTGGAGACCATTGAGCTGCTGGATCCAGCGCATGTACGGGTGCCGGCCAACCGCCGTGTCGTACTTGCGCCAGTGCCGTACAAGCAGGCTCCGGAGCTGGAGGCGTACAGGTGCGCAGGCGCGAGGCGCCGGTCCGTCCACCCACCCACCCACCCGCCTCTCTCCCCAAACCAACTCGCGTCACGTGCCTCGCGGCACGTTTCCTCATCGTATATCGGCCACTTTCGGCGTGGCTGCACCCCTCGGCATGTCGCTTTTGGCGATTTTCTACGAACAAACAAACAAACAAACAAACAAGCTGTGCTTGCGAATCCCAGCTTAATTACCTTCCTGCCTTCTCCCGCCACCGCTCTCCTTCTGTCCGTCCGTCCGTCCGCCGCTGCTGCTGCTGCTGCTGCTGCTGCTGCTGCTGCAGGTCGCGCATGCGGGAGATGAGCCAACTGGATTCGCCTCTCTTGATGCAGCAGCAGCGCCTGCAGGAGGGCGGCCAGCAGGGGGACGGACCACTGGGGCGCATCATGTACAGACTGCGTGCAGCAGCAGCAGCAGCCGCGACAGCGGCGGCCGTCACGGCGGGCGCGGACGCGCCCGCCGCGGCCGCCGCCTCCGCCTCCGCCTCCGCCGCGCCGCCCAACGGCGGCAACAGCCAACAGCCAGCCCCGCCGCTGCTGCCGCCTGCACCACAGCAGCAGCAGCAGCAGCGAGAGGAGGAAGAGGAGGTGGTGGTGGAGGTCAAGTCCAGCCGGTAGTGTGGAGATGGGGGAAAGGGGAGGGCGGGGGAGAAATGGGAAGGCGAAGGAGAAAGGGGGGCGTGCTGTGCTGTGCTGTGCTGCGCTGTGCTGTGTCGTGCGCTTTCCGGCGTCTTTGCTTTGCGCATGCGTTTGCGTGTGTTTATATTTTGGAGGCGGATGAGACCCCCCACTGCTTTGGGTTTCAAGAAGCTGCTGCTGCTGGTGGTGGTGGTGGTGGTCGTGGTGGTGGTGTGTTTGGTTTAATCTGTCAGATGTCAGCGCCGGATGCTTTTTGTCGGACCGTGTTCGTGAGTGAGCGATTGAGGGAGCGGAGGATTGATGTTTGTTACCGGTACTCTGGTTTTAGGGACATTGGTTCGAATGGTCGCTGCGGATTGTCGATAACGGGTTCTGCTGCGGAAGAGAGCGGTGGTGCCAATATGCAGCACCGCGCTCGGCGCCGCTGCCACCGCCAGCCCCTGCTGCCGCTGCTACTGCTGCTGCCGCTGCTGCTGTTGATTTCTGATTCCGACTGCCTCAAGAGCGGGAATTGAGAGCGTGAATTGTATGGACTGGGGCTTTTGGAAGGGTGCCATCAAATTAGTACGACATGTACGGAAGTGAGTGAGTGCGGTGGTGAGTGAGTGCGTCCTCGGTCCTGCTGGTCGTGATATCGCGGGACTGCGGTTGTGAGTACGGCACCGCCGTACTGACTGTCGGATGTATCGTGCGTCCTCGCCTGCGTCCGTATCTGCAGCCTACCGATGTCTCCACTGTCCAGTCTTTGCTGTCCGGGTGTCTCCCCACCTATCGCTATGCCCGCCCGCCCGCCCGCTCAGTCATATGGCACCTTGTCGGCACAACACCCCGATCCGAATCCGGACCCGGATTCGGATTCGTCCCCGAGAGGGTGACCCAAGGCAAGCGGGTCGGGTCGGGTCGGGTTGGGGCCGAGTGAAGCGGCGCTGGGCGGTAGAGCGGAGTGGAGCGGAGAGGTTGTTTGTCAGGAAGGGGGAAGAGGGGCAATGGGCTTTCGCAATCCCGATCTCCCCCCGCTCAATATTCTGATTTTTTTTGATACCGTGCTACGTACGGCACTGTCGCACTGACGTCGTCTTGCGGCTGGTGCCGCTTGGAGAAGCTAGTGTTGCGTTGTGTCGTGTCGTGGAGGCGCCTGCGCTCTCAGGACATTGGCAGCGGTCATGACATGGTTTGTGGCTTCCAACTGCGGTTGTGCGATTGCGATTGTGATTGCGAATGCGGTCTTCTGCGCTTCCGGGCGTTGATTCTGATGTCGAGCTGGGGGGCCCCCCCAGGTGATTTGAGGGTTCTGAGGGCCATGCCCCCTGAAAACTCGCGCTGCCGTAAGTGCCTGTGCGTGGCGTCTTGCACCAGTATGTATTTGGCTGCCGTACTTTCGGTGACGGAGCTCAGCTCCCTTCTTCTTCTGCGGTTGTTCCCCGGTCTACAGCCAGGTCGGCTTGGCGTTCCCTGATGGTGGTGATGATGGTGGTGGTGGTGGTGGTGTTTAGCACTCCGTTTATGTGAATATGGCGGCGGAGGATGTATGTGGCTTTTGGCGGGCGTTGGCGTTGCGGAGTTACGTTTCGGTAATATAAACTAGCGCGATGCTTTGTGTGCTGTACGGCATATGGCGTGCTGGACGAGTTGCGGGACGGCGGCTGCACACGCCCGGCGCATGTGCAGTGCCGTACAGCGGGGTTCTGAGATGCGGCGTGTTGAGGGGCGGAGGCGTGTGTCTGAATGGGATTGTTCGTAAAAAAGGAGAGGGAGAGTGGGCCCCTGCAGCAAAGGTGCGACGTGTGTTCAGCGGTTGAACGCCAGAGCAGGGCATATGCACGGTAGGGGTTACCGGAGGGCGCAGAAGTGTGTGTCAGGTCAGGTCAGGTCAGATCAGATCAGGCGAGGCAGGGCAGAGCAAGCGCGGCGAGCGGGGGGGATGAGGAATGACACGCGGACACACGGACACGCGCACGCTCGTGCGCACGTGGAGGGGAGCGAGGCGCAGTTGCGGACATGTGTCTGTGTGTGTGTGAGGTGCCGATGCGGAGGTATCGGATCTTCTCCTATGAGGGTTTTAGGGTTAGGGATGGCTCGCTCGGCGGCTATGCGCGGCTGGGTGATTCCCCAGAGGTCCCGGTCGGGGGCTGTCCAGGTTTTATAAACTCAGAGGCCCCGCCCCCCCCCAGTGGGCTCATCTGACGGGGAGGGTTGCCTAATTAGGATCAGGAACGCAGGATGAGAAGGAAGTGGCCCCAACAACGCGAGAGAGAGGAGAGAGAGAGACACGATCCGGAACAGCCCCACTTCTTGGGGGCAGCCCCCGGGGCAGCCATCACCCCGAGCAGAGCTGAGGGGGGCTGAAGATGACGACTGGGTGCTCAGGAGGAAGGAGCCCACCAGAACCAGGACCAGGGTTAGGGCGGCACTACCGAGTTACCGGCCGCCGTCTACCACTCGCCAGCAACCCGCAGCGAGCCCCGTTTGGGGGAAGCTCCGACACAACCGGCCACGGGGGTACGTCGTGTCATCAGAGGACAGACCTCCCCGCAGTAGGAATGTAGGATCCTTCTCTGCAGGCTCTTTCCCCCACTCCGCAAGGCCCTCTCTCACCCTCTCTCTCTTCCTCTCAGCTCTCAAGCGCTCTCCCTGTGTGTGGGATCCCTCGATCAGAGCCCTGCCTCGGAGCCTCGAAGCGTCGAAGCCGCAAACGACGGCAATCGACCGGCAGCATATCCTCCAAACGCTGACCTACCCGGACGGGGAACCGCCTCCGCAGCAAAGAGGCCGCTGCTATCCGGACTTCCGGAGGCGTGTGCACTGGCAGCGCACCAGGCGCATGAACGGGCCGTTCCAAGACGGTGCCTCCCAAGCCCCAACCGGACCAGCGCCGGTGCAAACCGCACCTGGCACTGCTGCCGCACCGCTGAATGCGTCGGAGCGGGTGTCTCTGTGCAGGGCGTTGTTTGCGCTCTGGCGTACAGCTATGTAACAGCCACGAGAAGCTGTTTCGAAGTCGGGAGTCGGGAGTTGTCCGCTGTAACAACCACAACAACAAGCGCTGCACTGCGCGCTTCTACGCCGGGAGTTACTGCTGATTTTCGGCCAATGCTGCTGACATGACCCGTCTCGTATGGGAAGAAGGGCAATGGCTGCTGCGCACGCTGGGTCAGGCTCACCTCTGCAAGGCTTGGCAGGGCAGGTCAGGGCAGGTCAGGGCAAGCGCCAGAGCCGTTCTCTGATTAGTGTCTGGTGGGCGCAACTGAGTCGTGGGCGCAACGTGTGGTGCGGTGCGGGTGCGGTGTTCTGTTGTTGGCCTTACCGAGAGGTACCGAGCATCGCGTCCGCACATCTGCCCTTCGCCCTGGTTGCATCCGTCGCAGTGTCCGGCCAACTGGCCCGCTGCTGTGGTGGCTTTCCACATCCGAGAGTATTGAACCATAACACCAGAACAACAGCGACAACAGCGACAACAAAACGACATCCTTTGAGCCCGCTGTGAAGCGGTTCATTCAACAACAACACCTGCCGCCCTTCACAGGAGTTCATCATTCGTGCCCACCCACCTACCGAAGGTACCGATCCATATTCCTGCCTGACTGCCATACTGCCTATCTGACTGTCTGACTGTCTGCCCAGGAAACCCTACCTCCCCGGATTAACGCACGGTCCATCTGCCGCGCCTCAACAACAAGCCAAGCGCCAAATAATCCAGGCCGATTGATAAGATGTTGGCGATGCAAGCGTCGTGCGGCATGCAGGCTGGCAGGCAGGCTGGCTGGCTGGCTGGCTGGCATCCGGACGGATCAATCTTCGGGCCCCCCCATCTTCCTGCTAACCGTCCTAATTAGGCTTGGCGTCCTCTCATGTCCCCAGGGAAGTTCAAGCGACGCGTCCCTTCACCTCCCCTGCTGACACGGCCACGATCTAGGTGGGCCTTTTCCCCACGCAGAATATACTATTTAATGCAATGCAGGAGGTGATAGTTGCAGACACGGCAAGGATAGATCGATGTTGCGATGAAGGGTGAACATTGACGAATGCCTGCCTGCCCAGAGCCGCTGCTCTTGTGCTGCTGCTGCTGCTGACGGCCCTGACTCCTGGTGGAGAGCGCCGCGGGGGATGTGGAGCGAGAAGACTTGTTGGCCAGGTGGGGCAGAGTCGGAAGCCGGCTGGGAGAGGCGATAAGAAAGGGCTGTGGCTTTGATGCTTACGATACGAAACTTGGGGGGTGGGAACCTGGGCGGAATCGCGGGCGCTCTGGCGAACCTCGAATGAACCCGGGGGGCGTTGGGCGGGAGTGGGGCCGCACTGACCACCCGGCTGCAGCCGACGGTCGGACCGATCCGCCCGAGGAGTGTTGCTGTGCTGCAGCCGCAGCCGCTGCAGCCACAGCCTCAGAAGCAGCAAGCCGAGGCAGCGGCAGCCAGAGCGTCTGCCTCGGGATCCCGGCCCTGAGGCTGGTGCGGCACTGACCCCGGTGGCCGCAGCAGCCTCAGGGATCCTGAATCCCGAGGCAGCCGCTCTGATTGCCGCTGCCTCGGCTTGCTGCATCTGAGGCTGTGGCTGCGACGGCTGCGGCTGCAACACGGCGGCACTCCTCCGGCCGTCGGCTGCAGCCGGGTGGTCAGTGCGGCCCCACTCCCGCCCAACGTTCGACAGTGCCGGCGCACATCCCCGGGCTGCTTCACAGCACACAACTCGCGCCATGCCTACCGAACTCCAATTACGGTACACTGAATGCATTGTATATTTAGGTACCGTCTCGAACATAACTAATTAACTATCAACAAGGGCAGAACTTTGCCTTGCCAGATGCGTGTGTGTATGTGACCCTTGTGTATTATGACACGTTTACGAGCAGGGATGTACGACATTCGTACCGTATGGGCACAGTACGACAGGGCATGCCATCTACAGCAAACGCTTCGCCTTGCCTTTGCAGCACGGCGGCACTCCCAGGCGGGTTGCTCCGGTCGTCAAGCTGTAGCCGGGAGGTCAGTGCGGCCCCACTCCCAACCAACCCTCCCCGGGGCTGTGACGCATCCCGGCCGCCGGCCCACCATTCAAGATCCGGACCCAGAGACCCATGACCCCGGGGTGGCTCCGGCTTGCCGCCACCGCCACCACTACCGCCGTCGCCGCCACTGCTGCCGCCGCTGACGTCGCCGCCGCCATCCTCACCGGGCTCGAAAGACGGGCAGTACCGTACATGCTGGCGGCGAGCTCCGTGTCGTCGTACTGCTCGTCGTACTGTACAGCGCCTGTTGATGATGGCGGCAGCAGCGGCAGCGGTGGCGGCGATGCCGGTGGCGGCGGTGGTGACGGTGGTGGTGGCGGTGGCGGCACCAAGACGACGCCGGCGCCACCCCGGGGTCGTGGGTTTCTGGGTCGGGTTCTTGACTGGTGGGCCGGCAGCCGGAATGTCACAGCCCCGGGCTGCGTTGGCTGGGAGCGGGGCTGCACTGACCATCCGGCTACAGCCGACGGCCGGAACAACCCGCCTGATGAGGGCGTGCCTCCGTGCGGCAAAGGCAAGACGAAGCGACCACACACTCGTCGTCGTCGGTTAGGCCCCGCACCCCAGCTAGCATGAGCGCCATCATGTAGCCGTGGGCTTCAGACCCCCGGGGTGCAACTGGTGGGTTCTGCAGGAGACATTTACACCGATTTGTAGGCACAAGTCAGGTGTTGTGCGGGGCGAGGCAGAGCGGGAGTCTTTGGTGCCTCTTTCCCCCCCATCGTCTGGCCCTGGCTCTGGTTGCCTGCTCTGCAGGGGGGGCGTGCATTAAGGGATTGGTTGCGCGAAGGAAAGATACGGCACGAATGAGTTCATGAGTAAATGAATGAATGTGCGGTGGATGGATGAGATGCGTGGGTGGACCCACGACGGAGGTATGCGCACCAGAAGAGTGGGAGTGCTGGGTGTCATACATGTCGCGGTTACCGGTGTGTCAGTCAGTCTGCATATCCTCAGGTGGTGGCATCACGAGGAAGGAGAAATGCAGGGTGGGGCAGGGCAGTTTTAGTAGATCTGGTCGTACTTGTAACGGAGCACTGAGCCTGAGGAGTCGGGCACGAGAGCACCACCACATCACGTCGTGCCATTTCTGCAGACCGCTTCTCCTTTTCACATGTGTATCCATTATTGTTAGCGGCAAGTCGTACGGCGGATCTGCACATCGCCCTGACACGTGTGTTCTCCACTCCCCGCCACTCCACTCCAGTCAGGAGCTCACACTGTAACACCCGTTAACATGCCTGTATGTACACACGCGCAGTGGTCGGTCCGGACTCGGCGGTGCCACATGCCCGCAGCCTCGCTGCCGTGCAGCCCCGCTGCCGTGCAGCCCCATCGAGCCACTGCAGCCCCAGCGAGCCACCGTAGACACCGTAGACGGTAGACCGTATGCGCAGGACTCTTGCTCCCCTCTCCCTCAGCCTCATAATACGCTCTCCACCCGCTCCTGCTTCTGTCATCTCGACCCTCCACCCCACTCCAACTCCAACTCCAATTCCCAACTCCCACTCCGTCCTCAAAGCGGTGCGTTGTGTTTATCATTATGTGCCAAAGCCTTTCGGCGCCTACCGCAACGCTCCACCTCCAACCCTGCTCCACCCTGCTCCACCTCCGCTCCACCTCCAACCCTGCTCCAACCCTCCAACGCTCTTTCCTTTCCGGCACACCGAGACACAAACCACAAGGAGCGATTGTCCGTACCTTCCCTTCCGCCGCCTTACGGCACAAATCAATAGATCACAGCGGCCCCCCACCCGAACCACCACAGCCACCGCCACCCTCCGGTTCGTGCACGCCTCGGCGAAATGTCCCAAAGCCCCCCGGGGCTTGTGTGTTTTCTCCTCGCGTGCGCGTCATTGTTTTCTTTATTCTTTTTCTTCTTGTCTGTCTGCGTGAGGCGTGTCTGCGTGTCTCCTCGTACGGTGTCTCCCTGGCCCATTGGCCCTCCCTCCCCTGCCCCGACCTCCTTTCGACCTGAAGCCCAACCCGACCGCTCCCTCGCTGCGCCCGCTCCCCAGTCGCTGCACCTCCACCCGGCCGGTTTTCTCCACCAAGGTGCACCAAGACACGAAAAAGGAGCTGGTCGCTGGCTTCCGCCTCCGCCTCCGCAGCATCATCCCGCCTCCGGGCCTTCCTCCCGGCCCCGCCCCTCCCCATCCAGCCCAATTGGATCCCAGGGCCATTCATGCTCATGCTGCCACCAGCGCCTCCGCCTTTGCAGCCGCCTCCGCCTCCGCCTGCTGCTGCTGCTGCTGCTGCTGTTGGCGTTTGAGCCGCCACTTGTTGGGGTGGAAGATGCGGAAGAAGGCTCCGGAGGGGTTGCGGGGAATTGCCTCAAGCAGGTCGCCTGAGAGGCAGGGGGGAGGCGGGGAGGAGGGGGGAGGCTTAGCCACGGAGGAGGGGCGGACGGAGCTGCGCGGGTGAGGAAGGGTGTGGGGACAGAGTCTCGCGGAGTTGCACTGCGTCTTCATCTACTCCCCCATTTCGAGCTCCGGCCTATGCGTGGATAACCCCACCACCAGCAGCAGCAGCAGCAGCAGCAGACAATAAACACATACACGGACACATACATAAACACACACATAAAAACACATTTAGAAACACACGCACACATACTGGTATACAGAGGCCGTCACACCACATCACACCGCACCGCATCACACCCCACCGCACCGCACCGTTGGGTTGCCTCAGCAGCACCTCCTCCACATCCGCTCCGTCCTCCCGCTGCGGCGGCTGCCTCCCCGGCCCCACCAGCTCAACGGAGCAGCCCTCGGGCACCCGGGCCACCAGGCCGATGGGGGCCGCGGTGGGCATGTCTGGGGGGCGGGGAGGGGGAAGGGGGGGCGGGGGGAGGTAGAGGCCCCCGTGGAGAGATTAGATCAAGCGGGGGAAGGAGGAGAGGGAGCCCCCTACTGTGATAGAGACATAGCACTTGCAGCCCCGTGTCCGTACGTACCGTACTCGATGAGGAGGCCACCCGCCTGCAGCGCCAGAATGGTTTCGGAGCCCACCGGGTACCTGCCGTACAGGGCGGGAAGCGATGTTCGGGTGATGTGAGGGGGAGGGTTGGACGGCAAGGGGCGGTGGCAGTTGCAGCAGCAGCTGCACCAGCAGAGGAACCGATTCAGAGCAACCGCAACCGCAACAGGACCGCAACAGCAGCAGCAGCTGCGATGGCGGTGGCGGCGTTAAGGTGTACGTGACAGCGGGGTTCATTGCGCGGCGACACCGGCCAGCACAGCGGCGCGCTCCGAAACCCAGCATCAATGCGCCTCCAACCACCAGCACGACTGCGCTGTCCTCCCCACCGGGCAGTGCACCCACCCCCCTCCCATCCCCATCAATGGCGCCCCTCCCACCCCCCTCCCCCTCCCCGCTTTCCCGCCACCCTACACAGGCGCCCGCGAATCAGTGCCAGCACGGCAGGCCGTTGCCGTACCGCTCCCAACTACCAACTCACCACTTTACGAAGCCGGTGCTGTTGTCCCCCACCTACGATGCAGACAGGGGGAGCGGAGATGTGTATGTGTGTGCGCGCGTGTGTGTGGGAAGGGGGGGGGGGACGGGCTGCAAAGGAGGAGGGTACCACAAAAGGCACCGGAGATGGGGGACTGCAAAGGGGTGTGTGTGATGAGTCTCCTACCTGGGGCCCACACTGCGCCCGGTCACCAGCCTCTCTCGGTATCGCCACACCGCCACTGCACTCTCATCCGCAGATGAGGGCCGCTCAAGTTGACTGAATCCCGCCCCCTTTTTTTGCACGCTCCCTCATCCACACCCCCCCATCCCCTCCTCCTCCTCCTCCCCCACACCATCCCAACGCCCTCCTCCCCTCCCTTCCTCCCCCTCCTCCTCTTCCCACCCCCTCCCACCCCCTCCCACCCCCACCCCCTCCCACCCCCACCCCCACCACCCCCTCCCCGCCACCCCCCCCCTCAGGTCCTCACTTTGCAGTCCGTCTGAGAGCACAGCCAGCCCGCGGCGGGGTCGCACAGCAGCTCGTCCTCCGGTACGACAGGTACGGGCGGGCCCTGCTCGTCCCACTTTGCCTCCATGTCCAGCCGCAGTGCCCCGCTGTCGTGGTCCACCGTGAAGAGCTGGTAGCCCTCGGGGCCGCCGCGAAGCAGCCGGGACTGCGGGGCGGGGCGGGCAGAAGGGGGAAGATACCGCAGCGGAGACGGAGACGGCGTTAGCGAACGGACCCGGAAGGGGGGAGGGACAGCACCCGCGTACAAGCAAGATACGGCCGCGGGCACACAGGCAGACAGGCAAGGCATATGAGGTTGTGCGCATGAGACTGCATCGCAAAGGAACAGCCTAGGGGCCACAGACCCACGGGTCGGTCGCTCCGAAAAGGGTATGGGTCGCTCGGGGTCGCCCAAGATCGCTGCCAGAGACTCCCCCGAGACCGACCCGGGCGCCCCGAGGCGCCCCGAGACCGACCCGAAAGCGTTCGTCTGCGCTCCAACTGTCAGTCAACCGTCAGTATTTCCCAGCCACCAACGGTGCACGACAGGTCGGTCTTCTCCTCACGCGCGGCTCACCTGCCGCATGCCATCGCGGTTGCAGTCACCGATGACGCCCACCTGCTCGTGTGCACCACGGAACCCGGGGCGAGATCGGGATCGGGATCGGGATAGGAGAGGGGGGGCTGATCAGTTTTGCTTTCCAGGGGCATCCCATCCTCGGGTTTCGGGCGGTGCAGGGCCGGGAGACTTCTGACTGCGACTGACAACCAGTGACCACGAGGCGCAACCCTCCCTGGGTTCGGATACCGTATTTCCCAATTTCGGAGTCAGGTCTCTAGGTCTTCGAAAGAGCCTAAATCTGCATCCACACCCACCACCCCGCCGCTCCCAACCGGCCCCCCATCATGGCAGGGCCCGGCAACAAACCCGGTTTCGCACATGCCTACCTGTACGAATGCCGTACCGCCCACCGTCGAGATGGAGTCGGGGTAGTTGTGTGAGAGGTGGAAGTGTCCCGAGAACCAGAGCTTGACGTTGCGGTGGCGGGCCAGTATGTCCATGAAGGCTCGCGGGTTGACCGAGTGGTTGAGCCAGGCCACCCGGTTCTTGACGTGTATCTCCTGGATCACCTGAGGGGAGGGAGGGAGGGAGGGAGGGAGGGAGGGAGGGAGGGAGGGAGGGAGGGAGGGAGGGAGGGAGGGAGGGAGGGAGGGAGGGAGGGAAGGTAACGAGTGCGCACCGCAGCGAAGGAAACCGAGGCATGTCGACACGGAGGCAAGGGGGGAAATCGGGGAATGGATGGAACAAGGTAGCACGCCGTAGAGTACGGCCGTGTGTCACGTGCCCCTATGCTTGTCGTACGGTTTTGCCGTACCTTGAGCCCGCAGCCCATGGGCGGCGCGTGTGAGAGCACTATGAAGGGTGTGGTCGGGTGGGCCTCCAGCTGCCCCTCCAGCCAGGCGAGCTGGTCCGGGTCGATGAACACCTCGTGGTTGCTGTTCTGGTGGCCCCGGAAGCGCACGGTGGACAGACCCACGACGCGGGCGGGGCCCAGCTCTGCAGCCCAGTAGTGAGGCTGGCGGAACGCCTGCGGGGTGTGGGGTGGTGGTGTGAGGGTAATGGGGTTGGTGCCGTGGGCTGGGTCGGGTGCGGATGGGCGTGGGTGCGGGTGCGGATTTGGTGCGTGGGTGGTAGGTGGTGGTGGTGGTGGCGGGAGGGAGGGGGGCCGACCGAATGAGCGTGAGGGCTGAAGGGGGCTGAAGAGGAGGGGCTTCCTTCCGATGGGGTGGAGGGAGAGGGTAAAGGCGCGGAGGCAGGGACAGGGGGCAGGGGCGAGGGCTGCGAGGGCAGGGCGAGGAAAGGCGCTACTGCGCGGGTGCGTTTGCGTCTGTGCGTGTGTGTGCGTGTGTGTGTGTGCGTGTGCGGGTGTGCATCCGAGGGGGGTGGGCGATGGACCCGCATTGGTGTGCAGCCTGTCGTTCAGGCAAGGCAAGCAACGGTGGTGCCCCTTCCCTCTCGGGTTCCAAGCAACAACAAGGGGTGGTCTGTCCTTGGGGCTTTCTCAGGCGAGCAATGCGCCAACCTCCCGGGGGGAGGGCTTCCTCCCACACACACACATCCGCCATCCCCCACCCCCAGTTCGCTCCCCCGAGGCAGGGGACAGGTGACAACCGGCCAAGGCCCCCCGCCCCCGCTGCAACCCTCGGGGGTCACGCCACACGCGCCTGGCTCCACGCCGCCAGGTTCTCCTCGTCCGTCTCAAACTCGTCGCCCTCCAGGTCGTGGTTGCCCGTGACCAGCGCGTACGGCACTCCGAAACCGTCCAGGTACTGCCTGGTCGTCGTGTGCGGCACACAGGGCGCGCAGACAAAGCCAAAACAAGGAAACACGCATACACACACAGGAGAAAGGGAGTCAGGAAATCCGTCATGTTTGGAAAGTGACCGAACCGAACCGCACCGAGAAGGTAGCAGCCAACCGCGGACGAGGGCCACGAGACCCGCCCACTTACCCACCCACCCACTATTGAGACCCACCCACTATGAGACCCGCCCACCCACCTGGCGAATTCAAAGCACTTGCGCGACCCCGACTGGTGCTTGCCGTGGCCCAGATCGCCCAGCTGCACCACACGAGCACCTGCGGAGGGGGGCGATACCCGAGCAGGTCCCAATGGCCCAATCGCCCCGGCGACAATGCGCAACTCGTCACGTGGTTAGAACTTAGAACGTTAGGAGGAGCGCGTTGGGTCCTCTGTTGGGTCCCGTGTGGAGGTAGCGAACGAGGACACCACTTTATGTATGTATGGGGGCGGGGGCGCCTTACTTGCGCCCGGCGTCAAACTGCCCGAGGCGGGCCAGATCCCAGGCTCCCAGCCCCCGCCTCGCCTCGCCCCGCCTCCGCCCCCGCTGACCCGGATCAGAACAGATGGAGCCAAGGTAGACCCGAGAGACAAGGCCATATCAGATTGGGTAAGATCAGATCAGGTCAGATCCAATGGCATCGGATGGAGCCTGGGGGTCACCTGGGCCAGGTTCTCGGGCGCCCTCCTCCCCCGCCATGGCCGCCCGCAGGTGATCCCGAGCCGCCTCAAACAGATGCATCTGCTCCGGAGCCAGGTGGAGATCACCCAAGATGGCCAACTGCCAGGTTTCGGAGCGATTGTCCCTGTAGAAAAGACAAACGCGGGCGGCGAGGGGGGGGGGAGCGGGCAGGACGGTGGGTGAGAGGCGCGGTCAAGATAAGGATCGCGACCCGCGAGTCAGGGTAAACAAAAGCGAGTGGGGCCAAAGTGTGCTTGTCAGTGGTGTGCTTGTCCCGTGCTTGCTTCGCCGTGCTGTGGTCCTGCCGTACCTTGGGGTGCTCAGCTCGGGCAGCACCGAGCCCGGGGCCGCCCGCGAGGCCGCCCTCGCTGAGGTGTTGCGCGCGGCACGGCCCCCGGTCGGCGACAGCCAGCATCTGCCAACACCACCTGGGCAGCAAATGTTTGTGGGTATAAATTACTGCGTTGGGCGACCGCAGCGAACGTGTGGCCGAGTGGTTGGGTTCAGTCGCGCCGGCCGACGACATAGCCCGCCTGGTTTGTTGCACAGACTTGATGGAAGGTGCCATAGAGCGATGAGGGTAACAGCGCGCCTACCTCTCCCACGGGCAGCAGGATAGCGTGCATTCTTGAGCATTTGGCAGACTGAGACCTATATTTATACGACCTTTATCCAATAACAAAAACACTCTGTAAGTACAATATATTCTTAATGAAATTTCCCACAATGCGCGCCAAAGTCGTCACAGTCAAGTAAGAAAGAACTTAGTAATGATACCCTTGGCGAGCCGCATCCACGGAGTGTAAATATAAGAAATAAAGTTCAACCGCTGCGTAATGAGCGGTCCACTTAAGCCTTACACAATCACCGCCGTCGGTCGTGCTTGTCCGGCGTGTTTCCGTAATCCGTAATCCGGCGAGCTAATGCAAAAGCCCGAAAGCGTAATGTCACAGCCCGGCGTATTACAGGAAGAGGTTTTTTCTGCACATCATGATCATTTTGGCATCTACGCATATAGAGCGTATTCTTGCTGCGAAGGAACACGACGTGCGGCCTTGGGCATAGGATTCCTGTATCATTGACCACAGCAACGTCATCTCCAACTTGGAAACAAGTAATCAGACACAATTCAGCAACATGAGGCCGTCTTGGTACATCTAATTCATACTGCACCGAACTGCGCTGGGCTGCCGTCTCACTGCTGTTACCTCCCCCCGCTCCCCCCGTCAGCCCTAGGACGCACGTTAGAGGGACGCGCCTATACGCACTGGGCACTGCCGCTTCGTCGAACTGCCAATCAGCGCGGGTCGCGCTGCCGTGGCCTCCCTTGCAACTCCTCAAAACCCCCTCTTGCCTTCTCAGCACCCCAACCTCACCCCTCCACCAAATTGTCCATCAGCATACGTGCACACATACGTGCACCGCTGTCGTCTCCCCCTTGGTCCTCTGAAGAATCGTCCAAATATCCAAGAGCCACAACCCGATACGCACTGCTGACGTGTCGAGTCCTCAGAATCCCCTCTGCAGACGTCTTAAGTGGCCCCAACCCTGTACGACCTCTCCTTCTGCCCCTCGTCTAGCGCCATCGGGCCCTTGCTCCAGACGAACCGACCAGGGAAAGCACTGCTGCAGCGAGGCCTGCACGGATGCCGGGCTGGCCTGCTCCTCGGTTGCCAACAGGCCCTGGTTCATGGCCTGCTGGACGAAGGGCGCCTGCTCCTCCTGTCCTCCTGCTCCGTCCCCTTCAATGATCTGCAGTGAATCCTCCAGCTCCCTAGTCTGCCAAACGCTGTCTTCCGCTGTGTCGCTCCGTCGTAGCCGCCCCTGCATGCACCCACAGGTGGCTTGTCTGGCCCAGCCGCCTCCGTGTTGGCAACCGAGGGGGAGGCCAGTGGATGCACGCCGTCCTTCGCCACCCGATTGTTCTTTTCGCAATACCGTACCTTCCATGGCTGTTAAACTGGCTGCCGACCACTCCAGGTTTTGGACCTGGCTTGGCCCTCTTATTGGCGGGCTCGCCGTTCATGCATGTCCCTACCCCCTGGGTGCACTACTGCATCAACCTATTTCAGTACTGCAGCCCCCCTGGAGCCTTGCAACATTAATATATTATGTGTGTCTACCTAGTCGCTGGCTCCGGTGCAGCGATGTGCAGCAATGTTCAGCTGGTTTCTCGCGCCAAGGCTCCGCTCCGAGATCGACTCGTCGTGTGGGAGCTGTTACAATTGACGATGAGCTCGATACCCGAATCTTAGCATGTATTTATCGCAGTATGATGTACCTGTGGCGGCAAAGTGCATGGCAACTTCTTTTCCTGCGCCAGTCTCGTGCCGATGCAATTCCCGAGAAGGCGCCTTTTGCTTTGCCCCAGAGTCAGGGTCCATGACACGACCGAATAGGCATCATTAAAATTGAAGATATGTTGTCCGACGACGATTGTCTGGCCAGGCTACGGTAGACTGCGTTGCGGAATGGTCGAAAAAGTGAACGGCTCACCTGGTGCGCGGCTGCAAGCAAAAAAGTATCAACGTCTTATAATTACTCTTCGAGACATTAAACTATGTAAACCAAGTTCATCGCTGCGGCACAGGCCGAGGCACGCTGATAGGCGCTGATTTGTGCGTTATGCTGCGAGGAGTTGAGCGGCCTTGCGGTTGCTCTTAATATACTAATATAGGTGGACGAAGCCGGGGAACAACGCACAAATTTCAAGTTGACGCTCGCATTTGGACACCTCGTCAGGGAAACTGCGACAGGGTGTCCGTGTTTGCTGTCTCGGGACACGGCGCCAAACCTGTCAACGAACTCGCCAACGCCCTGCTACTTCAGTGTAGCTCACTTTACTCCAGCAAACAAGCTTCAATCAATCTCAATTCTGTGAGTGTTCCAAACTGCAGCGTTCCGCTTTGTAGAAAACCGCTTCAACAGTAAGCCAAGCAGACAACCCTTGCCGTTGAGCCAACCAACCATGGCGCAACGGAGCAGGCGCAATCCGCACGCCTCTGTGTCATGTAAGGATCATACACAAGGAGGTTTTGCCCTTGCTGTTGTCCTTACTGTTCAGGGTGACCACAGCTGTGTACGCAATACCTTGTCGCCCTCCAGCCTTCCTGCCCCCCAATACTGGCGGACGACGCACGGGCGGGCGCCGGCCTCGCCTGTGCCCATCACTCCACTCAGCTCCATAACCATCAACATTTCACGCCCTCCGATCACGCATGCCCACAACCCGATCCCACAGGCGGCTCCGCATCTTCAAACTTCGCCGCGGCCGCCGCCTCCTCAGCTTGCTTGGTCCTCGTACTGTCACTCGCCCTCGCCTTCGCACCCGCCCCCGCGGCCGCCGCCGCCGCCGCGGCGGCGGAATCCGTGACGGGTCCCGTCATCGGTATCGACTTGGGCACAACCTACTCGTGTGTGGGCGTGTTCAAGAACGGGCGCGTGGAGATCGTTGCCAACGACCAGGGCAACCGAATCACGCCGTCGTACGTTGCCTTCACTGACGACGAGCGGCTGGTGGGCGATGCGGCCAAGAACCAGGCCACAATCAACCCCAAGCGGACCATCTACGACGTCAAGCGACTCATCGGCCGCAGGTACATGCGAGGTGCACGCGGCGTGTGTGTATGCCTTGTACGGGCGTGTCGTACAGTGTGTGTCGTACATGGCAGGAAGGCCATTGCAGTGTCCAGGCAGATGGGGGAGCTGCTGGTTTCATGGGAATCTTTTTCTGCTGGATGCGGCTTAGTAAACGAAGGAGGCTCAACTGAGCCGGGGGGTGTGCAGCCTGGCATTGGGTGCGCCTGGGGCTGCTTTGACAGGGCCAAGGCCAAGGCCAGGGACGGCCCAAATCGCCCTACTCCGCCTAACCCGACCAATCCCGACCAATCCCGACCAATCCCGGCCCAACCCGACCAATCCCGACCAACCAGGTTCGAGGACAAGGAGGTGCAGCGCGACCGCAAGCTCGTGTCGTACGACATCGTCGAGAAGAACGGCAAGCCGTACATCTCCGTCGATGTCGGCAGCGGCGGCGAGGCTCGCATCTTCAGCCCCGAGGAGATCTCCGCCATGATCCTGCAGAAGATGAAGGAAACCGCGGAGGCCTACCTGGGCCGCACCGTCAAGCACGCGGTCGTCACGGTTCCCGCCTACTTCAACGACGCGCAGCGACAGGCCACCAAGGACGCGGGCACTATCGCCGGTCTGGAGGTGATGCGCATCCTGAATGAGCCCACCGCGGCGGCCATCGCGTACGGCCTGGACAGGAAGGGAGGTGGGTGGGTGGGTGGGTTTGCAGCTCCTGACTGGTTAGGCCCCTTAGGCCTCCTTTGGACTGTTTTCTATCCCCCCTCCTCCCACAGTATCATTTTCCTTATCCCACAGGTACCTTCCCCGCAGGCCGTCGCGTCCTCTTTCGCTCCTTTCCCTCTTATCTCACTCGCTCGCTCCTCTCCTCCCACGGTTACCTCTTCCTCAGGCGAGCAGAACATCCTGGTGTTCGATCTGGGCGGCGGCACCTTCGACGTCTCCGTGCTCACAATCGACAACGGCGTGTTCGAGGTGCTGGCCACCAGCGGGGACACCCACCTGGGCGGAGAGGACTTCGGTGAGGGCCGCAGCGGGGCTGTTCGGGGGTTAGGGGGGCGGCTCGAGGGCGCGTGTGGATGTCTCAAACGCGCAGGGCGCCGTCCAGCCACCTCCGCCTCGCGGCGTTGCCCGCGCGCGCGCCGTACCATGTCGTAAAGTTGCCGCACCCATCCTGGGAAAGGCATAACTCCCCCTTGTGTAACCTCGCGCCCTCCTACCTGCACCCACACCCACACGCAGACCAGCGCGTCATGGAGTACTTCATCAAGCTTATCAAGAAGAAGTTCAAGAAGGACATCAGCGGCGACGCCCGCGCCCTGCAGAAGCTCCGCCGTGAGGCCGAGCGCGCCAAGCGTGCCCTGTCCAGCCAGCACCAGGTAGGCAGCCAAACCCAAAAACCACTTGTAGGCGGGGGGCGGGGGTGGGGCGTGGCGGGGCGGGGGTATGCACACACTTGCGCGGGCGCTGTGCGCGGGCAGGTGGGCGCCCGCGTCACATGTCTGTGCCCTTGTACTACTGCACGACGGCAGTCCTTCACCCTTATGTAATGTAACGACATTCTCCGTAACAGCGCCGGTGTTTCAACCGGCCCCAGATGCCCTCCAGCTGCGGCCGCGACCCGCCCGCCCGCCCGCCCGCCCACCCGCCCGCCCTCAGTCGTGGCCGCCGATTTCCTGCGCTGCTTCGCACCTGTCCCAAGCCCCCTTTCCCCGCTCACCGCCTCTGCCCTGCGTGCGCCCGTCCGCCCTCCTCCCACCCACCCCCCCCCGCCCGCCCGCCTGGCCCCCCCCCGCTACCTACCGGTACCCGTTGCTCAGGTCCGTGTGGAGATCGAGTCCCTAGCCGAGGGTGTTGACCTGTCTGAGCCGCTGACCCGCGCTCGCTTCGAGGAGCTCAACATGGACCTCTTCAAGAAGACCATGGGACCCGTCAAGAAGGTAATGGCGGACTGCGGAGGAGGATGCTGGCTTGGCAGGACTCCACCTTAAACGAACAGAGCGCCATCAGTCAGCCATCCAAGCACCCCGCCCACCGGCCGCTGCCTTTTCCCCCACTCAGCTCCTGCCGAGCCCCCTCGCCCTCGCCATTCCTGCCTTGTCCACCTCCTCGCCCTCGCCTACCGCCCTCGCTCTCCCCGGCTCCCGCGCCTCTCTCCCCGGCTCCCGCCCCGCCATCCCCGCCAAACCCTGCTCCGCCCCGCCCCCCGCCTCGTGCACCTCCAGGCCCTGGAGGACGCCGGTCTGAAGAAGTCGGAGATCGACGAGATTGTGCTGGTGGGCGGCTCCACTCGCATTCCCAAGGTGCAGGAGCTGCTCAGGGAGTTCTTCGAGGGCAAGGAGCCCAACAAGGGAGTCAACCCCGACGAGGCCGTGGCGTACGGCGCTGCCGTGCAGGGCGGCATCCTGGGCGGAGAGGGTGAGGTTTGTTGCCGAGGGAGCGGGCGGGGAGGGCGGGTATGCGCAGGTCGGGTTGGCGGGCTTTGCTGTTCCGTACTTCCGTTCATCTCCGGGCTTTCGGATTTGGAGCGGAGAGGGTCCGGGCTTTTATTCTGGGCGCTGGCAAGGATTTGCGTGGCAGCGGCGATGGACGCCGATACGCTGAAACGGAGACGTGTTCGGGGCGAACTGAGGGCGGGCTTTGGGCCTGTGGCAAATGGGTTATCTCGGATGCGAGGGAGCCTCAGGCGCCAGCCCATCGCTGGAGAGAGGGCCGAAGGACTCCACATCCGTCCCACCCACCCACCCCCTCGCCCGCCCCTCCCCTCCCCTCCCCTCCCCAGGCAGCGCCAATTTGGACTCGGTCATTGTGATCGACCGCACCCCCCTCTCCCTCGGCATCGAGACGGCCGGCGGCGTCATGACCAAACTCATCCCCCGCAACTCCGTCATCCCCACCAAGAAGGCGCAGACCTTCTCAACCTACGCGGACAACCAACAAACCGTCAGCATCCGGGTGCGTCTGGGGGAATGTGGGAATGTGTGTGTGTGTGTGTGTTTTGTGTATGTGTGTGCATGTGTTTGAACCCAGCCATTAATAACTAATTAGCGGTCTGGTGTTGTTCCAAATGGTGGTGATGGTGGTGGTGTTACAGTGGGCTTCTGGCCCTTAGAAGGGCAGAGCCACCACCATGGCCTAGGCTGGGTTGGGCTGGGCTGGGCTGTCTGCGTGCGTGATGGCTAGCTATCACTTACTGGATGGAGCCGTTGGATGGACACATGGCAAGTTGATGTTGGTGCGTCCCTGCTCCACTCTTTTCACCCCTCTCCTACCCTCTTGATTCAATCCCCCCCCGCTCGGGCCCCTCCCCCACTGTGCCCCTTCCGCTTCAGGTTTTCGAGGGTGAGCGCGCCATGACCAAGGACAACCACAAGCTGGGGCAGTTCGACCTGAACGGCATCCCGCCGGCGCCGCGCGGCACGCCCCAAATTGAGGTCACCTTCGAGGTGGATGCCAACGGAATCCTCACGGTGTCAGCGCAGGTGGGTGCATTAGGGTGGAAGGGGGAGGGAGGTAAAGGCGAGTTTAGGACATAGGGGCCCTGGGAGAGCCGAAGATTCGGGAAGAGGGTTGCGGGTGCAAGGTGTTCTTTTGGAGTCACCGGTGGACCGGTAGATGGGGATGGCGGTGGAAACGGGGAGGCGTTGCGGCCGCGAGCGGCGGGGATGTGTGTGTGTGGTGGGTGGCGGGGTGGCAGGGAGCGCTGGAGGCCACGGGTAAAGGGAGGACTGCGTGGATTGAGAGGGCGTGTGGAATAGCGTGTGCCGCAGCTGTCAACAACACCCCTCCGCTTCCCTCCCTCCACCCCTCCAATCCCCCTTTGATTCCCTCCCTCCTCCTCCCCCCCTTTCTCCTCGCAGGATAAGGGCACCGGCAAGAAGGAGCGCATCACCATCACCGCCGAGAAGGGCCGCTTGAGCGCTGAGGAGATTGAGCGCATGGTGGCTGAGGCGGAGCAGTTCGCGGAGGCGGACAAGGCGTTCCGAGCCAAGGTGGACGCGCGCAACGCGCTCGAGTCGTACTGCTACAACATGAAGAGCAGCGTAGAGGACAAGCTCAAGGACAAGTTGGAGGAGGAGGATCGGGAGCTGGTCGCTGCGGCTGTCAAGGAGGGGCTGGAGTGGCTAGACGAGAACCCGGATGCAGGTACGACATTTGGTTGGGAGGGATTCTGGTGGGTTGGTTGGTGTTGGATTTTTGGTTGGTTGGTTTGGGGTTTTGGCCCGCCCGCTCGCATTTGCGAGTGTTGGGAAGGGAAAGGTTTGGATTGCTGGTGCGGCGGGTTAGATAGATGGGTATCGGTGCGCGACGGGTACTCAGCTTGTACGGTTGTGCTGAGAGACCGCCTGCCGTGCTGTGCCGTGCCGTGTGTGTATCCGTATGCGACTTGACGGCAGCGTTGGTGTGAGTGCGTGCCTGAGCTCATCAACCGCCAACCCTCGGGCATCTGCTACTGCTACCGTAACCAATCCAAGTCAAATGTCCCCGCCCGCCTATCTTTATCCATCCATCCATCCATCTATGGCCGAGCCCCCACCGTCCATCCTTCGCTGCTCGCTGACGTTTGTTCCGACGACGTTTGTTCCGACTGCAGATGTCGACGACTACAAGGAGAAGCTCAAGGAGGTGGAGGATGTGTGCAACCCCATCATTTCGCGGGTGTACCAGCAGAGCGGCGGGGCCGGCGGCGGTGACGACTCGGAGGACTTGGGCGACCACGATGAGCTCTGAAGTCTGAACGGACAACACTCTGTCGGGGTTTCCTTTCTTGTTTGACAGCAGCGCGGCCGTCTTTTGTCACACGCAGGCCGATCGTTGTGCCGCCGCCTCGAATCCTCGAATCCTAGGATTGAGTCTCCGCGTATGTGTGTGTGTGTGGGGGGGGGGTTATCCACGTATAGGCCGGAGCCCGGGGGGTTATCCACGTATAGGCCGGAGCCCGTAAACGGTATCAAATCAGAACCCCCCCCCCCAGGGGGGGTTTTGCTGGGCTAGTGTGGCCTTGTCCCTTGTGCGTATTCGAGGACAGCTCTTGAGGCACCGCTGAGGACGAGCTCTTGAAAAATGAATACCCGGTATGCGGGAAGTGTTTGCAGTGGTTAGGGCGAATGGAACAGAAAGCAGGCAGGCAGGCAGACAGGCAGGCAGTCCCCGGGACTCTCGCATCACGGATTCAGTGATGCCGTACGGGGCGTGCGTGCGGCGGTTTCACCGGGAGGGGGATGCATGGGATGAGGCAGACCCTAACAACACCAAGTCGCTGCGTTGATGAACACCGAGTGAGTGAGAAAGTGAGTGAGTCAGTGGTATTGACTCACTGCTATTGACTCGCTGCATGCGCGGATGGAGATGACCCCAAAGGGTCGGCGCGAACAAACAGCCATAGCTGGACTCGTGGTGTGACGTCGAAAAGCCGCCGAACAATGTCTCAATGTGGCGACTGGCGAGGACGGGCGGCGACGGGTAATGGATAACGGGCCGCACAGGAGTAGTACGGATGTACTGCACGCACGCGCTGGCGCATCTCACGTGCGGCTGGATCTGGGTGCCGGGGCACTGGTGGAAGCGGCGTGGACTCCAGGGTGGGGGGCAATCTGCGGGGAACCGGGGACCCGGTACACCCCCACCTGGTAACGAACGGAAAGACCCTATATTGTAACGAACGGAAAGGTTTCATTTTAAGATGAGAAGTTGCCGCTCGCCCTGAGGAATCTGAGGATAAGCGAGCGCTACCTCGGCAGCTTTGCAACGGCGCTTGGAGGCTTAGGAGCAATTTAAACTCAAGCCCATATCCTGCTCGTGTGCTTGCTGTGCGGGTAGGAGCGTATGAGGCAAGGTCTCCTGGCTCCCCAACCACCGCGATGACAGACGACCGCGGGCAGCATGGCAGTGTGTGCAGCGTGCGCCCCGGTGCGCTTGGGTGGTTTGGTGTGTGTGCAAGGTCTTCCGTTTCGGGACAGCGGGTTCTCACTCCCGCGCCCGCGCCCGCGCCCGCCGCCGCCGCACAGCGGTGGTGCACAAACGCTCAGGATGGGTGCAGCGGTGGCCGTGGTGGCGCACAACTCCAGAGTCCACTCCAGTCCAATCCAGCCCAGCTGGTTCCCACTGTTTGCCAGTTTTCCGGGGCACTCTCTTCCCAGCCTCCCTCGTCTTCCTTTGCCCGATCGAGCACCACCCGGCTGACTCACTCAGCATCACCGGAGCCTACCGCCACCCCAACAACCAACAACAACAACCCAGGCTTACGCGGCTCGACTCCCTACCCTACCCTACCGCACCTCGACTCTCGAACCACGATGCGGGTGCGCAGCCCTGCAACAGCTAACAGACAAAAAACAAGCGCTGAGTGGCCGCAGGTGTTACTGCAGAAGGGAACAGCCCCTGCACCTTCACAAGAGTGCAAAGGGCCCTGTCTTCCCCCATCCGCGGTGCCACCTGACCGCCCGTTGGGAGGACGTGGAAGGAGCGTACTGCAACCGCCGCAACCACCATGACTAATACCGTACCAGCACTGCCATGTCACGAGCCAGCTGCCGGCCGACGTGCCGAGCCCGCGCCAGGGCAGAGGCACGAGCCAGCAGAGATGCCCTGTGGTGGGCACCCCCGCATATGCGTTTCTTAAACTACTTGCCGCATGAGGTTCGAAGCTCAGCAGCTGACTGGTGCTCACACCACCGGATGAATGGCAGGTGCTCGCGCAGATTCGCAGCTGAGACGACTACCGCCCTCCTTTCGACGGCGCGTCTCCCGTCTCCTCCGTTGTCCCGGCGGCGGCGGCGGGAGCAGCAGCAGCGGCAGCAGCGGCCCCCCGCCCCGACTCCGCCTGCCACAGCTCCGCCTCGCGCATCGTGGACCAAAGATACCTGCAATGCAGCGGAAGGCGGAAGCGATCAGAAGCAAGAGGGCGGGGAGCAAGAGGAAAGCGGGAAGGAAGAGGAAAGCGGGGAGGGAAGGGATGCAAGGAAGGCTGCACGCAAGAGACGCAAACGAACCCCACCCCGGCAAACGTCGTGATGTGCCGAAACTACGTAGGGTTGCCGTGCGGCTCAGGGGCACACATCCCGGACGGGGACCGGGGGACGACGACGCGGCTGGACGCGGCTGTACCCCGCAGCGGACGTAACCCTCTGCAGCCCCTCCGCTGCCCCTGCCCCACCGAGCCAAGCCGCCCAGGGCTGGAGTGTAGAAGAAGTAGCACCAAAACACCCAGGACACGAAGGCGCCGCCCAGGTCAGCCTGGTGCACGGAGGGGGACGGGGACGGGGAAAAAGGGGAAAGGGGAAAAAGGGGGTAGAGGTGCCGTGGTGGGCAGTGGGCAGGGGGCAGGGCCGGGGTCCGAAGGCTTCGGTTGTGTGAGCCGCAGGGGGCGCGGGCGTGCGGGGACCCGCAGGCAGTCATGCACCGGACCTGCTGCTGCTGGCAATGGGGGCGGCGGCGGCGGCCAGCACACGCCCTGTTTAGCCTGTCCATGCCAGGTTGCCCTCCGCCCAGCCCCTCCGCCCAGCCCCTCACCCGCGGGTAGTGCCACAGCGGCACCACCTGCAGCAGCAGCAGCTCCGCGGCGGGGGCCCCCAGACCGCACAGGAGGGCCAGGAGGATGCCCTGCAGCGGGGCGGGGCGGGGCGGGGCGGGGCGGGGCGGGGCGGGGCGGGGCGGGGCGGGGCGGGGCGGGGCGGGGCGGGGCGGGGCGGGGCGGGGCGGGGCGGGGCGGGGCGGGGCGGGGCGGGGCGGGGCGGGGCGGGGGCCACCGAGTACCGTAACACGATCAGAGAGGGGGTGGCGGGTGCGATACAGACAAGCAGCAGAAGCGCAGCAGCAGCAGCAGCGATACAGACAAGCAGCAGCGGGAGGGACGTTGCAGACCATGGCACCCCCTCAAAGGGTGGAGGGAGGTGTTGCCCTAGGGTCTTCCGATTGTAACGGAAGAGCGGGGGCTTTCAGGTCGGTCGGGGACATCAGGCTTACTCGCCACGGGGCGGGGGGCCCCGGTTGGTGGTGAGGGAGTACACGAAGGAGAGGGGAGGTGAGCGGATTCCCGGATCCCGGTGGGAGGAAGGAAGGGGGTTTAGGGTTAAGGGCCCAAGGGCGGTCCTACCTGTCGAGTGCCGTCGAACAGGCGCCAATTGAGCAACGCCGCGGAGCCCAGGATCAGGTGGATCTGCCAGTACGGCACACCCTGGGCAGGCAAAGGGCCAGTACGGCAGTACGTGCGGCCAGAGAGAGGGGGAACGAAGGGAGACGCACATGGTTAAGAGAAAGGGGCCCGCTGTCGGTTGCAGCTGACCAAGGAGGGGAGGGGAGGGGAGGGAAGAAAAGCGGGCGGAGGGGTTCGCAACTTTGCAACTGCCCCGATCGCTGTACCGTATCGCGTAATCGGAATGGTCGCGAAAGCAAGCCCGTATGGCACTGACGGACGGATCAATCGTCGTGCATGCGCGGCACAACACAGCAGGAAGCAAACAAACAATCCTTCATCCCACCCCACAATCCTTCATGTCGTGCATGTCGTACGTGTTGTACACGCGCGCGCTCACATTGTCGTACAACGTCGCGCTCAGCTGCAGCAGCGCCGCCAGAACGCCGAACGCCAGCGCCACAAAGCCCACGTCGTTGCAGCGCGATCGCACCGCCGTGGTCTCGGGCGAGGGGTTCAGGTTGTCTGCGAATGGCAACGGCGGCAACAGCGCCGTCGGGCCGTGGCCGGGACTATGGCCGTGGTGGTGAGCGCGTCCCGCATGGATCGCGAAGGCGTGGGCGGACATCCGGAGGCCGGAGGCCCAGAGGCCCGGGCTCGGGCCGGCGCGCTCCTTGGGCCCAGCCATCAGTCCCTTCCGCAGTCCTTGATTTGGCTCCAGACTCCCCGTTTATGACGCCCCCCAGCACCGCGCCCCGCCCCGCCCCACTGTGTACCGTCGATGAGCGCCACCCACCCCATTCCACCCCGTCCCGTCCCGTCCCGCCCCGTCCCGTCCCGCCCCACCCGTCCCGTCCCGCCCCGCTCCGTCCCGCTCCGCCCCCCCACACGTCGTCTCGCTGCGGCATAAACACACAGCCTAGCCCCGCCCAGCCCAGCCCGAGCCTTCCCGAAAGTCCATCTCCGAACCCCTAGCCCACCCACCCATCAGGGGGTGCAGGGAGCCGAGTACCACGTAGAACAGCGCCAGAAGGGGCGGTACCGCAAGCGACGTCTTGAGGCCGCCCAGCACGATGGGGGCCGTGTCGTACACCTACGTGTGCGATGGCGGGAGGCGCAAGGCGCGGCGGGGGGCATGGGGGGAATCCGCAGCTTGTGGGTGAGAGTGAGAGCATGCCTGCGCGCTGGTAGCGGAGGTTTCCTTCCCAGCTCCCATGCCCCGTCGACGGCCGCACGGACATCCAGGGCCCCAAACAACAACACCAACAACACCCGGCGCAATCGCCGCAGGAACCACGAAGATCGCCACAACAACCACAACCCTTTTGTGCCCCTTTGGTCACGACAGTATCCTTCCGATGCGGACCGCACCAGGCGGCGGTTCTCAGAGTTTCCAACTCCCCTGTAAACCCGTTCCCTCAGCAACCGCCCTCCCGGCCGCCGCCCCGGGTCCGCAGCAGCACCCGCCTGCAGTCTCATCCGCGAGTGGATTCCGTCCAGCAGGGTCCCCGTGAGAGCGCCGCTGTTGGCCAGGGTGCCCAGGAAGCCGGCCCACTCGGGGGAGCCGGCGAGCGCGCGCTGGAGCAAGGAGGGGCTGGCAGCGGGGCTGGGGGCAGCAGTGTCCTGGGGCGAGGGCGAGACCTGCGCATCTGGGTTTGGGCCAAGCGTTGAAAGGGCAGGCGGAGGTTCGGTAGCCGTTAAGAGTGCAGGTGGTGCGTTTGCTTCCGCCGGGTTGGTTTTATAGGGCTTTGCGGGGGCGGGGAGCGGAGAGGGGGGTTGCGGGCAGCGGCGCGAGGAAATGGTTCGGGATTGCCGGGGTGGAGTGGGGGGCGCCTCGGAGCGCGATACGGCACACAGGTGCCGAGCTGTGTCATAAAAGGCAGGGGTATGTCAGGGGGCCGCAAGGGATGCGCGCACTGGACACTGCGGTCGGTGCTGACAGTTGGAGGTAGAGACGTAGCCTGTGCAATCCTAGATATCTAGAGCCCAAGCCAGCAGGATGGTTACAGTTGAACTCAAGTGGTTTACTTCCTCCTAGAGCGGCAAGTATCGAAGATCCCTGGCGAACGACAGAGCCGGGACGACATCACCGCCCACCGTTCGACTCGGGCCTTGCGCGGGCCGGAAATTTCCATCGATTGACATTCGATGTGTTGCGAGGGCCACACGCAAAAACGCTCCAGAGTGGGCGGCACGCGTTCAGGTTTGTGCGAGTCGCGAATAGCCGATCTGCGGTCTTGCATCTAATATGTGACATTTTTATATAAATAGACGCTTGGTAATATCGAACCCTGTCAGCAGGCTACAGTTGAGGTTCTGGGCCCGAAGGTTGGAGTTTCGCGTCGGGATTTTGGATGCAGAAAGTAACTGCCAGCTCTCTGCTTTGTTACACATCCACTGCCTTGGCGCGACGAAAATTTTCGGTGTGCCCCTTTCGCCCTTTGCACATTGCGTGCGTACAGCCAACCGGCCAACCAACCGTATCCGTACATGTCGTCGTCACCGTGCTGCAACAAAAAACCCGGCAACCACATGTCGCAAGCCCGCAACGCACATCTCGGACGGTGGCCTCCGTCCTGCACCTTTTACTTCGCAAAAAGGAGCGCATACGCCCTCGCCGCAACAGCATCCACCAAGACATCCCGGGAACAAGGTCGAAAACCACCTCCCGACAGTCAAAGCACATTCCAGGGCCGCACGCACGCAAGCGCACACGCATGCAGGACCCGAACCGCTATGCGATCCAGAGACCGCGCGACAGCGTCACGTAACGTTACGTCACGTTATTCCGCGCGCCTAACGCGTTCCTATTTACCCCTTTAACCATACGGCACAATCATCCGCAACAGTCGACGGGTATAAGCTACCCGAACAAGGCTCCCCTACCGCCCCCCGCTGCCGCTGAGGCCCATGCGCTCGGCCCTGCCCTGCTTGGGCCCTGTCGCAGCCGCCTCAGCTCTGTCAGCCACCCCTGGCCTGGAAGCCCCGTGTGGGGGGCCTGGGCCAGGTTCCTCCGCCCCGGGGCGCTTATCACCTGACCAAAACAACCACCTAGATACCGCACGCAACGTCGCAGCAGAACAGTCCACACACACACACACATCGTTGGAGGGGGTGCCTCCAATGCCACCCAATCAGGGCCCACGCCCTGCTTCGTCCCACCACCGATAGATCCGCGCCCCGAAACCAGCAAAGCCGCCGCCGTCTCCGCCGCCCGCAGCACTGCCGCCACCGGCCCCGTAGCGACCGACGGCAGCGGCAGAACAAAACACGTCCGCCGCCAGCGAGCACCGCGCGCCGCGCCCGAGGGCGGTGCCACATGCCACGCCCACCAACGACCCGAAAGCCCTAGCTAGTAGCTACACCGCGCGCCCCTGCCCCGCCCGCCCGCTCCTTTCCCCCTGCCATTTTGCTCCCCCCAGCCCACCTCACCTGCCGTCCCACGATTGCACCGTGCGACTCCTTGCCCCTTCCCCTTCCCCTGGTTCTCCTTCATTGCCCCCTCCCTCCCTGCCTCCCTCCCAAGCCCCACACCCCGGCCTCGCTCCACAGAGAACCTGCAGGGGCTGCAGGGCCACCAGCGCCCTCCGACTCGCCCATCCCAGTGGCCTCCCGCCGTTCCGCCAGCCCCCGCCCCCGTAGCCCTCTCTCCTCCCTCCGCTCCTCCGGCCCGCAGCGCTACCAGCTTTCCTGCACCGGGCTGGCTGAACCCCGCCCCCGCCCGCAGCGCCGCCCCGCTGCTGGGTTGCCCTCCCCTTTCTCCTGCGCCAGCTCCCTCCGCCTGCCTCCTCACACCAGGCTGGTCAGCCCCGGACCACTGCCGTTGAAGAATTGCCCCTCCCATCTGTGCCCCGACGCGTCCGTGAACACACCCAGGCCGTGCATGCGGTTCTCCTCCCACATGCCGTCGTACCGCCGGCCGTCGGGCCAGATGTAGGCGCCCTGACAGCACAAGGGGACGGGGGGGGCAAGAGGGCAGGGACGGGGACGGGGGCGAGGGTGACGAGTCTGGAAGGGTGCCCCTCCTGAATATATTTCCGAACGCATGCGTGGCGCCGACGCCCGCCCCGAGCACCCGCGCGAGCACTGGAGCGCACCGACCTCCCGGCCACTCGGCCGCTTGGTAACCTCCTCTCCCCTTCAAGGCCCCGCCACGTCCTCCCAAAACCCAGCCATCCCCGGGTCGCCGCAGCGCGAGGCCGTGGGCCCACCCCCGTGGGCCCACCCCCTCCAGCTCAGCCGCAGCCCTGGAGGGCAGAGCCACGGCTCCGGCACCCTTCATGGCTGTGCACACCGCCCCCGGCGCGCATCCGGGGCAGCCGCTGCCGCCGGAGCGGCCGCCCCTTCGCAGTACCGTTGCCCAGCCAGCGGCGAGCCCAGCCGCTCAGCCAGCCGCGTGCTACCCCGACCCGGTCCGCCTCTCCGGAGACCCGCCCTTCCTTTCCCCTGATCAAAGCTGCCAGGCGCCGGCAGCAGGCAACCGCGCTCGCCTGCCCGCCCGCTCTTCCGCTCAGGGCCCAGCCCGCCCGGCCGCATGTGCCGCCTGCCAGCCAGGCAGCGTCGCGAGAGGCGCGGCGCACCTTTCCGTGGTACTTGTTCGCCTTCCACTCGCCCACGTACTTTGACCCGCTGGCGTATGTGAAGGTGCCCTGCCCCTGCATCACGTCCTCCACGAACTCCCCCTCGTACTTGTAGTCGCCCTCCCGGTACACGCCTGCGGGGGCAGGCAAGGAAGGCGCGTGTTCCTTGCAAGGCATGCCGACCAGGCGGTAGATGCGCTGCGGAGATGAGCGCGCGCGTCCCCTGGGATCGGAAGAGCGTGGAACGCAGCCGCTGGCGGCGCCGCCCTTGCCGCAGACGCGGCGCCTAACTGAGAATGTGGACCTCGGCTGCACCGCCAGGACCGAATCCAGGGACGACATGATTGCATACACCACTCGCACCAAGCTCCTCCGCGGTCGCCCCGCTGCGCCGCCGCTTCCGCTCGAGTAGGGAGGGTGTAACGGCACCCGCACGGACAAGGTGGTCAGGTCGCACCTTTCCCATGCCGCACGCGCTTTGGCGGCTCCACAGGCGGGGGCGGAGGCTCATCCTTAACCTTCTTCTTCTTCACCTCCTTCGGCTCCTCTGCCGGCGGTGGCGGTGGCGGGTTAAGAAGCTTCCACTGCCCCTCGTACGTGGCCCCCGACGGGTAGTAGAATTTACCGGAACCTTCTAACTCTATGTGACCCTGGTGCGAGCAGTATGCGGGTGGGGGAACGATTATTGCTAGTCGCCCGGGCTAACGATTGCATGTCCAGATAGGAGGCTATCCTAACGCCTTTACCGCAACGGGACGCAGGCATATCAGATGCCATTTGACCTTCACAATCTAAGTGGGACATCGCCAACAAAACGACGAACTACGTACCGGGGCCGCTGGGTCCGCCATCCAGCAGCTATCCTCCTCTGCTCTCCAGTGAAACTGCTAAATCAACACGTATCAATCACCTTCTACCTGGCAAGAGGGTTCTACAAGGATCGGACTATTGAAGAGCAGTTTGTATCGAAGTTACTGTCAAACTACTGTGTATGGAAGTCTGATGTATTCACAATTACAATGGAGGTATATGGTCAAATAATGTTAGCACGTAGAGTTGGCACAGAAGTAACAGGTCCAACCGACCGGCGACGAACGTCCTTGGATTTTGCACATGACACGGATCTCTCCTCCCTCAGCACTGGCAGCTTGCCTCCACCAACATGAATCTCAAAACCTCTCTCGTAAGCATGAAACCACGAGCGACAAACAGCAGCGGCGGGCCGCAGCGGCCCAATTGTCCGTTACAAAACACGAATCCAGCTACCGTACACATGGTACTGCACATGAGACGCTCTCGCAATAAGTACGCACACCATCGCAATGATAATTAGCGTTGCATGTCCTGCAGCTCCTGCACCCACAATCCCGGTATCCATTTTGCAACTCGTTCTAGTTCCGGGCGGGGGGCTGTGGACGCCGCAACACCGCGGCCAGCCAACCCATCTCATCCTTTCTCTGCCACATGCGCCGCTGCCCACCCGCTCCTTGCTTCCGTCGCACCGCGACTTCTTACCCGCCAGCGCTAGCCTAAACTTTAATGCCCCTTGTCAACTACATCCATGAGTAAATCCGAGCCATGTGCCCAGCCCTTTGCCCTGTATCTCGCACTGAACGGCCCCTGCCCATTAACTGAGACCCGCTCCCCCGCGCTCGGCCCTGTCCGGTATTTTCCCGGGCTCCTCGTCGGTCAACTTTCAGTCCACCACACCAACACGCCGCTCCGCTCTTCCATGGCACTCTGATGACGTGCTAATCCCACGAGTTCATGCCGACCCGGTGCCATTGGACTCCGATTCGGAACCCCCGCCGACGTTGGCGTTGACAGGCGTGGGCGATGAAGCCGCCATGGCAGCCTTGGCCGCCGCCTCACGCGCCTTGAGCGCGCGGAACTTCTCGCCCTTGCGTGCCGACGACGACGACGACGAGCCGTTGCCGTTGGCGGCAGCGCCGTTGGAGGTTCCGGAGCTGGATGCGCTGGTCGACACAACCTCCACCTGCAGATCGTCCTCGTCCTCGTCAGACTCGCTCCGCCGCTTCTTGCGGGAGCCCAGCTCCTTGCCTGTTGTGACCAAGAAAGCGCACAAGGGTTCGGGCGCTTTCGAGCAGCGCGAGAGATGGTATGCAAGGGACCCAACAAGGGACAATCTTCACCCTAATAACCCACGCTTCACAAAGCAATGCTTTCTGTTAGCGCCGCGGCTCTACAAGGCAGAGGGGTGAACCCAGACCAGGACGTCACGGTCCGGCTTCACTCGCAGCTGTGGGTAACGGCACACGCTCTCGGCGGGCCGCAGTGCCATCCCGCTGTACCTGGCAGCACGGCGCCGCCAGCCGTCGCCCTCGCCCCTTCTCCCCGTTCCCACCTGAAACCTTCTTGACCCGCTCCTCCTTGGGCTTCACGACGGTGCCCCCCGCGGTGGAGGCCACCGGCGCCTTAATCGCCTCGGGGACGTTAACCTGCATCGCACAGAAACCACAACCAGGGGTCAAAAACGGCCTTTAAGTGCACCGCACAAGATGGCCCCGGGGGGCAATGCTGCACGATTGCGTCATCATCGTCCTCCGTGAGTGTGAAGGCGGTGCCCACGTCGTCGACTTCAGGGAGCGGGCTGCGGGTTACCGCATCTCGCCACGCTCGGCCGCAATAGTCAGGTACCGGAAGAGCGAGCAGAGCTGCCTGGGGGTATGCGGCTACACGGCCCGGAGGCTACACGCCCTGCCACAGCCCCGAGAAACCGCGCTCTCGTTGCGGCCTTCCCTTCCCGTTACTGCGCTCTCGTCGGTGCGCAATCCTGACCCGCAGAGGAATATAAGCCTTCAATCCTCCCTCTGGCATGGTGCCGCACCGCCGTGCCCGGCTATGCAACTCAGCCCCTCCCTTTTCCGCCCACCTTGACGGTTGCCTTCAGGTACAGCTGCTGCGCGGTAGACAGGAGGTTGTTCACGAACCAGTAGAGGGTCAGGCCCGACGGCACGTTCAGCGAGAACCAACCTGCGGACAGGCGCGCAGGGAAAAGGGGTCGGGACCTCGTAAACGGAGCTCGCTGCGTGCCAACGGGGACAGGGGAGTGGCGTCAATCGCCGCACAGAGCCAAACCCGGTCCCAGTCCAGTCAACCACCCGTCCCGTCCGGCGAGCCTCCATTCCCCGCGCCAATCCGGCTAGGGACTTCGTAAGATGCAGGACGGCATCTGCAATGGCAGGCGCACCAAGCCACGAACTAAGGCGTGCTGAAGCCCCACCTCGCAGCGCCAAGGTGCAAGCCCTCCAAGCCACCCATAGCAGGGCTACATGCACGGCCAGTCCGTGGCTCCGCCGCTGCTGCTGTCCCCCAGCAGTGGAGAGAAGCTGCTACTGCTCCCCTAGTAATGAGAGACAGCGAGCCACAAGGCCAGGCCCGGAGGAATTTTCGCTGCGGCTCTCGCCCGCCCGCCGCCACCCAGACGCCGCGCCGCGCCAGCCATTGCGCTCAACGGCCACACGACGATGTGCACGGGGAGAGAGGCTGCCATCCGCAGTTTCCTTGTTTGTACTGGGCCGGTCCTCCCATGGTACAAGCAAGTGAAACCCCGCAGCCGCTAACCGCCCGGACACTGCCGAGGGTTTCTCGGCAAAAACGCAACCCCTGTTCTTTCCATACACACCCGAACCACCGGCACCCGAACCCTTCGCGCTTCATTCCACCCGCCCGTCCTCCTTCACAAGCCTACGCCCGCATTCCCGAAACCGACCCGCGCATCGAACACCGCCAACGCTTCTTCATCAACTCTCCTCCCCTCCTCCCCTGCCGTATCGCAACCCCGCTGCACCCACCTCTCCCCTTCCCTCATCTCTTACCGTTTCCCTCTCCCCCCAAACTCCGCCCCTTCCCTCTACTCGCTTCACAGTACCTTCCCAGCCCAGCCCACATCCCCAGTGCGGCTCTGCCCCCATTTCTCCCTCCCTCGCCCCTCGCCTCCCTCCGCGGCTCACCAATCATGAGCGGCAGGAACTTGAGAATGGCCTGCGACTGCTGCTGCGCCGGGTCGTTGCTGTTTTGCGTGGTCGAGATGATCTTCTGGGAGGCGTACTGCGAGGCCACCAGCAGCACCGGCATCACCAGGTAGGCCGCCGCGTTGGCCCAGCCCACCGGCGGATGGCCGTCCTGGAAAGGGAACAGCCACTCCAGGCCGCCGCCCTGAGGGACAGCGGTGAGGGAGAGGAGGAGGAAAGAGCACAGAAGGGTCATATTTTGGGCTCCCGAGGGGAACAAGGAGCACACAACGGGAGTGATATAGGACAGTTACAAATCACCGGCCGGCGGCGGCGGCGGCGGCCAGAAGGCAGAGCGCCCGCACCCTGGGGGCTCAGAGCAGTCAGGGCGGATGAGACTGCGCGACCCGGGTGAAACGCGCGCCCTCGCACGCCCCGGGCCCCTTGAGCCCGCAAGTCGGCCCCCGCGCCATCAACCTTGCATCCGTCATAGCCCCGCCGCCGACCCCGCCCCCCCCCCTTTCCCAAGATCGTCACTACCCCACCCATGCAAAACCCGATCCACAAATGGATGGGACACCCCGCCCCGCATTCTGGCCCCCACCCCGATTCCCCCATGTTGAGCTCTGCTCTCTCCCCAGGCTGCCGTGCCCCCGCCGCCTCTTCGCCCCGGGGAGCCCAGTCGGGCAGCCAACGGTACTGCTGCAGTGCCCACGGGGTGCCCACACAGCTGCAGCAGCCGACACCGCTACCGTCGTCAGCAAACCGATGGAAAGAGCGATCCGACCCAACCCCGCTCCCGGCGCCGCGCGGCCCCGCATTGCAGCGCTGCGGCTGCAAACTCGTGCTCGGTTGCTGCTGGCCGACCAGACCCGCGCCGTCCCAACTCCCGACTGCGCAGCCGGGGCCAGCCCGGGCAGGCGCTGTGCTGCGCTGCACCGACACACTGTCCTTTTAGGCCGTAACAACTCACAATGGTGGTCGGTCCGCTGAGCGAAGGGATCCAGAAGAAGCCCTCCGTGAGCAGCCCCGCCTTGGCGGCGTTGCTGAGCGCGTTGTAGAGGCCGATGAAGACGGGGATGGTGGCCAGCGTGGGCAGGCAGCCAGCCAGCGGGTTCACCCCGGCCTCCTTGTACATGCGAGCCGTCTCCAATTGGAGCGTCTCCGGGTCGTCCGCGTGCTTTGCCTGCAGCTCCTTGACGCGAGGCTGCAGCGCCTGGAGTGACAGGGTCGACTCCACCTGCGTTTTTGCCAACGTACATTGGCCGTCAAGTTTGTGGGTTGGTGGGCTGGTACTTGTGCCGTTGTGCGTTCGTTTCCGTAACGTTTGCGAGTTTGGGGCGGGGGCGGGATTGTGGTGTTGGGAGGGTGCGCGCCATGGCGCAGGGGAAGGACTGTGGCGGTGGGGACGGTTGGACTGTTCCGGGGGGAGAGGGATGAAGGAGAGCGCGCGGCGGCCCGCGGAAAGTGAGGCGTCGGGGTTGTTAAGGTTGCGGAGGTCCGTGCGCGGAATTGTACATGCGCGGGGTCGTCCAGCCTGCTGCGCTCAGCTAGCGTACCCCAGGAGTGCGGTTCGTTGTGACAGACCCCGCGAGGCGGCATTTCCAGCGCGTGTCCCAGGTCGCGTCGCAACGTGAGGCCCACGCCGCAGACCGCCCTTGCCCGGGGGCCGCACCTGCTTCTGGGACAGCGGAAACGTCGCCAGTTTGACCAGAACAGTCAGGGCAATGATGGCGAAGCCATACGAGTATGGGACGTGCGCCTTCTCCAGCCCATCGTCCAGCGTCTGCGTGAGGCGTCATGTCGTCAGCGCCGCGTCAACCGTGTGCTTGGCGAGAATCGAGAGCTATCATAACGGCGGCATCGCAACGACAGAGCTGTACGCACCCGCAGCACGGTCGTGAAGAAATCCGCCAGTACGTCGATTGGACCTCCATCCGCCACGGTATAGAGGTTCTGGGCATGGTGCACGGCCTCAATTGTGCTGCGCGGAGAAATAGCATTGAAGATTAGCGCTCAGAAAAATAGTCGGTCCAGCGGCAGAAGGAGCCGAGGCATATGACGCCCCCGCCGACGCCAACTACCTGGCTGCGGTGCTGGGGTCCAACAGGCTGGCCTTGACGCAGACAGCCGCACGCCGCGATCCAGATCCGAAGCCTACAACACCATGCTCCATGTAAGTTCTGTTTTTTATATCGGCAGAGCGGGGCCATTGGGCGCGCCAAGACGCACCCGTTCCTGGACGACGCACGCTGGGCCGAGGCGGGAGCAGCGGCTGGCACGTCTTCCTGCACGGCCCAGATAGAATTATGCGTGTACAAAAGGAAGGCTGGGGCTGCCAAGGCTAGCTGTGCACACCTGACGCCAAGGGCCGAAGCAGCCTGCTTCATTGCCAGAGCCATTTTGTATGTGGCTCTTTGGCCCAGCTACGCGTGTATGTAGTAGCAGAAAAGTCTGGTGGAAGCAGACGTGTGGAGAAGGCAAATGTGGCGGAAGAAAATTTGGAAGGCATGAGAAAATTCACAGACAAGAGCTCCATAAGGCCCCTATTGGCTTGCCACAAATGTTTCCTTCAATTTTCCACTTTCGTTCGTGCAGTTTACGCGATATGGTTACCTTATGACAAGCAGTGTTTTTCACTCCAAGTTATACCCGTAAAACCAAAGAACATGTCTTCCGTTCCCGGGCAAGAAGCCAGCGTTGCAAGCGAATACCAACAGTTGGGAAGTTCAATATTCTTTGGTCCTGTGCAGCCAGAGCATCTCGATCGTATTCACGCACTAGAGTCTGCTTCGTACCCGGAGGACGAGGCAGCCACGCTGGATAAGCTTGGCTTTCGGATCCGGAATGCTTCGAACGCGTTCATGGTGGCTATGAATTATCGTGACGGCGGGGCAGACCCCGAGGTCGTGGGATACGTTTGCGGCACGTGCACCAACGCGGGGCGGCTGACGCACGACTCTATGGCGACGCATGACCCGGAAGGCTCGCTCCTCTGTATTCACTCGGGTAATTCTTATAGGCTGGGGACTGGGAGGGCCCCATGGGGGAGGCGCTGGGCGTTTGGGCGGGCGCCTCCGTCTCCCAACCTGAACTGGGCGAGCGCGCATTGCCCGGCGCGCTGCACGGCAGCAGAACCCCCCCTCCACCCCACGCTTGCGCCGACCTTCCTTTCGGGGGAGATGTTTTGGAAGAACCTGGGCAGGCGTGCGTTCCTTGGCCCAGGATCTGACCATGCATGGGCCGGCAGCAACAGTTGGACGAGCAACTGGACGAGCCAGCGTTCTAGGCATGCGGGCGACGGCCCGCTGCGCAGGCGCGATGCTGCGGCAGCCCTTCGCCACAAATTAACGCTCAGCACACGTTTGGCTTGGGGCCCCAGCCTTGGGTGTTACGGTGGACACAGATCCTCGGCGAATCCCTGGAGCGGGCCCCGGCCGCTAGGGCCCGGCTTCACGCACGCCACACCTGTGCGTCCGCGTGTGGCAGCGACGCCCGGCACGACTCCAGGCCGCCGGGCGGCCGCCAACCCCTCACGTCCTCTCCCGCCGGGGATAGCTCCGCGCCGCGCCCGTCTCCCTCCCAGCATCATCCACACCTTCTGGCCGACGGCTGTACCTGCTCCGCGGCCGCTCCGGCGCCATCGCGGCGACCCCCCCACACCCCACACACACAGACACACAGACACAACACCACGCGGTTTTCTCTGTGGCATGCTGCCCCCAACATGAGGTGCCCGCGCCAGTGTCGGCGCCGTACCGTCATCGCCCGCCGCCGCGTTTCCCCTTCGCGGTCCGCACCGTGTGCGCCGCCGTACCCCGACCCTCCCCGGCTTTTTCCGTCACCGCCCCGTTTCTCCACCACCGCCGGCCTAGCTGCGCCGTTGTCGCTGCTGCCGCTGCCTGCCTGCCTGCCTGCCTGTCGTCTTAGGTTGTGGGGTTACACCCTGTGCCACGATCTCCGATCGTTGATGCTCCCCGACCCGACTCGACCCCAACCCGGCGGCTGCCGCAGTTGTGGTGGAGGCGGCGTTGCGGAGAAAGGGCCTGGCCACGCGGCTGCTAAGGGCCTACGTGTTGTATGTCCAAGCCACGACGCCGAACCTTCGCGCGGTTCGATTGATTTGCAAGCAGGACCTGGTGAGCCGGCCGGTTATACAGCGGTTGGGGGGGTGGGTGGGTGGATTGGGGGGTGGGCGGGGCTGAAGGGGACCGCGGGGTTAGGGACCAAGGGGAGGGGACAGGGCCGCGGGCCGTGGAGGGTGGGGATGGAGCGGCAGTCCGCGGGGGTCGACCATGTGGCAGAATGGGTATCAGGGTCTGCGGGAGTGGGCGCAGAAACGGGGGCGGGAGCGGGAGAGGGTGGGGTTGGGCGGCGAAAGAGGCGAGAAGGCTCGCACTGTTCGGGCTTGTCCGGATGCAGAGGGCGGTAGAAGGGCACCGGAGGAGGGGCGTTGGTGGCCAGCATCCTCACTTGCTGCTCCTGCTGCCCCCGCCCGCCCGCCCGCCCGCAGATTGGACTGTACGAGAAGGCGGGCTTCCGGCTGCTGGGGCCCTCGGATGTCGTACACGGGCGCGACCCATGGTTCGAAATGGCCCTGGAGCTGCCAAGCAACGATACAACGCAGGAGTAGGGGTCGCAGCAGCAGCAACAACAACAACAACAACAACAGCAACAACAACAACAACAGGGGAAATGGAGAGCAGCCATAGCGATGGAGGCGGTGCCGGCTAGCTGTCCAAGCAGCAACAACAGACGCAGCGATGGCAGGCGGACGCTGCAACAACGGAAACAGCAGCAGCAACAGACGCAGCGACAGCAAGAGCAGCAACGATAGACGCAGCAGCGACAGAAGCATAGTAGCGCCTCATCGGCAACTCAAGCCATTCTGTAACGGTGTTAGCAGTAGACATCGGGACTCTGTAAACTGTGCAGGGGCGGCAGGGCCAGGCGACAGCCCAGCCTGGGTGATTACGGTGATTATTAGTGCAGCAGCAGCGACGGCAGCGGCGGCAGGAGCAGCAGGCGGGCGGCGCAGGTTCAGGGTTGTTCATTGCGCGTGCGAGCGCCGCCTTTCCTGAAACGGCGGAGGCGGAGGCGAAGGCGGTGACAGGAGCAGAGGGTCAGACTCTGCGGTGGGGACGTCGGCCCATCGCGGCGACCACGGTCGTCAGAGCAGGGGCGGGGGCGCGGGGACTTTTCGTCAGCCCAAAAAGGGCACAAGGCTCCGAACATGCGACTGACTGGCATGCAGGGAGAGAGGATGGAGGGAGGGCTCTTAGGGGATGGGGAGAAAGTGGAGGTGCGGGGCGCGTTTTCTCGCACGGTGAGACGGTGAGGTGGTGAGACGAGGTGGTGGGCGGCGCCGAGGAAGCCTGACTGACTAAGCTCCGAACGCGAACTCAAAAGCGTTCGAGTGGGGGAACGACCCATCGTGGTTGCTCTGGTTGGTTGGTTGGTTGGTTGGCGCTTCCTGTCCGTTGTGGTGATGACCGATGCGGAGGCCAAAGCGCGGACGCGACACGGACGAGCGGAAAGGGGGGTAAGGGTTTGTGTTGGGGGGGTGGCCACGATGCGTTCGAGCCGGGAACGGTGGAGAAGCGTGCTCGCTCCCGGGCGCTCAGACAATGAACCGCCGCGAGGCTCTGTCCCCTCGACCCGCTTGCACACAACATACAACATACTCGGGCGCCGCCCTCGCTTACTCCGCCAAGACGACACCCCGGGCTCTGCCTCCCTCACAGCTGCGCTGGCGCCTCGGGATCTCAGTTGGACCTCCGGCTCTGTCCCTCCCTCCCCCTCTCCCACACTACTACCGGTACTCGCCTGCCGCTACCCTGGCGAACCCACACCATCAGCAAAACACGTACACCGCGCAGACCCGCGTGTGTCCCCGCATGCGCTTACACACCAGGGCTCTCACCGCAGGGTGAAAGTTCTCACCCGCCCCCCGGAGGAGGGGGACCGCAAACAAACACAGGGCACAGGCGCACGCGCGCGTGTGCGCAGGCCTATGCAGGAATGCGCGCAGGTCCCCAACGGCCGGGGACACACGTCTAGAGCTTGCACATTGGAGGTGGCCGCTCTGAAGCGGATCCAATGGTATGGATTGGATATGATGGCACAACTCGCTCTCGCAACGCGACGCGTCAATGTGAAGGGCGGCGGGCAGCGGTTGCGCTCCAGCACATCCTCGAAAAGGCAGGGTCCCCACTCCCCAGCCACTTCGGCGGCTGCCTCCGCTCCCGGCTCGCTCACACCCGCACGTTGCGCTTGCTACGGTACTTGCTGCGACTGCAGCAGCGGCGGCAGCTCGACGCCCGAACCACGGTGTCACCTGACCCCCTGCCAGCTGCCACACCGGGGCACTCCCACCGCGCCGCCACCGGCAACCTGCAGCTGTTCTGCTCATCGTGTCTGCTGCTCTCCAGGGAGGGGAGGGCCGCCGAGGACAGATAGGTGCGCGTTGCCGTACGCAACAGCACGCGGGACCGGACAGACCGCACCGCCGCAACCTTACACGCATACACAACGACAGGGGAAGAGCAGCGGTCCCCCCAAACGTTCCACCATGCCATGACCCATTTCTTTGTACAGACACACGGGGCCTGGGGAACGAGGGCCGGACGCAGGCGGCGGGCGCCTCAGCCTCCCCGCCCATCCGCTCTCCCCTCCCCACGCACATACACCGATCAAGCGTCCGTGGGCTGCATCCGTCGACGCGGGATCGTCGTCCTTATTATCAGCCCCCTCCCCTCCCCCCCCACACACCGATCACGTCCCCCCGGGAGGAGGGTTCTCCGGGGCTGTTGTCGTTTCATGGCACACGTCGTCCCCTTCCCTTCAGCGCCGACTGCCGACTGCGTGCCGCCTGTTGGCCGCCCGGACCGGGCCGGCACCCGGCAGCAGCCGGCAGCAGCAGCAGCAGCGGCGGCGGCGGTGGCGGCCTGTCACCATTTGCGTGTTCGTGCGCAATGACGCTCGCGAACCTCAAAGCCACACCTTTGCAGACGTATGGGACAGGGCAGCACAAGACCCACGCTCCTCCCTGCCGCGGCATGAGCCCCTGTGTACCTTACGTGCCGCACCTTTACACCAGCCCACAAACACCCCGCCACCTCCTCCTCCTCCTCCACCTCACCAACCTCGCGGCGGGTCTTTTTATTTTACCTTTCATATACCTCTCATATACCCCCGGCAGTCGTTGCCCCCTCGCAAACCCTCCCGACCACCATCCTCCTCGCCGGGGTGTATGCTCGCGCGTACCACGCATGCTTAACACTACGACGGGGGGGGGGCCGGCTGCGACGCCGGAGCCGCACGCCGGACTCGCACGCCGGGCCAGCTGGGCCGGATGGCACGCGACGGGCGGCATCGCCTCTACCTCCGTCTCCGCTGGGAGTTGCAGCATTTGGAGCCGGGTGGACTGACCCACGGGTCGGCTGCGTCCGGTCGGCAGAGCGATGCCGCCTCTTGCCGCTGCCGCGCGGCGTCCGGATCCTGAGGCGCGATGTTCATTATGTACTGTACCGAACCCCAAGCTGAAAAACATACACTCTCGGACCACCTGGCGATGCAACTGCAAGCGCGCAGGTCTCTGGCTTTCGCCGTGCGCCGCCGTGCCGTCGTAATGGAACCGACCCATGGGTCGGCACGGCACGGCCTCTTACCTTCGCCGCGCGCCGCGCACCCACTCGGCGAACGATGCCGAGTGGTACGTGAGCACGTGCCGCCGAGCGTCGATGCTGTCGGCCTCAACGTCGGAATCCTCCGAGTCCTTGTCCTCAATCACCATCTCATCGCCGTACGACGGGCCGCGCGCCAGTACGGCAGCCCTGTCGAAGCGCCGCGGCCCTCCCCCTCCCCCGGCGTCGCCACCGCGGCCCGAGCCCGACATCGCCGCCGCAGCGGCGGCGGCGGACGACGATGCCGGCGCTGACGGCGACGACGCAGCGGCGGCGGCGCCGTCGGGTGCGGAAGCGGCATCGTCGCGCGACGACTGCACCAGGGCGTGCTTGCCTCGCCTGAGTGATGAGGGAAGAAAAGGGAGACGGAGGGAAGCGGCCCATGGGTCGGTGCGATGCTGTCACCTGTCATCTATGGCGGCAGCCATGGCCGTGGAAATGTTGCAGTCTTTTGCAGTGTTAGGGTTCCCGGCCATTTCACAGAGCGTGGTCGTTTGTGCCCTTTGGCAGGTTGGCATTCCGAGTCCTCACAACAATGAAGGGCGGCCGCCCCGGCCGCGCCGCGGCGCGGCCAGGAAGGGCCCAGTGTGCGGCCGGGCCAACATGTGCCGTTCGGTGTATGTGGCCTTGTGCCAGGCAACAGCGACACGACGCACACGCGAGACCGGAAGCGGAAGCAATGCCTTAGCGGGCACCTAAGCCGTACGGCACATGAAGTACGACGGCGAACCCCACCTTGGGGAGGTGCTGCAGCACCGCTCCAGGGGAGGCGCCGCCGCCGTGAGGGGCGGCCGCGGGGAGGACCCGAACCCGGATCCGGATCCGGATCCAGGACCGGCGGCGCCCCGCGCGCCACCCGCCGCAGCCCCCGCCGCCGTCGCCGCCGCGGCCTGTGCATCCACCTCCGCCGCCGCCGCCGCCTCCGCCCGAGCTAGACGCGCCCTGCACTCCTCCAGCTGTCTCCGGAGCTCCACATTGTCGGTCTGCGACAGGCGGGGCGGCGCGGGGCGGGTGCATCAGCGGGATCACCGCAGACTGTTCGTTCGTTACACGAGGCGAAGCGAAGCTGCCTCGGCGGGGAGGCCGGGGCGGACGCAATGCAGCGGCGAGTAGCGGGTGATGGGTGGCGGGTGGACATGCCGATAGATAGGACAGCAGGGGCGGGGACAGGTGCACCGGGGGGAAAGGAGACAGGGAGAGGCACCCGGCCAGCGCCGGGCACTGCCTCGCTCACGCTGCCTCATTCACACTGCCTCACTCACTCACCCGCAGCCTCTCCGCCTCCCGCTGCGCCTCCTGAACGCAGTCACCGCCGTCGCCGCCAACAGGCTGCCGCTGCCCCGACGTCGACGTCGACGCCGGCGCCGCTACCGCTGACGACGTCGGCGGCGGCTCCCGCACCTCGCGAGCCTCCAGCGCCCCCTCCACCAGCAAGCACGTGAGCTCTGCGCCCAGCCGGCCAGCCAGCACGTGCGCGCGGGGCCGCACCTCGTGTTAGTCATCCCGCGGACGTTGAATCATCCCGCACTGGCCGTACACAACTCAACCTGCCGTACCTGTCGTACATTCCAGGTAGGCGTCCAGCGTCGCCCAGCACTCGTGCACCGCGCTCCCCAGCTGCCGCCCGCCCGGCGCCGCCGACAGCTCCTGGCGCAACACCTGGAAAATCCGCCGTACAGCTACCCGCAGCTCCCACTGCAGCTCCGGAGCCGACTCCTTCAGCGCCGCAAGCTGCGAGGCCGTCAGCACCGATGGCGGCGGCGGCGACGGCGGCGGCGGCGACGGAGCAGCGGACGCACCTGCCAACGTGATTGCCGCCGCCGCCGCCGCCGGCGTGGGCGGCGATCTGGGTCGGCACATCGGCGCGTGCAGCGCTAGCAGCGCCCCCGCCGCCCGCTGCAGGTCATTGTTAATGTCGTACATCGCCTTCGCTGCAGTATTGCTGCTGCCGCCGCCGCGCTCCCTATCCGCGACGGAAGGCGCGTCCGGGCTTATGGCGACGGCTGCACTGCCGCCGAGTCCTCCCGCGGCGTCGTCAGCAGCGGCGCCGCCGTCGCCCAGCATCCGCTGGGTGCTGGCGGGACTCCTTGACGAGAGACTGTGCGAGCGCCGCGGCGGCGCAACTGGGTTGGACACCGCCGGCACGTTGGGCGTCAAAGGCGTGGTCACGGCGCTCTCGGAAGCGCATGGCAGCAGGGGCCCTGGCGAGAACGGCAGACCGCCCATTTCTGCCGTCGGGACCCCCGCTGAAGGCGTGTAACGCCTGCTGCCGACGGCGGTAAACGACCCGCCGCCGCTGCCGCACCAGCCTCCGCCGCCAGCGGCGGCCTCAGCGCCGCCGCCGCCGCCGCCGCAGGCTGAGGCAAAAGCACCGCAAACCCGTAGTGGCGCCAGTACGGCAGGCGCGCTGCTGCGCGACGGCGACGGCGGCGCCGAGCCGTCGAACACCGCTGCCGCCGGTGACAAGGGCATGTCGAGGAACGCCGCCGCGGCGGCGGTGTCACAGAAGCCGCCGCTGAGCGAGCGGCGACCGGAGCCAGGCACGTCCGACGGCCCGCCGCCACCGCCGCCAAAAACGATTGCAGGCAGGTCCAATTTAGGCAACCCAATGCCGGAATTGCCGCTGATGCTGTGCCGCATAGGCGGCAGGCCTCGCTCGCCGCCGCTGATCAGGGGCATGGGCCCGCTGCCGCCAGGGCCGCCGCCGCCGCCGGCAGCGGCAAAGGTGGTTAGGCTGGCGAGGCTGGCGAGGCTGGCGAGGCTGCTGCTGGGGCCGTGGTGATGCTGATGGCGGTCGGCGCTGCCGCAGCGGGAGAAGCCTATGGCGGGCGGCTTGGGGGCCATGGCAACGGAGCCGCTGGTGAGGGAGGCCATGTTGTGGGTGGTGCTGGAGCTGGGGAGGTTGGCGGTCGCAGAGGCACGCGAGCTGCCGCCGACATGGAGTTCCCTGCGACGGGGAATGGGGCGGCAGGGCGCGGGTTATGCTGGCCTGCGGAGACCTCTGTCCTGTACAACAAGTGGAGGAGCAGGACTGCTGCGACTTTTGTGACAAATTTGATAAATCCCCGTACAGGGGCCCCGCTTGTAGCCAACGGCTCAACCTGCCTCCCGCCCCTCGCCGGTCGATCGGTTGTGTCGCCGGGGAGGAAACGTGCAGCCGTGAGGGGCTGCCGCAACTGAGAGGAACAGAGCAGGCGGGGCGGGAAGTATCTCACATGTGGAGATCGTCCAATTCTACTCCCCGATGCGTCGGTTCTCCCGGCACCGATTGCGCCCGATGCCTCCGCGCGCTGCTCAGCGGTGGCGGAGCAGCGGCTGGAGATGCCATGGGACTACCTGCGGTTGCAAGAACACACAAGGCCTGTGACGTTTGATGTATAAACGGTTCATGTATGCACGGCACATACTGTAAGCCATGCAACGCATGGGTTGGAGGGCGGTGGAAGGCGCCATGGGCATGGCCCCGGACACACCTCCGCGAACGACAGCTGCAGGCGTGAAACTGTATAGAAGAGAGTCAGCTACCACGCCCCCAGATAGCTGGGCCGTCATCTGGGCGCTGCTGACAGTACAGGCCCCGTCGCGCTGCTGAACTGCCCGAGGCGCTTCTGGAGAAACTGGGATCCCAACGAACCCCCCTTGCGCCAATGGAAATAGCTATTATAGAACGAAAGGATTATGCCACAGACTGGATGCGAAATCGCTACAGGCCGAAGGTAGAACTGGTGAGCTCTGGACGCCGGCGTCGCTTCAAGTGTGATCAAAAGTATACTACAACAGTACAGGCTACCAATAAAGGTACTTGAATGAGGTGAGGTGTCACGGATTTGGCACTGTAAGGTCCGGCGCGGCAAATAATTCAGCTGCTATTTCTTGTCCATACGCACGTATGATTTGGGAGGTGTGTGTGCTTACATCCTATAAATTTTTAGCGAGCATCTCACCCCAGTTGAAACCCGAACGGTCGTTGTGTCTCAGTCAGCCTACGGGCAGTACGTTTCCCATCTCTTCAGGAAACGACGCACGCCATCTACTCACAAGGCAAAACGATGTGGCTGATATGTGAGATTGTAGTGTGAAGACCTTCACGCAGTACTTTTGGAATGCGCTCAAATTGAAGTCTGGCTACAACGAAACTATCTGCGTTCGACGCGCTAAGGCTGCGGCGCTTTGCAAAAAGAACAAAATATTGCGTTTACATTAAAAAAACCTGGCTACGATCAGACATCTGCTCCGTGGCACCGAGTGGGTTAACTACCGCGCACACCACTGCGGCATCTTCTGAAGACGGAAGCGAGGAAACGCAAAGATTTCCCAGAACTTGCTGCAAGGACAGCAGCATATGTGAGTCCCAACTGTGAGCTGCACTGCCCCTTGCGCCTGCAACCCTGGAAACGGGAAGCCCCCCGGGCGTTCCCGCCAGCAGTCCTCCTGGCACACCGCGCCGCACCGACCCTGACCGCTCCGAGCCGGCGTTCCACACTTCGTATCCTAACACACTCCTCTACACGCCCCTGGTCCACACATCCGACCCAGTTCCATCTTGTCCCTGCGCCCTTTGCCCTCCCCAATCACCCCACGGTGCTGGTAACGCTCGCTGAACTTCCGCCGCACCATCGCTCGCACACGTGCGTGCTGCAGTTTCGAATCTTACGGCAACGAGGTAGGCGGGAGAAACACAGCCCTGTACGACAGCAGGCCGGCCCAGTGCCACGCTGCCCGAAGATCCGAGGCAATGCCATCGGCGGTGTCCCCCCCCGCCGCCTTGGTGCGCCACACAACGCCCTTACGGCGCCCTCATCACCCCCCCGGGCGTTCCCCCTCATGCTGCAGACCAGCCCCCTAACTCCGATGTGCACACACACACACACACACACACGCCAATAAAAACACAGTCTCCCTCTCGGTCAGTCTCTCGGTCACCCCCACCAACTGTAGGCGTGTATCGCAGCTTGGCCGATGAGGTGTCCGACGATCCGTTCAGATCAACACTGAATCGGCCGACCAGTTAAGAGTCAGCCCACACGAACGCACGATCCATGCAACGCAACGCGGCCCGATCCGGCCCACCCTGACACTCCTGCTGCCAGCACGCTGGCTGCCCTCCGCTGGCCGAGCCAGGATGTCGCTGGCGTGCCTCCGAAACCACAACCCACACGGGCAGCCCACGACGTGACGGCCGCCCGAACAGATCACCCTCGGGAGCTCACAGCTGCGCCCCTCAACACGCCGCGCGGAGCAACACTCCCCAGCGCGGCAATCCATTCCGCCCATTCCACCGGCCCCGCATCTCTTGCCCCACACTGGCTCCACTGGCTCCACTGGCGGCACCACCCCACTGGCTCCACTGGCGGCACCACACCACTCTCACAAGTGCTTTTGTCTAGCGACGCCCTTCGCCTGCGTCGGCCATCACAACTCCTCTCTTGCTGGTCGCTCACCCACCACTTGGCTGCTACTGCACGCTGACTTGTCTTTTACGAGCAGGTATGTGTCCTCACTCCCGTCCCTCAAAGGACGCACCTCAGACAGACAATCGATCAACGATGCCCTCCGCGATGGCTTTCGCCCCGGTGGAGGTGGAGGTGGTGGGCTGGTACAGCCACCCCCTCCATCCCCACCTTTGCCTCCACTTCTCAGTTCGGGCTGGTCAATCGCGGAACCTCACACGGCCGGAATCTAATATTATTAGATGGCTGCGCCTCCCCGGAGGCGCGCCTCCCGGTTCAGCGGTTCAGCGGGCCTAGATCCGCTGTCCCGATGCCGCCTTCTCCAGCCCCAGTGCCAGGACGCTCTTGACGATCGTGACGCTCTCCTGCAGCACAGTACAGAGGGGAAGGGGGGGAGGGGGGGAAGGACATGGCGGCGCGAAGAGGACCTCGGGGTGGGGCCGGGGCCGGGGGGGGACCGGGGCGGGTCCAGTGCTGTGAGGCGTTGGACGACGGCAGCGGCAGCGGCAGCAGGGGCCTCCAGGCGGATGCTCCTCAACGGCCCCCGGGTCAGTTCACGACCCACGGCCCTAGTTTGCGACCCACGGGTCAGTTAGCGGCCGAGCGGTCAGTCTGCCTCCCCACTCGCCTGCACCGCCACGTCAATGTCGGGCCGCTCCGCCTTGCTGAACGGCTGCAGCACGTACGACGCGATGGGCATAGGGCCCGAGGGCCGTCCGATGCCGATCTGCGGCGCGGGACACACCGGGACACGGAAGGGAGGGCGACAGAGCGGCAAGCGGTCAACCACAAACAACGAAACAAGAGATACCGGTACGCGCCGCGACGACGGGAGTAGACACGAGCCCCGCGTCGAGCCGGGGTCTGAGGCGCGCGGGGGGGTCCAAGACGGTACGGGAGGCACAGCCTGCCGTACACATGTGCCGTACATATGTGTGCCGTGCGTGGTACAGCCCCTTCCGGGCTCTAGGCGCACCGCGGCCTTCCCCCTGGGAAGCCTGCGGCCTGAAGCCAGTGGCCTGAAGCGTCTTTCCGGTGGGGGCCCCGTGCCCGGGGGGTTCGCTTTGCCAGAACGCCCCCCCCTCCCGCCCCCGCGCCCCAGCCCTCTCCCCCCTACCTTGATCCGCGGGAAGTCTTGCGACCCGCCCATGCGGTCGATGATGGACCTCAGCCCGTTGTGGCCGCCGTGACCGCCCTTCTGACGCAGCCGCACCTGAGGAGGAGGAGGAGGACGCCAAGGGACCGGGGAGGGAGAAGGGGAGGGCAGCGGGAGACAGAGAGGGAGGGAGACAGCTCGGGTGCGGGGCGGCGGGGAAAAGGACCCACGGGTCGCGGCGCCGTCCTGCGCTGACACGTGGCACCCCTTTCGCCATTGCTATCCCCTTGTTACCTCTTCTTCCCCCGCCCCGATAACCCCTCGCCTCCGCCTCCGCCTCCGCCACCCGCCCCTCCTCCACCACCGTCCCCCTCCCCCAATCGCCCCACCCCACCTGCGCCACTGGTTGGTCCAGGTCGTCCGCCACCACCAGCACCCGACCCGGCGGTACCCGGTAGAACTTGGCCAGCGCCGCCACACTCTCCCCCGAGTTGTTCATGAATGTCACCGGCTTCACGAGGAGCACCTGGGGGCCAGGGAGGGGCGGCAGGGCGGGGCGGCAGCGCGTCCGCATGCAGGCCGTAGGGTTACAGCAGCCCGTAGCAGCAACAGCAGCAGAAAGAAGCGGCGGGAAGGAGCGGCGGCAGCAGCAGTGGAAAGCGGGGCCGACGACGTGAGCGGGGTCGGAAGGGGGGTTGGGCCGCTGGATTGCTGCTGGGGAGGGCTTGGAGTGTTGAGGCCCATCGTTATGCGTGGGGCGGGAGGGGGGCGGGGGTCAAGGCCCCAGCAGCAGGGGGAGGCCTCCCGGGCGGGGCTCCGTCCGCGACGAGGCAGGAGGCAGGAGCCGAGGGGCCACAAGCGGCACCCCACCCCACCCCACCCCACCCCGGCAGGAGCAGCTCCGGCCACCGCCCCACAACACCGAAGCGGTGCCAGGCGTGGCTTAATACTCCCCCGCCCCGCCCCTCCCTCCCCCTCCCTGCGCTGCGCTGCCGTCACTGCCGCATGCAGCTACCGGTACTCGCCTGCCTGCCCTGCAGCTCCCCCTTGCCCACCGCCGCGCTCTTCTCCAGCTTGCGGCAGTCGATGCCCGCCTGCCGGGCTAGCTCGTCCACCACCATGAACCCCACGCTGCGAGGTGGGGGCGGGGACGGGGTCGAGTGTGGGGGGGGCGAGTGTGGGGTCGAGTGTGGGGGCAGTCCGAATTGGCAGAAAGCGGCGGGAGGTGGCCGTGAGTGGGGCAGTCGTGGTGGTGGTGGTGACAGTGATGGTGATACTGGCGTCAATACGAGACCCGCGGCCCCAGCCGCAGGGCGCATCGTGCATTCCTTCCTCCTCCAGGGCGTGGCCCCCACCAGGCCAGCGGCCCCTCGACCGGTGGGTTTGAGCACCAGGTCCTCGAGGGGGCGCATGGGTTGCACGGCGATGCAGCAGCAGGCCAGGAGCTCCCTGGACCGCCATGCAGCGGCGTCCGCGCGGAAACAGAGGCGCACGGAGGGCCTCCGGCCGCTTACTTGTGCCGCGTGTCGTCGTAGTTGGAGCCGGGATTGCCCAACCCCACGATCAACCACACCCCATCCTCCTGGGCCTTTGCAGCGGGCTGCGGCTTCGCCTGCGGCTTGGCAGCCGCTGCGGCCTTGGGCGCCGCGACCGCTGTCTGGGCGGCCGGGGGTCCCGCCGCGACCGGCTGCAGACGGCGACGCTTGGGCGGAGGCATCGAGGCGACGCTCGGCGATGCGGCTGTGTTTGCGCTGCCGTTTGCGCTCCTGCTGCTTGTTGTTCTGCAGCTGTTGCCTGGGTTGAGGGCGGAGGCGAGCTCCGCATCCGCCAGCGGGCGCTTGGACATTGCCCAACAAGCGGGTGCTGCTACTCCGATGGGGGCCCTGTATTTAAATCCCTTACAGAGGCCGCTGACTATTTTACGGCTCAGGAGCAAGCTCATGGCTTTGGAAGGAGCAGCGCTGTTTGGCCTGTGCGTGGATGGGAGAAGCCTCAAGCCTGTAGGTCGTAAACTTTAGAATGGCAGGGTCACCGTTCGAATAATTAAAGTGTGAAATGGCACAGGAGTAAGAGGGGCTGTTCAGTTGACTGAGCGACCGAGCCCCATCGCAAGTCGTTCTTCCAACCACTCAAACCGACTCTGACAAAAGCGGTCTGCTGCTCTACGCCTCCAATTGCCTTATGAACTGAGCGGGCGCTATGCAATTGCGCTTATTCTCTACGATAGTTGCAACTGCGAAGACTAAACTCGCCAGGCGTCTCACGATTCCACGGCGGCTACGAGCGTAGAGCCTGCAGTTTAGGGCTATAATTGCAGCTTCGGGCGGATTTGCTTTGCAATACCGTCGCGAAATAGCGTGCCGTAAATCAGTCAAGGGATTTCCGAAGCCGCGAGCCCAACGGCAACAACATGCGGCCCTACGTCGCAAATTTGCCGCCGGCCACGAGGACAGCGCTGCATGGACTTCCATCCCCGGCAGCCCAAACGCCCAGGCCAGGCGCCGTTACCACGCCCGCTGCCGCGCCGTCAGCCTCTTGGGCTAGCTGCCCAGCCATGTCCCCCGCCTCAACCACGCAGCCGGCGCCCTGGGGCGCCTCGGGGCCATGGCGCCTGACCCGCCCGTCGACGAGGTTGGCTGCTGCGGCAGGGACGGGTCCGGAGGTAGCGCCCAAGGGCGGCGGCGCGAGCCGCAGTAGTGCCGGTGGCGGTGCCGGTGCCGGCAGCACAGGAGGTGACCCGGGGGTGCTTCAGCCCAAGCCGCAGGCCATGTACCGCCGCCTGAAATCGGCCGGCCCGGGGTCAGCCTATGCGCACTCGAAGCCGCGGCGCTGGCACAAGGCCGCGCCGACACAATCGCCCGCGCCGCAGCCCGGGGCGGCCGCGCCTCCGCCGCCGTCGTCGTCCGCTGTGGCTGCACCGGCTCCGGCCCCCACATCAGCGCCGGCGTCACGCGCCCCACAGCAACAGCAGCGGCCGCAGCGGGGGCGGCGAGAGGAGCCGCGTGGCGGCGGCGGCGGAGGCGGCGGCGGCCAGCGGGGCCGCGCACAGGGCGGCGGGCGGAGGCGCGACGCGTACGATGCTGATGTGTCCGACGATGAGTACGACGAGGATGAGGCCGAGGATGATGATGACGGGGAGCTGTTGGATCTCAGCGAGGAGGAGCTGGAGGCGATGGTGTTTGCGAGCACGGGGGCCGCCTCCAGGGGTGGTGATGGCGGTTCCGATGGTGAGTGTGGCGGGAGGGCCGCCTGTCGGAAGCGGCGGCCCATGCCGGTACATCCCATCGGTCTTGTGCTTTGCCCGGCTGGCCCCCTGCCACTCAGCTAGGCGCAGCTCGAGCTCCTAGCCCCTAGGCAGACCAGCTGTTTGGGGCCCTGCTGGCTGCTGCTCCACTTGCACACTGCCGGCCGCCTGCGCACCAGGACCGCACGAAAACCCCCCTCCCGCCCTCCCGCCCTCCCGCCCTCCCTTCCTCCTATCACCTATCTGCACCGGAACGCGCCGGAACGCGCCAAGAACACGAGAACACAAACCACTGCCCCTCAAGTAGTACCTGTATCACCATTCACAAGCCCACAAATGCAATGCCGTCACTTCCAGGTGCGTCCCCTGGACCAGCGGCTGCAGCGGCGGCGGCGACTCCCGCTGCAGCTGGGGGCGGCAAGCAGCGGCGCCGCGGCGCCAGCGGCGGAGCCGTCTCCGCCTCCGCCTCCGCCAGTGGGCCGACGGCCGCCGACGCGATCACCGCCGCCGGCTTCCCCAGCGAGCTGGAACCCCACTTACACGCTGCCGTACGTTCCGGTAGCGTCAGTTGCGACGGCGCCATCCTCGCCGACCAGCTACGGAAGCTGCGGGAAAGCGCTGCCGCCGCTGCCGCCGCCAGCGGCGGCGTTGGCGGCGGCGGCGATGACCCCGCCACCGCCACTGCTAATGCTCTGAGGGTCAGTGTCACGGCTATAGCTGACCTGTTGGGTTGTAGCGCAGAGGCAGCGACTGCCGTACTGGTCAACTACCCCGGCTACGTCAGCATGCTGTCGGGCGCCGGCGGCGGTGCTGGCGGCGGCGGCGGCGGCGGCGGGGAGGGGATGGAGCGGTTGCGGTCGTTTGCGGGGATGCTCAAGCTGGATCTGGAGGAGGCGCGGGACATTGTACGGCGGAATCCAGCGTTGCTGCTGGCGCCGTACGAGCCACTGCGGCAGACGCTGACGGCGCTGGCCAACGCCACTGGCCTGAGCCTGGCGCAGGCCACCGCCATGATCACCACCTACATGTTCCCGGAGCTGTAGGGTAAAAAGAAAATATCGGGGGTGCGAACAGCGGGGTAAACTTAGAACGTATTTAAGTGGTCGTCGGCAGGCAACCCAACCTTTTGTCGTCGGCAGGCAACCCAATCCATAGAATGTTTGGGAAGTACTGCCTGCAAGACGGCGTTGCTGCGGGCGCCGCAGCCGGGAGCGGCGGCCCGGAGGGCGTGGCGGGGGTGCGGGCGCCGCAGCGGGGCGTCTTTTAGAGACTAGGAGCTAAGGCTTGCGACCGCTAGCTGGCCGCTGCAGGAGCGATTGAGGATTGCTGTTTTGGGTGGGCTGCACGGGGGAAGACGCGTGGCGCGTTCTGTAGTTGGGAGGCGCGACCTTTGGCGCGCTTCGACAGCTGCCGAGGAGTGTGGCGGAGGGGAGGAGGGCAGTGGGTCGGGTGCTGATGGGTCGCAGGTTGCCGACTGCCGGCGGTCCCCAGGGCCGTTGGCGGGCGAAAGCGGCGCGTGTTGCCCTGGCCGGGACGCGAAGCCCTTCTCGTACGGTACTTGCAGTGCTGATGGTTGTTTCGATGATCACGATTTGGAGATGATCACTATCTGGATATTAAGTCGAAATAGAAGCAACCAAGTTTTCAATGTGATTGCTCCTAAGCTTACTAACTAAGCTCGGTTTGACGCAGGGACTAAAATTCTAGGCCAGCAGTTACACTCTAGCAAAGCTGCAGACCCTAATATGCGTGTGTGATAAAAAAGAATCACAAACCACTATCACTATGGAGGCATCTGAAACTAGTCGGCAAGACGATGCTGCTGCGGAGTTGGAAATCGTGTCGAGCAGTCCGGCGTCAGCAGCTGCAGCCCCGGCGCCTGCGGCACCCGATCAACAGAGGCGAGAAGCTTTGAGGAAGGCTGGCGCGGACTTTTTGGAAAAGGCGCTGCAGCAGAAAAAGGCCGGGCCGCAAGACCCGTTCTCTCCAGCCGCAGCCCCTCTGTCACCCGCGCCGAGCGTACCTCGGCCGGAGACGGGGCGAGCACCTGGCAGCGGCAGGCGCCGGGCGAAGCAGCAAGTCCTGCCCGAGGATGTTGCCGCATTCGGCGAGGTCTTCGAGAGTACAAAACTGTACGTTTATTGCGGAATATACCTCGCCTGCCAGGCGGCCATCTACGTACTCGTCAAGGTGCCGACAGGGGTTTCGCGTCTGCTGAGAACAGCTGCGTTGATGCAACCAATCCCAACGGCGAACCCTTCCCCGTACACGCGCAGGGCTCGCTGACCACGATGAAAACGCCCGGACTCATGTCCTTCCTGCACATGGCGTCCGCATGCCTCTCCTTCTGGGTTTCCAGCTCTTATGACATTTTCGACACGCGTCAGGTCACGGAGAACCTGCTGCAGTCGCTTCGTGGCTGCAGCGTGCGGGCCGTGCTCTTCGGTGTGCAGGTGGGGGTCCCCGTGTGCGGGGCGGGGAGCAGAGGGGGGGGCCGGGGGCGGCGGCGGGCAGGGTCTGCTGACTCGTCGCTTTGGAGCTAAGGCTAAGGAGGGCTGGAGTCGACGCGGCACCTGGGCAGCAGGCACCGAGGAGGCGGGCACGCACAGCGCTGCAAGGGATGCCGGGCACCTCTTTCTGACCTGCGGAAAGTGGGCCGGCAGGGGGACCTGGGGAGGCCCATTCGACCCTGGATGAGCGGGCGGGCGGGCGGGTCAGCTCCAAAGTCTGGATTAGATACGCAGTTACGCACCCGCCACGGCATGGCCTGGGTGATGTGCTGCGGACGGCAGCACGCCGGACGTACTTGGCGCGTGGGGAGGGGAATGCGCGTGTGGGACCAAGGCCTGGGAAGCGTTTGAGGATGCGCCGCCAGAACGCGACCCAACCCGCTCAGCTGCGGTCTTCTTTCTCTCTTTCCTCCCAATGTCGCCACTCGCCAGTCCCGGGGGTCTCATCTGGGCCCGCACGACACGTCCCCTGCGCGCCAGCACGCGCACGCCACACAACACATACCCCCCCGGAGCGCGCGGCAGCACTCAGGTCTTCCTCGCCCTGGCCCACCCGGTCGCCGCCCCTCGCCCCCGCCCCTGTTGCTGCCGCTGCCGCTATCGCGCCCGTATCTGCTCATCTACTTCAGATGCTGACGCTGTACAGCGCCCTGCTCCACTCGTCTGTCAACATGGTTCTCAGCTGGGCGGCGGCGGTGCCGCTGCTGATCGACACGGCGGTGTCGGTGGCGGCGGAGAAGCGGTCGCGGCTGCTGTCGCCGCAGATCATCCCGCTGGTGGCCGCGGCGGCGGGGGCGACGGGTGAGTGAGTGGGTGGCTGGGTGGGTGGGTCAGCCCTCGCAGCCCTCGCAGCCCTGGCAGCCCTCGCAGCTGGTAGGGGCGAAGTACCGGACGGTGTCTCTCTCTCCTTCTCTCTCTTCTCCCCCAAAACCCCCAACCAACTCGGGGCCCAGCAGCCCAGCTGCCCAATCCGCCCACCACTTTCCTGCGCACAGAGCGACGCGGCCCCCTCCACCTCACTGACGCTCCGGACACCCCAGCTGCTTCGCCCCTTACCTTCCGGCCCTCGTCTCACTCGCTCACTCGCTCACCCACTCACTCACTCATCCAAGCTCCTCCGCCCCTCCTCGCCCCTCCTCGTTTCCCCGGGCGCTACTGCGGACCTGCGTGTGTGTATGTGCGGTGTTGCTTCAGTGCTGGAGCTGCTGCTCGACGGCACCCTGTCCTGGCTGTCACTGCTGATGTTGGGCCTGTGGTCGCTGTCCAAGCTGGCGGAGACGTGCTGGCGGCTGGTGAAGGAGGACCCCTCGCTGGGAGGCAGGCTGCCGGGGGGAGGTGAGGTCGCTGCAGAGGGCTGCAGAGGGGAAGGAGGAGAGCGGGGGGCGTCTGCGTTCCATTTCGCGCTGCCGTTGGCGATGGGGTGCGGTGCGGTGCGGTGTGGCCCGAGTCGCGCCGTCGCCATTGCGGCCCTGAAGCCCTAAAAGTGACCACGTGACGGCCCCGTGTGCATCTGGCCAGCCCAGCCAGTCAGCCAGCCAGCGCTGCGGTTTGTCGTCCGCACAGAAATGGAGGACTGAGGCGGAGCTGAGCTGCTGTGCCCGCTGAGTTGATGGCGGCGTGTCCTGCAGCGGAGCGGAGCGGTGCGTAGCGGGGCAGGCAGCAGGCAGCATGCGGCATGTTCGCCCGCGAAATGCGACCGCCGGCGAGCTCTGTGAGACGTGCATGGAGCTCCATGGTCACCCCCTCGCCGCGTGCCCTGTACCCATCTTGTGGCTCCTTGCCACCTCCCCCTCCCTTGTGGCTTAGCCCACCTCTGGGCCCTCCCCTCCCTTCTGCTGCTGCTGCTGCCCGGTAGACTTCGGCGCCCTGGCCTCCCTCATCCGTTGTGTGTCGGAGGCGGAGGGTTCGCTGAGTCCGGCCTCCACCGCGCTGCTGCTCAACTGGCTGCCCGCGCTGCCGGTGCTGCTGGTCGGCTTCGTGGGGCTCGAGGGCAAGGAGATTGTGAGTGGGGGCGGGAGGCTGGGGGCGAGAGGCCGGGCCAGGCAGGGGGAGCGAGTGGGACTAACAAAGGGAAGGGGAATAATGAGAGATGAGATGAGATCACAGCGGTGGAACGGAGCCAAGCCAGGACCCGTCCATGGTTACCGTACAAGGCTCCCCCACCTCTCCCTCTTGTGTAACCCGTACCATACCGTGTCCGCATGACCGCATTTCACGCTCCCCTCCCCTCCCCTCCCCGTCTCTGTGCCCTCCCTCCGACCCTCCCCCGCAGGTGGATCACGAGCTGTCCGTGCCGGCTGTGAAGCTGATGCTGCTGTCCTGCGTGGCGCACGTGGGGGTGACCTGGTGCCAGCTGCTGCTGCACGAGCGACTCAGCGGCACAGCCAAGGCGGGGCTGAGGTGGGGAGCGCTGCTGGCGGCGGTGGCCTTCAACTTCGCGGTGGGTATCGGGCTAGGGGCGGGTCGGGTTGGGCTGGGGTGGATCGGATTGGGTTGGGTTGCACTGGCCGGCACTCTCCCTTACCCGCTCGCCCTGTCGTCCTGTCGCTCTCGCAGGAGAAGACCGCCGGCGCATCCATTGGGACGGCGGTGTGTGCGGTGGCGGCGCTGGGGGCCTCGGCGGCCGCCTCGCTGCAGCGCCACGGGGGCGGCTCCGCCTCGGGCTCCCCGACGGTGCGGCAGCGGCGGCCCTTCGAGGGGCTGGCGGCGGTGTCGGTCGTCGTCGGCGGCGGCGCCATTGACGACGACGACGACAAGGACCCGGAGTCGTAGGCCAGCAGCTGTGGACCCACTCCACCGCGTCTTGCCGCTCCCCCCGGGCAGCGTTTCGTCCCATCTTTCTTAGCCCGGCAGCAAGTCAGATGGGGCAGGGCTGGGATGACAGCAGGCGGGCTGGAGGGCAAGCTAAGGTACCGGTACGTCTGCTGCGCTTCGCAAGCAGTCGGGATGGCTTGACGGGGCGCGGCCGTGACCTCACTCAACCGGCGCGTCCATCACTTATACATTACCGCATCGTGAGCAGCGAGCACTAGCAATGTGCATGTAGTGCAATCTGAATAGGGGAGTGTTCAAGAATTAAATTATGCACGGAGCACACGGGCTGCCATGCATTGGCGGCTGGCTGGCGTGGGTGGTGTTCCCTGCTGAAGAAGGAAGTCGCGTTCGCGCGTGGCCTGCGGGCGCAGACCGTATTTATTTCGGACACCGGGTGCATGCAAGGCAGGCGCAGACGGGGGCAAGACAATGTCGGTCTGCATCGGTGGCGGCGATCTTGGGGGGAGATACGACGAGCGGCGAAGGGCCGTGCGCGGGCTTGGGCACGGCCCAGCGCGGTCTGGCAGGCGACCGGCCTGGACACGCGTGCTGCTTAGCGGGCCACGTGTGCTGCGGAATAACGTGGAACGTCGTGGTTTTTTCCGGGGCTGCGGCGGACGTTTTTAACCGACGGAAGCGAGCGAGCTACCTTCGCATCCAGCTTCGGTATATCTTGTGAGCGGCGGGGGACCTGACATACAGCAAGACAGCCTCGGCTTTGCGGCGGGCACCGCAGCCCTGACGACGTGACGTGGGGTCGGGGAGGTGCTCACTTACTTCATATCGTACTGTGTTCAGTAACCGTCAACGTGACATGAGAGCCCTCGTAGCGCCGTACTTAATTGCCATTCTTGGTCCTGCGAATGACGCGCGTGAGGTAGGCCTACGTGCGGAATGACGCCGGCCGACAGTGGCCATAACACCCAGTGCAGCCATCGCCGCCCCCTAAGACTCGTGAAGTACGGTATGATTACTGCACTGCGGTTGGCAGCTTCGGGACATTTCACATTTGCGGCGGGAGCTGTGGTGAAAGTCGGGGGGCGGGGCCAGCCGGGCAGCCACGAGCGCGACAGGTTGGTGGCGCGTGGCGTGACAGGGCTCCAGGGCCTGAACGGAATGAGCGGAACCCCCCGAATTGATCGCCCCGGCGCCCCAGCGCCAGCTTGTGTTCCCGACGGCCTGAGCCGGCGGCACTGCCTGCCCCACCTGCCGCCAACCACCAGCCAGCCTGCCAGTCGCTGCTGGTCCGGCAACCTCGGAGTCACGTACCGGTGTTGTCCCCGCCTCAACAAGCTGTGTGCATCGGGGGTCGGGCAAACGGCGGCAGGTTGTTGCTGCCCCATGTGCTACCAGGTTGCAGGGGGGGCACCAGGGCGGCAGAGGTTCGGCGACCAGCGAGACAGCAGCGGGAGACACCCGAACACGCTTTCCACACCGGCTTTGTTCGTTGGTTGTTGTTGATTGTTGGCCGATTGCCCATGCGCCGGATGCCGATCAGCTCTCTGCTCCGCGCCTCCCCTCCCTCCAGGCCGTGGCGATGGGCGGACTGCGCGGTCTGCGCCGCACCCACAGCGGCCCCGCCTTGGTCGCACTGGCCCTCCCCCCAAGGGGCTACGTCCCCGCGCTTCTCCTTCCTGTCCTCTCCTGGCCCGCCCGTCCGCTCCCCCAGCAAAAGCCGCCCAGGGCCCAGCCCCAGCCCCAGCCCCGGGAGGGCTCCGCACCGTGCCCCCAAACGAACCCGCCGTCAGGCAACATGCGGCTCAACGTCCAAATCCCAGCCCGCCAGCCCGCCGTAATCATCGTAAGTTGACTGTTCGGCGTCCCAGCCGTCCGTCTCGCCGCCCTCGTCACTGCCAGCTGACTCGCCGTCACCCTGGCCACCCCCTCCACCCCCACCGACCCTAGCCTGGCCATTACTGTGAGCCGCAACACCCGTGCCAGCTCCCCAGGCGCCCGCCGCCGCGCCGCGCAGTCGGGCTTGACCGCCGCGGACCGCCTCCCCCTCCGCCCCCTCGTCAACATCGTCGGCAGGGTGCGCCCAAACGGTATGCACGGCATGTCCGTCGTACATGTCACTGTACGGCTCCTCCTGGCGGCCGCGGGCCGCCGCGGTCTCGTGGTCAGCGACGCCGACGGCGGCGGGTCCGCCGTCAACGGTAGCGGCGGCAGCGCTGGTGCTGGCGGCGGCGGCAGCGGAGGTAGCCGCCGTGACGACCGCGCCAGCGGCGACGCGGCCAGCAGCGGCGGCGGCGGAATAACCGGCCGTCGGCAGTTCAAACCGGGGCCGCGTCAGCGCCACCAGCGTCGTACCCACACCCTCACCGCCGGCGCGGGTCGCAGCAACGTGGTGGCTGGCAGCAACCGGACGCTCCGAAACCCGGGGTCCCGCGGCGTCCCTCCAACCGGCAGTCCAACTGCCACCCACCCTGTCGAGCATGCCCAGCAACGCCCGACCGATAGCCGCTCGACGCCCACCAATGGCGCCAAAGCCAGAGGCCAGAAGCCCGTTGCGCCCTCCGCCCTCGCCCTCCCTGTTGCTGCTGCTGCTGCTAGTTGCGTCACCTGGCGCCGCCGCCGCCGTGACCGCCGCCGCGGCGGACGCCGCCGCCGCGCCGACATTGCGGAACCAAACTGGGTCGGACGCCTCCGGCAGCTTTGCCGCTGCCGCGGCGGCAGCGACGGCGCCGCTGCCGTCAGGCGGGCGCTGCGCTGCGCTGCCGCTGCCGCTGCCGCTGTCACCGCCGCCGGCGGCGGCGGCGCGCAGCTGCTGCAGCTGCTGCCACTGCTGCAGCCACTCCTGCCTCTCAGCCTCTTGTCGGTGCAGTTGCTGCAACAGCAGCAGCTGCTGTTGTTGCTGCTGCTGGTACTGCTGGTACTGGTGCTGCTGGTGCTGCTCGCCGCCGCCGTGGTGCCGCCGGACCTCCACTTCTTGCTGCTGCAGCTGCTCCTGATGAAGCTGCTCCTGCGCCTCCAGCTGGTACTGATACCGGTGCTGGTGGCGGAGGGCCGCTGTGATGGCGATGTGGCTGGTGGTGGTGAGCACGAACACCGACACGGCCAGCAGGGTCAGCAAGAGGGACCAGGGGACCCACATGAGACCGACAGAGGGGTTGTAATTGTTGTGGGTGGTGGCTGCAGGGGTGGTGGTGGTGGTGGTGGTGGTGGAGGCCTGGCCTAGCCCGTTGCGCCGGGCTAGGCGATCGAGTCGTTCTTGAAGGCTCGTTGTTGGTGGGTTTCTTGAGGGGTCGGGGTCGGGGGTGGAGGCTGCTGCGGCTCCGGAGGACGGCAAGAGGCGGGCCGACGAGTGGAGAGTTGGGGCGGGGCCGTTTGCCGAGTTGATACCGCGCCGCCTCGGTCGCCCCGCGCGACTGGGACTGCAGGGGGGCGAGGTGCGCGGGGGTGAAACGAAGGGGCGCTTCGGAAGGAAGCGGCGGCGTCGGCGGTATGTTTTGTTGAACTGTTTAACGGTGTCGTTGCCTCTCAAGAAGATTGGTTCCTTTCTGCTGTGTGGAGAGTTGTGGAGCAGCAACAGAATCTGTGCGCGCCGATGCTTAGCCTCACGCCGCCTGCTGGTGGTGGTGGTGGTGGTGGTGGTGGTGGTGGTCGCTCGAATCAAATTAGGATAAAGTCAAGAATCCTCGAAAGCGCAGCGGCACGTGCTCGGGAGTGTGTGTGGAGCGGCGGGAGGTCTCCGGGTGGCGAGAGAGAAACACAGCGGAGGGGGCAGCTCCCAGCCCGTAGCCGGAGGAGGAGGTCTTTTGCCGTTTACAGCATGCTGCAGCGAATGGGTGTTACAAATGTTGGCCAACGAAAACGAAGCAACGCGAAAAAGAGGGACGCGTGGATGGATCAAGGCTGTTGTGGTTCGTCCCAGCTGGGTCGGACGCTCCCACAAACCAACCGACCAACCAACCAACCGAAACAACTGACCAACCGACCCGGGCGCGGATCCGACCGAGAAAGGCCGCGATCAAGCGCCCCCGTACCGTGCTGTACAGACCAACCGTAATGTACACGCCGCCAGGATACCAATTGCATGACCACAACAACCGTCAATGAGCTTGCTCTCATACTTCAACAGGCTTTCTCTCCCATCGCCTCATCGTCTCAGATGCATCTCTCCTGCACCAAAGCTGCGTGCAGTGGCGCGTATGTGATACAGCAACCTGCCGCCCACCGGGCTTTTCAGCAACAAAAGCGGACCAAACATCTTGATAGTTGACAAAAAAACTCCAGAAGGGCATCTAAAGGAAAGCGATGTGGGTTGGGCAGCGGCTGTGGCAGGGCTGTGCAGAGTACGACAGCGTGTGCGTTTCTCCATGGAGCCGGCTCACCCCCTTGCGCTCCTCATCGCCCCTCCAAAACCACCAGGCGGCCCCACTTGCCCCAACGTCTTCGCAATGCTTTGGGGGAACGCCGAACCCTGCAGGAGCCGCTTCTCGCCACTTGGGGAATGCAAAGATGCTCTCGATAGCCTGCCAGGTGGTAACCAAACCCAACCCAACCCACATAACCAACTCAACCAACCCATAACTCACTCCAAATGAACCTCTTCTCCGTACAATACTGTGCGGCTACAAAGTCCAAAACCGTATCGACGCTGTGCGAGGCGACCCAAGGGGCCCCTCGGCGGAATTGCGCGAGACGACCCAGTCCTGCCGCCCTCTCCAAACAAAAGCCGAAAGCAGCCACCAGCCAGCCACCAACCACCAACCACCAACCGCACAGTGCGGCGGCCCCCAACCGCCTCAGGGCGCCGTCATCCAGTTGTATCCAGACAGCAGTGCGGTGGCCGCCATGGTGCCGAATAGGGCCCAGAAGTGCGGCACGGACTTGGCCCAGTTGGTCTGTGGGCAAAACGGGGCAGATGAGGGAGGCGGGAGAGGGAGAGGGGAGCGGTTGGTCGGTGTGACCCGGGGAGTATTGTTTGGGTGGTACTGGTATCATCCTGGCCTGAAAAGTTCGGGTGCGGCGACCCGTGCCCCCTTTTAAGCACCCCTTCTAAGCACCCCAGGCCAACCTCGCGGCTCACCGCCAATCCGTATCCCAGCACTCCGGCTGTGATGGCGGAGGAGGAGGCCACTCCGCCATTGATACTGCGGAACAGAGGGGAGCCTGGGGGGAGAGAGCACGAATGGAGGGGAGCGGGGGCGGGGACGGGGACGGGGGGTGGAAGGGAAGGGCGAACGAGTACGACAGTCCAACATCACCAGTCCAACTAGGATATACGACAGTCCAGCCCCCAGCCCCCCACGGTTACGCGCCGCGGCCCTCTCACCCTGGCGGCCGTCATCCGCCGCCTGCTTGACCACAAACATGAGGACTGCGTTGGCCAGTGTGGCGGCCCCCATGATGCGGGCACAGAACACGTGCACCGGGTCCTGCAGGGAGGGGAAGGGGGGGCGAAGGGGAGGGAGGGAGGGAAGGAAGGGCGCGACGGGTGGTTGGGTGGGTAGGTGGGTGGAGAATATCAGGTGAGAGTGAGGGCTTCTGCCGGGTGGTAAGGGGTGGGGGTGTGGGGAGCGGAAACGGGGGCGCGAGGGAGGCGGGGGAGGCAACGGAGGGGCCGACCCGCTGCTGCAGCTGCTGCAGCTGCTGGCTGTACAGCCGTTGCGAGAAGGCGAACACACCATGTGTGTGTGTGTGAGTGTGTGTGTGTGTGCACGTGACACACACACATTGCGCAACGGGCCGCCAGTCCCAGTCCCCGCTTTGGCAGCCGCCGCCGCCGCTTCTGCAACCGCACTGCGCAGCGTTGCGCACGCTGTACCGTACACATGGTCGTACAAAACACACGTTGTCGTACCTTGGGCAGGATGAAGAGCAGCGAGGGGGTGGCGGGGTCGGAGGTGAACAGCATGATGCCCGCGGCTGGTACATGTGAGGCGGGGTGGGGGGTGAGGTGAGGTGAGTAGATGGGTGAGCGGGTAAGGTGAGGGGGGGAAGGAGCGAGGAGGGGGAGGGGCGGGCGAAACACGCTAAGACCGGGAAAGGGGACGGTCCCCGCCGTCCCTCTCGCGACACCCTCGTGACTCTCATTGTCCCTTCCCTCCCTCCCCCCCTCCCTCCATCAAGAGCGAGCGCTACCCTCTCCTCTCTCGCCCTCTCCCGTTCTCCCGCACCCGCACTCACTTGTGAGGGCGATGGTGGCGAGTGAGTAGGCGGCCGCGGTGATGGTGGCGGGGGTCAGCAGCGACATGAGGCCGCTCAGCACACCTCGCGGACTGGGCACCAGCTGACCACTCTCACGGATCTGCACCCGGATACGGGAGCGGAGGGGGCGCGGAGGGAGCAGGGAAGGCGGGTAAGGCGGGGGAGGGGCGGGGGGTGGCAGCAGGTGTCGGCGGAGGGGAAGGCGTGGCGGGGGGGGGGGCAGGGGGAAATGGTTGAGTGTGGGATATGTGCGGGAAACGAAGCGCGAGGCGGAGGGGGCAGTCTGTTCTGTCTGTACCTCTACGCGAGCGCTCGTCCTGTCGTCCTGTCGTACCTTCATGAGGGTGTACGACGTGGTGAGGGTGGCCAGTCCCGCCAGTCCGCCCACAGTGGCGGCCAGCAGCGGATTGCGCAGAGAGACGGCCTTTGGGGGGTTGTCGGACATAGGGGGAGGGGCGGCGGTGGCGGTGGCGGTGGCGGCGATGGGGGCAACGGATTGTTTTTCTTGTGGGTTGGGTTGCAGGTGGAATGTGTCAGCGGTTGCGAGGACCGGCGCGCCTGCCTGCCCCCCTGCCTGGGTGCCATCCCCCACCCCTCCCTCCAAACGGATGGACGACGAGGAGGCTTTATGTCGTTGACACGGGTTGCTGCAGCCCCAGCCGCAGCCCCCCGGAAAGCCAACCAATGGGATCAACCAAATAAGGGGAAGGGAGGGGCGCCACCGCCTCCCCACTGGTCCAACCCCCCTCCCCTCCCCCCCACCGCACACCCTCCCTCCCCCACCTGCGACAACACCACCAGCTCCAGCACTCCCCCCAGCAGGCAGGCGGACACCATCTGCTTGTAGGTGGGGGAGGCGAGGATACCCGAGTCGGCGGCGTGCTGTGACAGGAAGGGCGGGGGAGGGGGGGAGGGGGGGAGGGGGGGCGGTGGCGGTGGCGGTGGTGGCGGATGACGATGATGATGGCACGACAGTGCTCCCCCTCCAAGCGCGTGTTGTGGGGATTCGAAGCGTAGTTGTACACACGAAGTTTATGGGCCGTCCAACATGCCATCCCGTGCACACCGTTTTGTACATCCGCCATACCCGGTACCTTGATCTGGCGCTTGGCCACGACTGAGGGCAGGAGGGCGGCTCCGGCGCACTGGATCATCAGCTTGTTGACTGTGGTGAGTACGGCGCTGGGGAACACGAACTTGCCTGCGGTGTAGGGCGGGGCGGTGTGTAGGGACTTTGGGGGATGAAGAAGAACAGGCAGGCGTTTACAAAGGGGTTAGGAGTAAGAGAACCGCAGTAGCAGAGGTGCGCTTTTCGTTTGCAAAGGGGAGGGGGGCGAGGGAATGCTTTTGGGCCTGGTGGGGGTTGCAAAGGGAGGACGGGAGGAGTGGATCAGCGGCGGCCCCGACTGGCGCTGATCCCCGATCGGCGATGGCTGCCGCGGACCAGGGCGGGCCGGAGGGCCGCATGCCGCGACGAACGACCCCCATCCAGACCCCCCCAGCCGCAAGCCCGGAAGGCCACGGGAAGCTCCACGACAAACGCTGAAACCACCCACCGACAGCCACCGCGCAAGCGCCAACCCTCCCAACTACCAACTACACTGTCAACGCCCTAAACGACCCCACCGACTCACCGACGGTGGCCGGCATCACGATGGCGGCTGCGGCGGCGGCGGCGGTGCCGTACGTCAGCAGCGGGTACATGACAGACGCCACCGGGCCCAGGCTCACGCTGCGCAGGGCTGCACCCGGGTAGGGTGGGGCGAGAGGGTAGGGCGAGAGGGTAGGGCGAGAGGGTAGGGCGAGAGGGTAGGGCGAGAGGGTAGGGCGAGAGGGTAGGGCGAGAGGGTAGGGCGAGAGGGTAGGGCGAGAGGGTAGGGCGAGAGGGTAGGGCGAGAGGGTAGGGCCGAAAGAAGAAGAGGAGGAAGAGGAAGAAAATGACGCGCCTTGGGAATGTTCAGTATGCACCAGGGCTACTTGGGTTGCTTTGTTGCCAGTTGGGCTTGTACGCGCTCCGCGGCCTTTCACCGGACACGAGTCTTTTTGAAAAGGGCGGCGAATATGACCCATGGGTCACTCCGCCGGTCGGAGGCTCGGAGCCCTTCGCCCTCTGGCAATGCTGCTGCAGGTCGGATACCAACATCGCGACAACGACAACAACAACGACGAAGGGAAGGGGGACAGCGGGGAAGGGGTGCAGATCTGCTGACCCGACTCGCGCCGCCGCAAGCACGCCTCGCAAGCACCTACGCCGGAGCCTGCACCCTTCCTCCCCCCCCCCAACGCTGCCCGTCATCTCACCGACGGGCGGCATCATCATGGGCTCTGTGCCGTACGACCGCGGCGGGACGCCGCCGGTGGTGACGCCGGAGGTGCGGGTGGTGGTGGCGTCATCGATCTTGTCGGGCGTGTTCTCCTTGAAGCACACCGGCTGCGGCAGGGCGTGTAAGAAAGCAGAAAATAATTTGGGTCGCGGCCCGCGGAACCTTTGGGTTATCGGGATTGGTGTAAAGGACAGCGGTGGCAGTGGTGCGGCAGGCCGGGAGCAAGGGCTGCTTGCAAGCGCTTCCTCAGGCCCCTTGGCGGAGGCATTTGCCCAACTGTCGCCGTGCCGTGCCGCGTCTTGCCCTGGCCTGCTACGTCTAACCTCTATTCCCTTCCTTCCCTCCCTCCACACAAAGGAGGAGAAGGTGTCCGGGCTACCAAGCCTTCTGGCCTTCCCCCCGTCGGGTCTCGGATACATTAACGGACCGCAACGGTACAACGCGCCCACATTATGTGGCGTTTGAGAGCCATCGCATGCGTAATTCAAAAAGTAAAATAATTGGTTATGCTCTGAAGCATCAACGCATTTCACGGCTGAGCTCCATTGCTTTCGCACCTCACGGCCGAGCTCACTGCGCTGCGCATTCCCGACATCCCGACACCCCTGCATACCTTGCAGGGCCTCCGGTTGACCCGAGCGGCTGGCAGTGACGGACAAAAGCGTGAGCTGCAAGCTCCAGCGCCTGTCGGTAAAGGGGAGCAGGATTCGGCGAGGATTGGTAGAGCGGTTACAACCATGCCGTCTCGGCTTGCCACACTCAACGATCATACAAGATGACGCAGGGCATAGAAATCAACGGTTTGCAACACGTAAGTTCAACAACGCCGGCGCGCCGTCCTTCCAACGGCTGTCGAGGACTTGTGCGCCCATGTCGTCGATGCGTCAACCGTTGTTCGAAAAAGCGCACCTGGACTGGCCCGCAGGCGTTGACTTGTAGGCACAGATGACAGCAGCATGGCTTAGGTGAAGGCGCCGATAGTGAAAAGCTTCTAGAGGTGAAGGCCCCGGAAACCCTGAAAACCCGACGAGTTGGCGTGGCTGGCGCGCTGGGCAGGCCTGATCGACACAATAAGCTTGACAAGGTTCCTTTGAAGCTTTAAAGCACCACCTCTTGATCAGGGGCCACAGCTTGATCAAGGCATGTATCTGCCAGCCAAGGAGAGACGTCACAGCTCGTCCGGGCGTACGACATTTGCAACACTCTTTGCCCAACTCTTGAGACTGGCCTCCAATCATCCAATCACTTTGCGCATTCCAGCCAACAATCCTACGTCAATATAAGAGACAAATGCATAGCATTGTTTCACGCCGTGTTCATTTTGCCGCTGCAAGCCCGTACATCAAGCCAGTCGCGCGACCCGCATGCCAGCGCCGGCTAAGGGTGATATCATGCTTTAGTGCAGATCAGCGACAATCAGACTCAGGCGTCAGCCCGACCGGCGGACAGACCCCGAGCGGAGGTGCGAGACGCTTGCCTTCACGTCCATCTTTCCTTTCCTCTAGCGCTTCGGTCGCCCCACATTCAACCTCCCCCACACCCGTCACAGGCGCTGCAGCTGGCGCAAAGAAATACAATTGGACCTTCGATACAGCAAGTAAGTTAACCCGAGTGTGACCCCAACTGCTCGCGGCCACCCGACTGCCCTTTCCCCCGCTGGATACACCTCGATGACCACGCCCAAGGTCTCGCAAGGTGGCTCTGAACTCGAATCTTCGGCATCCGCGCGTGTGTAGGTGCCGGCTCGCGTGGGGGCGAAGGGCGGCAGGTGATGGACCTGCCGGTAGCTGCCATTCGCAGGCCGCTGGGGCGCACCCGCGGCAACGGTGAGCGGCGGCCGGCAGCGGCCGGCAGCCCGGAGGCAGGCAAAGGGCGAGCAGGCTCTCTGGGCGCGGGCCCGGGGGGCAGGCTTCAGGGTAACTGCAGGCGGGGGAGGGCGCGCAGTGCGCAGCAGGGAGGGTGGGCTGCCGACGTGCGGGCCCGCCTTACGCACATGCCCGACGGCGCATTGGGATGCGCTGCCAACAAGCAGCGTATCCAGATCGGTATGACGGGCTTGTTGGATACGGTTTGTGGGAGGATACCCAACAAGCGTCGTCTGGGTAAACGGGTCACTTGGGCCAAAGGGCACCACACAGCGCGGAAGGGGCTGGAGGGCCGGTGCCGGGGGCGTGGGGCTGGCAGGGAGCGGGGAGGGGTGAGGGCCGGAGTGAGGGAGGGCGCTTTGGGAAGGGGGTGCCGTCGCCGCAGTGGGCGCGCTGCCTAGCGCCTCCGCAAGCAACTTGGCGGCTACAGTTTGTGATCTGGCGGCATTTTCGTCCCTCCCGTGAATGAGCCCAATTCCCGCCCGCTGCAGCCGCCAGGGCGCCGCGGCCACCGCCCCCCATGACTGCTGCAGCGTGTTACCGACACTCCCGCCGGCACTATCACCTGCCCGCTCTATTGCCGTTTCTTGCTGCCATTAAACACACGCGCTGCCAGCAGCAAGTACTTCTCGCTGCGGCGTGACGCGTGCTGCTGCTGCTGCTGCTGCTGGCGCCCCGCCCCCGCCTGCTGGCTGCTGGCTGCTGCCTCAGACCAGGCCAAGGTTGAGGCGCTGATGGAGAGCATCAAGGAGATCGGGCTGCAGGAGCCGGTGGGGGACTCAGGGGGGAGTGGATGTGTGGGAGGGATGGCGGGAGGGAGGGAGCGGCTGGGTGAGGGAGCGGTGCGGCGAGAAGTTGGAGGCTTTTGTCACACGCAGGCTGGAGGCGGGAGGCAGCATCAGGAGAAAAGCCGAGATGGGCTGCTGGGGGACATTGGGGGGAGGAAGAAAGGTCTGGGTTGGGGATGAGACGCAATCGAAAGCTGGCGCACGTTGACGATATCCCGCGGTTGTTACTGTACCCTGCTCCCTTGGGGGCTCGCCATCGTTTCTCGCATCCACATCGCGGCCCCTCCCCCACTGCCGCACCCCACTGCCCCTATCCCGCCCCCTGCGAGCAGATCGACGTCCTGGAAGTCGACGGCGTGTATTACGGCTTCTCCGGCTGCCACCGCTTCGAGGTGATCCTTAATGAAGGGGGTTGGGCGACGCGCCACCGGTGTTGCGGGGCGGGAGACGAGCAGCGGGGAGTGGGAAGCCTGATGGGCGCCTGGTGGCGGTGCGATAGGGCTGCGACGCCGCCGCCGGAGGCGTGTGGGGGTCGCGGCTGCGGTCAGGAGGCCCCAGTAGGGCCCTTCCTCTCGCCCCCTTCCCTTTGTTCGTTGCCATCGCCCTGCAATCGGCTTTATATAGGGCTTAATAGCTGCAACAAGTACAATATTAATCGTGCACTTGACACCAGTCAAGCCCTTGACTCTGAACCCAGCCCACCGCGCCCAACGTCCCGGGCGCAGGCGCACCAGCGGCTGGGCGCCGAAACCATCCGGTGCCGAGTACGGAAGGCCAACAAAGAAGTCCTCAAAATGCACATGATGTAAGATGTGGCGAGGCCGTAAAAGCGCGCGAGAAAGAGGGCCCAGGATGCCCTGGAAGCTGGAGCTGCTTCCCCCCCGCCTGCGCTCTGTTTAAATGTCGCGGTGTCCGGCGCTTTTCCAGGAGCAGAGTCTTCGGCTTTTTTCCAGAGTTTTGCTCAGGCAAGATTCTCGCTCCTTTTTGTTTGCTGTTTCCTTCGTTGTCCATACCAGCATGCGTGCGGAGAGGGGAGCCGTGTGAGTATTGATAATTGTACGTGTGCAAGCGAAGGAGCGGAGGGACATAACAGGAAAATGGCTGGTGTTGTCGTCTCGCGGCATAGAGCTTACCCACATGCAAAGGCATGTCGGAAGCAGAGCGCAGACGGGGGATCATCCAAACCAGAGAGCGGGGAGCGATGGGTGGCGGCGTGGGTGGCAGTGGGTTGCCCGGAAGGGGTGGTCGTGACGGGTTTGGGACGGTGGCGACTGGCGAAGCGGGCAGGTCGTGCGTCGGGCGCGCATGGATCTACGGTCATGTATTGACTCTTCAAAGTGCGTGTGCGTTTGATCCGCGTAAAGTTTTGGGTCCCGAATGCGCGCTTGCGTCGCTGACTAATGTGTTATGCGTCCCTGCAAAGAAGCACGCGGCAGTAAACACGTCCTTCATGACGGGCGCCTATTAACCACCCATACGTCTGCAAGCTGTACGGCTCTCGACGACTGCGGTGACAGAGCGGTGCATGCCGGGCGATGTTACAGGCCGGCGTCGTTCCTCTTTCACACGGCCCCGGCCCAAGACTATGCTTGGATGGCCTGGAGTTGGCGCTTCAAGTCCGATATGCTTGGCTGCAATGCACGCACCGAGGCGGCTTCCCGAGCTGATTATCCGCACCATCTACGGTAATAACCCCCCCTCGCAATCCACAGCCGCCAGGCGGACGTGCATGTCCCCGCCGTTGAGTTCAACCTCTGGCTTCGTTTGGACCTTAACTAAGGGTTTGGACTCCTGCGCAGCCCACGGGTGCGCGTATGGGGCAAAAGCAGAGACTCCATGCCTCCGGCTCACGCGCGGGGCCACCGTGGGCGTGCATCAGGGTGTGTGGGAACAGGATCCAACACCGTCGGAAAGCCCCGAGGCCTGCGGTGCCCCCCCAGTAGTGTGCAGGCGAGGGCAGACGGTCCTCGTCAATCGCTGTCAAGCACCGTCGATCACGCAGGAGAGACACCCGGCTGGTCTGCAACTACCCGCAAGAAGGTCAGGGCACATTCCCCGACCTCCGAGCCCCCATCTCCCGACCTCACGCCAGAACTCGCTGGTGGCGCACGTGCCAACCCAACGCGCAGCCGCGTAGGCCGCAGCCGCTCTCCTCTGCGGCCACACCGCGCGTAGCCAGTCAGAGGCTGCTGCGCTCAAGCCAGCAGCTCCTCGTGCCGCGACGGGAAGGGCTCGGCGGCACACCCTTCTGCCCTGCACGGCAGCCTCTCACCACAAGCAGCGGCCGTTGCTGCCGCCGGCCGTCCGTGCATCCCACCCGACCCAACCCCCACAGGTCCGCCAAGCCAGCAATCTGACCCGTCGCCACTGTACATGAATTCCGCCGTGAGTTCTGAATGGAACGTTGGGAAAACGATGCACCAGCCCCCACCCTCCCGCCCGATCTTGCCCACGCCTCCCCACGCATGCAGCACCCCACGCATGTGCCGCAGTTGCAACGCCACAGTCCCACAACACCCAGCGCGACTTCCCGGCCCCTCAACCCCCCGCCACCAGCGCTGCCAGGAAACATGTTCGGTACATCGGCTCTCCTGACACCGTCACACGAACCCTCCTGACTGCACTCCGCACACTCATCCTCTCGGCCCTCGGAGGCCTCCTCTGTCGCGAGCAGGGTCGTGCCGCGCCCGGCCCGATCGGCCGCGCTGGGCCCCGCCATGGCAGCGCCTCAGCGCCCCAGCACCCACCCACCCACCCACCCGCTCATTCGCTCGCTCGCTCAGAAGGGCTGCACGTACACGTGCGGGCTCTGCGTGGTGAGCGCGCAGTTGTGCCGCGGCGCCAGCAGCCGCACGCCCGGCAGTTGCTGGTGGCCGGGCAGCGAGGCGGTGAGCGTCCAGGCCACGGAGGCGCGCTCGCGGGGCGGCACCGACAGCGACGGCGAGCGCTCGTTGGAGCAAGCGAAGCCGGGCGCGTCCATCAGCGAGATCATCAGCTCCAGGGGCGTGGAGCTGAAGTTCTGGAGCTGCAGCGTGTAGGTGAAGGCGATGCCCGTTGTGATCTGCGCCGGACCCAGCGTCCGAGCCGTCAGCAGGCTCTCCGACACCGTCACGCGCGGCAGCTCCAGCACGCTAGTGACCCACGGGTCGGGGCACGGCTTCGCCAGCGGGTCCGCCGCCTCGCCCTCGCCCTCGCCGCCTCCTTCCGTCCCTGCTCCTCGTCCTCCCGTCGCCGGAGGTTCCGCGCTCTTACGCCCCGCCGCAACGTCCTGCGCGTGCTGGTGATCACTCCTGTGCTGGTGCTGGTGCGGGTGTGACCCGTTGCCGTGATGCCCGTGCGAATTTTGCTGCGCCTGCGCCTGCGACGGCGGCATGGCCGGCGTCAGCGCGCTGCCGGCGCAGCGCCGCCAGCGCAGGTTGAGGCGGCCCATGCTGCGCGAGTGCTCCAACAGCTCCGTGGGGCAGATGGGCAGCAGCAGCGTGAACACGTCGCCGCGCGACAGCCGCATGGCCGCGGTGCCCCCGGACCCGCCCCCGGGTCCGCCGTGCGCCGCGATCTGCTGGTTGGGGTCAGCCACCAGCTTGATGGCTGCTCCCGGCTCCAGGGCCACCTGCGCCCCTGCCAGCTCCAGGGTGGCGGGCTGCAGCGCACGGATCATGGCGGTCACCATCACGGGCTGGCCTGCTCGGGGGTGGGGGGGCGGGGGATCAGGGAGAGTGAGATGCTCCATTATATAACATGAGACACTGCGGACGGGTCGGGGAGGTTAGTGGGGGTTGTGATGCGTGGGTGTGATGCGTCGTTGGTGCTGGATGGTATGGTTCATGTGTGCGGGGTCACAGAAAGCGAGCGAAGGAAGATGAAACAGATGGAGAAGGAGGCAGTGTAAGGCGGCCGAAGCGCTGCACGGACCGACAGCCCCCGCCGTTGCGGCTGCAGCTGAGTCGGCAAACCGTTTGGGGCACCTCCCCACTTGGCGAGTCGGTGCAAGTGCCTGCCTGGCATATGGCAAGGCAGTCCTCCCGCGGCACACTTACTCAAAACCCCCCTCGAGCACACATGGACGCCAAATAGCCGATAAGAGAGCCCGCTTGGGGCTCGGCCAATCCAAGGCAGAACGCCAGCCAGCCAGGCAGCAAGCCAGCCAGCCGGGGAACCGCCGGCGCGCAGCCCTCCGGTACGAAGAGGGTTCTGTCAACCCTCAACTGAACCCCCAGCAAATCACGGAGAAGCCCAGCCCGTCTTACTCTTACCTATGGTGAGCGCCGTGCTCCCCAGCTCCCGTGAGCTCAGGCGGGGCAACGACAGCGTGTGGACTCCCACCTCGGAAGACATCCTGCCGGCAGCGGGGACGGAAGGGAAGAGGCAGGGGCCAGGAGCAGCGGTTTGGGTCTCGCCGACGTCCACCGTAGTTGGACGTCGGCGGAAGCAGAGGGGCGATGTGGTGGGTTGGAGGAAAGAGCGTGGCGAGTATGAGGCAAAACAGTGGGGCGGGGTTGGGAAGTGCAAGGCTTGCCCAGGGAGTGGAAAGCGGGATGCAGGGGCGGCGAGGTGTCCCAACCCACAACGCGCTCCCTCCAGCCCCTCAGCAATCACATGCGGCCCCGGGGCTGGAGGGAGTGCACGTTGCGGTATGGGACGCGTCGAGGCGCTCGCCAGGCCCCGCTCGCTCCCCCGGGGCACCGCACCTGCACTTGAACTCGAACGGCTCCTCGAAGGTGAGCGTCGCGGTTGCGGTCACCTGCGCGGGGCACAGCAGCACCGCCGCCACCGCCGCCGTGCCCGCAGCCGCAGAGCGTGCCCACAGCCGCACCGTGTGGCTGGCACCCGGCGCCACGGGCGGCAGCGGGATGCGGTACCGCTCGTTGTTGAGGGCCATGAGGCCGCGGGTGGCGACCGTGTCATCCACCACGAGTACGATGTCGCTGGGCTGCAGCCCCCCGCTGGTGCGACCGATCACAAACTCCATCGAGGCGCCAACCTGCGGGTGGGGGTAAGGAGGGGCGGGGGGGTGCGCGGGTGCGTGTGCGAGCGTGTGTGGGTATGCGTGCCGATGTGTGGTGCGGCTGTGTGCATGCACGCGTGGGGGGGGGGGTGCATGCGTGTGCCCCCGCCCCCAAACGGCGTCGCAGGGTTCGTGCCAACTGCCGCGCGCTCCTCTCCAGCAGCCCTTCCTCGCCCACCACCCACGCCCCGGCTGCCGTCAAGCAGCCGCCCCCAAAACGACTCCGCACAGCAATTAGAAAGTGAGCAAACCGAACGGCGCCACACCATGCATGTGACCCAAACCCAGGAGCCAGGTAGGCAGGCCATCCCATTTCAGCCCAACCCACCAGCGGCCTGCCTCCCGGCGGCACCGCCAGCACCGCCAGCAGCGGCGCATGCTCGCCCAGCAGCGCGAGGCCCGCGGGGAGGCCGTACGACAGCGTCGGCAGCGGCCCCAGGTGCGCCACGTTCAGCACCAGCTGCCCCGGCGACACCGCCGGACCGGCGGTGGCGGCAGCGCGCACGCTGCGGAACGGCGACGCAGCGTGGTCGACGGAGGCGCCGCCGGCGCCGGCGCCGGCCGCGTTTGCGCCGTCGCTGACGCGCGGCGGCACCAGCAGCGGCCCCGTCAGCACGCCGGGCTGCGCCGCCGCGGCGGTGGCTGGCGGGAAGGACGCCAGCTTGAAAACGACGGTGGCGTGGTCGGAGAGGAGCAGGATCGCTCGCTCGGCGCGGAGGCGGCCCAGGCAGCGCGGCGCCAGGCGGACCGAGTAGTGAGCCCAGCGGTACGGCGGCAGCGGCGGCGCCGCCGCCGTTGAGGCGTCGGAGGTGGAGGGCGGCCCATCGGTATGGTGAAGCTGGCCTACGGCGGCGAATGGAAGGTGGAGAATTGCAGGAAGGGGGTGGGGGTTGAGGGATGAGGCGGAGGACCGTCCGGGCCAGAACTGCCACTCGAGTGGTTTGTTAGGAATTGGCGTATGGCGGCGGAGGCGATGAATGTACGGCACCGCAAGGCAGCGCCGCTGCGTGGCCCCCGCCCCGAAACTCCACCCGCGCACTCACCGGGCAGCCGCGCGGCACCGCTGTCGCTCGCGCGCCCCAAGAAGCCTGCCGGGGTGGCGGCTGCCTGACCGTTATGACTTCTGCGCCATTCGGCGGGCGTCGGCGAGCCGAACTGCTCCCCGTCTGCATACCGGTATGGTTGACCGTACGGGTTCGCACAGTATCAGGACGTATTGGGGTCGTAGCCTTAGCGGAGTGCATGGCATGAAGGCTTCACCGAAGCGCGACATGAGTTCCCGCTTCCTGTACACCGCCACCGGTCCCCCAGGCCCCCGCGCCCAGAAAAAAGACACATTACACACAGCGCTTTCATCTTTGCGTGATAACATTTCAGTTGCCAGCCAAGACAGGCGACACCCTTCATGAGGGTGTGGCACCACCCGCCCCGCCTCTTCACCCTTCCAGATACGGTACCGTACTTCTGCCTCGCACAAGCCCAGCTTGTTGCCCCTGCCCCTGCTGCCCCTGCCCCTGCTGATGCTGCCCCTGCCCCTGCTGCCCCTGCCCCTGCTGCCCCTGCTGATGCTGCCCCTGCCCCTGGCCCTGCTGCCCCAGCTGCCCCTGCCCCAGCTCACCGTTCTGCCCACCCTGCTGGCGCTGCTGCTGCCTGGCTGTGTGCGGCCTCAGGTGCGAGTTGAGGTGCAGGTGGTGGAACGAGTGCGTGGCCGAGTCCAGCGCGGAGCCGATGTGCTGCGGCAGCGGGGCCGTGGGCGCCTCGTCCGCGGGGAGGATCCCCGGCAGCGCCTGCACCCACATGTCGCCCTGCAGTCCGGGAGGCGAGGGTCCGCGAGGCGAGGGGGAGGGAGGTGAGGTAAGACAGGCGAGACAGGTGAGCTCGCTGGCTGGCTGGCATGGGCAGTGGAGGGGAGGAGGATGGATGCGGAGGGAATGGTCGCGCGTCGGAGGCGGAGGCAAAACGGGGCAGACAGGAGTTGGGTTCAAGGCTCCCTCTCTCCCCTCTCCTCTCCCTCTTGTCCTCGCATTCCCTCCCCGTCCTTCCTCCTCCGCCCTCCAACCGGAGGCCACTCACGTGGTCGTCCGCGAAGTGCAGCACCACCGCCTTGAGCGGCATGGGCAGCGGCATCTGATTGTACAGCGCCAGGTAAAAGTCCACCGTGTCGGGGTCGGGGCGGCCGTACGTGAAGCCCGCAGCAAGCGCCAGGCACCTGGAGGCCAGGGGCAGGCAGGCGGACCGCGGACGGGTGGTGGGAGCGCGGAGGCCACAGCCGCCAGACGACCCGGAGGGTTTCATTTCCACCCGGTGGGTGGAAGAGCACGCGACGTGCCACCTCCCGCAGCCTTGCCCATCAACATACGGTATCACGACACGTCACATGACGTCACGTAGCCCGGGGGTATGGCAAGCAGCCGCCGCCGCCCTACCGGCTGGCTCGCTGCCCCACTGCCCCTCGTGCCTCCTGCCCCCTCCGCCCCGCCGCTCCTCACCTGCACCAGCCAAAGTCCTGCTGCGTGTGGCGGTGCATGATGTCAGCCACGGGCCGCGGGTCGCCGGCCTCGCGGGCCCGCCTCTGCGCCTCCCGCAGATCCAGGTACTCCACCTGCCGGGAGAACGGGGCGGTGGGCGGGGCGGGGTCGGGCCGGCTTAGTCAAAAAGAGTGAAACGGCATGCGCCATGACGACCAAAGCCATCCAAAGCCCAGGCGGCTGCAGCGCCCACCCGCCCGCATCCCGGCTCGCTTCCTTGGCAGTTTCGAGTGGCATCGAGTGGCACGCGCGTGAGCGACGGGAGACATATACTGGCGCACCGTGTAATGGAAGTGCCGCGGCAGGCCGCCGCTGCTGCCGCCGCCGCTGCTGACGCTTGACGGCGTCGACGGCCCCGACGGCGTCGGCGGCGCGCCGCCGTCGGCCGCGTGCGGTTCGGCCGACGACGGCGTCGGCGGCACCGTTGCAGGCGTCTTCATGATTCCTTGCTTGATCTCGGAGATGCCGGTCACGAGCGTGTTGACGGCGGAGCGGCACGCCGCCATCGCCGCCGCGGGGTCAACCACCCGCGCCGCGCAGGACGCCTGCGACGCGACGGCGGCGCTGAGCGCCGCCGCCGCCGCCGCGCCGCGGCGCTCCTCCGCCAAGCTGGGCGTGGAGCGCGCGTGCGGCAGCTGCGACGGCGGCGCGCCGCCGCTGCTGCCGCCACCACCACCGTTGGCCGCTGCCGCCAAGGACGGGTGGCGCTGCAGCCGCTGCGTCGGGGACGACAGAGCGGCGGCATGCGGGTGCTGTGGCTGCTGCACCTGCAGCTGCGTGGCCAGGGCGGCGATCTCCAGGCTGTAGCACAGGTGCTCCGCCGGCAGACGCAGCCGCTGCGCCACCTCGCGCAGCGAGACCAGCGCCTGCAGCAGCGGCAGCAGCCAGCCCTCCCGCCGATACTGGTGGCACACCTGATGGGGGTAGATGGGACGAAGCGGCAGCCAAAGGAAAGGAGGCGACGTTGGCGAAACTGCTGCAAACCCCTGCAGCTGCCGCTGGCCCCTTCGCCCACCCACCCACCTGCAGCAGCAGCTTCCTTGCCGCCGAGAGGTTGTTGGCTAGGATGTGCTCCGAAGCCATCATGCCGCCCAGCTGGCTGCGCAGCCGGTCCACCCCTGAGCCAGGCGGCCACACAGAGACAGGCACGCAAACAGACAGACGGACACAGACATGCAATCAGTCAAGATGGACAAATAGACAGACAGACAGGTGCACGAATGTAGAGCGACAGGGGCACGCAAGCGCGTATACCAGAGCGCAGGGGTGCCGGGGCGCCAGACCGAAAGGGACCCCGCCGTGCAGGGCCTAGCCCGGGCTGCCGACGGGTCACTCGAATGAATGGCTCGCTGCAGGCGCCTCGTCCGCGGGGAGGTGCCGGGCTGGTTTCGGCGCCGATGTGTGTTGGGCGAGCGTGCCGTGGCCGCTACGAGCGGCGGGGGTGCGCGTGCCGGCACCCGTACCTGCGCAGTCCTTGAGGATGAGCAGCGCCGAGTTCATGACGTCGATGACGTAGGCGGCGGTCACTAGCCGGCACTCCTCCGACTGTGTTTGGGCAGAGGGCAGAGGTTCGGTGGGGAGGGAGGATGTGCTGTTGAGGGGTATCTGCTAAATCTGCGCTGCGCTCCCGGCAACCAAGGAATGCGGGAGCCGGCAGTCGTCAAAGGAAAGCGGGTTCGGGCGCGGAAACCCGGGCGGTGACATTGAGGTTCCGCACTTCGCGCCCCTCCTTGAGAGAGGCGCCGACCAGCGCGGCCGGCGCGTGCGTGCCTGGCCCCGAAACCTGCTCCATCCCGACTTTCCATTTTCGGGTTGCCGCCGTCGGTTGCCGCCACGCACATATCGACCGGTTGTCAAGATGTCTGCCCGCGCCAAGAGGGCCAACCAAGAGGGCCAACCACCCCAACCCACCAGTCGGCATTTGTGGACGTGACTTTGCCCCGCCGGTTCGCGGCAGTTTAGAGGTGCTCCGCATCCCCCGCCTTACATACCCACCTCCAGGAACAAGAGGTAGTCGTGCTCGGACAGGGCCGAGTAGCCGCCCTGGGAAGGTCGGTAAGGGAAGCGAGGGGGAGGAGCGCTCTTGAATGGCTACTTCCCACCAGGAAGAGTATTCTGCCATTCGCAAGCTTGTCCAGGTCTGCAGAGCCGAGAGCCTGGGGCTGCTGAGGGTGAAACGCCAGCGCCCGTCGCACCAGCAAGCCTCCGGGTCCCAGCCCCCCAAAGGCAACCCCGCAGCCGACTGCCCTGTTCCCGGCCCTCCAAGCCCCAACTTCCCCCCCCCCACAGCGCCTCTGCTCACCTGCGCCGCCTCGTTCCGCAGCACCAGCTGCCCCACGTACTGCCCCCGTCGCACTGGCGCCGTGTCCAGCAGCGGCGCGCCGCCGCCGCTGCCGCCGCCGCCGCCGGCGCGTGCCGCGCGCATCGCGTCCGCCGCCTGCCGCCGCGCAACCGCCATCCGCGCCGCCGCCATCAGCAGATGCGCGCGGCTGCAGTCCTTCAGCGTGGAGCTCGCCGCCGCCGCCGCGATCGCGCCCGTGGAATTGATTGTGGCGCCGGTGGCGCCGGCAGCGACAGCAGCGCCGCCGCCGGTCAGCTGCTGTTGCTGCTGCGGCAGCAGCTGCTGCTGCTGCAGGCCCGTCGCGCCGGCGGCGGCGCCGCCACCAGTGAAGCCCGCGCCAGCGCCCGTCATGGTGGTGGCGCCGGTGGCGTTGGCTGGTGAGGGCATATAGGCGGGCAGCGCGTCCACGTGGGTGCCCACCTCCTGGGCGGCGACCTGGTGCTGCCGGACGAGGTAGCCCAGGTGGCTGCTCTGAGCGGCGGGCGGCAGCACGCCTGAAGGGCGGCGGACCAGGGGTCGAGGCGGGTTATAAAGGCGAGACGGGGGTCGGGTCAGGGCGAGGACCGGCCGAGGCGGGCAGAGTGCGCGTTGTCGCGGCAAACCGGCGGGCCGCTGGCGCGAGGCGCAATGGAAGTACGGGCAAGAGAGGCAGGCGAGGCGAGCCGAATGGCTCCGCGCGCTGGCCGCGCTGGGCTGTATGGTGTCAGGCGGAGAAGCGTCGCTGACGCAGGGCGTTGATCCAGGAGGGCTTCAGCCGTGGCCCAGGCCGTGCGTGGGGACGGGTTGCAACACCCGGATGCGCGGGCAACCACCGCCGCAAGCCCAGCCTCAGCCTCAGCCGGGCGCCCGCCCTTGCCTGGTACGGGCCACCACGACGCCCGCAGCGATCTGGGTCAGCGCGCCCCCCCCCGTCGCGCGCCCCCCTCACCCACCCTGCAAACCCCCGCTCGCCGTAACGCACCCCACAACAACCAACACTCTCCGCCCCGCAGCACGCGTTCCGCCCCGCCCCGGCCCTCCCCGCCGCCCTACGCAGACCGCCTCTCCCGCTCGGTCCTCTCACCTGGCGGCCTGTTGAAGTGCGCCAGGTGCGCCCGCACCTGCGCCACCGCATCCTCCACTCGGCCCTGGTGCACCGCCAGCATGATGAGCTTCAGGTGCACCAGCTCGGCCACGGCGCACACCTGCGCCAATGCGAGCCGCAAGGGGGTTGCCGGGTAAAGCACATCCCCTAGAGGAACAGACGCGGCACCCGGAGGGGATGAAAGCATTCCCGGAAGCATGCGCAGCGACCAGGGCTGCAGCAAGCATGGCATATCCCCAACAACAACCGCAGCAGGGTATGGAGCTGGCAGGCCAGGAGGCGAGGCACCAGCAAGCCCGTGGCGATGTGGGTCGCGCGGGGGACGACATGAAATCGCGTGCGTTCGGCCGCAACACTGAAAGAAGACACCCCCCCAAATTCCCCGCAGCTTTTGGCGGGCAGCCCGGCAGGACAAGAGGCGATGTGGGTCACGCGGAGGATGACGTAAAACCGCGTGCGGCGGCCGCAACACTGAAAGAAGACGCCCCCGCAGCTTTTGGCGGGCAGCCAGGCAGGACAAGAGTTGGCTCAACATGACGCCTGCGTGTCCAGGAGGGTAGGGCTCCACGGCCCCGCTGCAAGCGCACGCAACCCGCCAGGCAGCTGCTTCCACAGGCCCGCATCCCGCAGGGTGCAGAGGCGGCGCTGCCCGCCAACCAATCCGTCCCCGTCCAACGGTGCCTTTCGTTCCATCGCCGCGGTGCCGTCTTCATTTTCCCATCCACGTTCCCGTCCAATCCCACTCTCTGCGACCCTGTGCTGTTGCGCACCTGGGTCCACAGCTCCGGTCGAGGCGGCAACCCGATCTGCAGGACGTCACAGGGACCGTCACGCGGCAGCCGCGTCATGAGCACAGCGGGTCACGCGGCAGCAACGGCATCCGGGTTCCTCATAACAGCACCGTCTCGGGTTACAGCACCGTTTCCGGGTGCAGATAAGGGGCGCATGCGGTGCCACCACCCCAAACGCTAAGCGCAGGGAGCCAGGATGCTGCACGCCGCTCCTCAGCCTACACCCGCCCCTCCACCCTGGCAGGCATCGCTCGGTTCGCGCTGGCCTGGCTGGTCATTCCGCACCGCTTGCGTTCCCTAGCCCCCCAGGCCCTGCCACCGGTGCTGCACCTGCACATTCAAGATGGCTGCATAGGACTCGCGGTAGTGCGCCACCGCCGTGGCCCAGTCCTGCCGGAACTCCGCGTACACGGCGAGCTGCGAGGTATTTGGGGGTGCAGAGGTGGTGTCGGTGGGTTTAGACAGAGACTGACTTCGGGCGTTCGGGGGCAGGGCAGCAGCGAGTGGGTACAAGGCCATCCTCAAGGGCGGCGGAAAGCGCGGGGGAAGCAGAGAGCTTGCAGCGCGCACACAAAGCCGCCAAGCTTTCACCAGTGCGGTACAGATCACACCCCAGCGCATCGCGGTGCGCTTCACACCGGGCGACTGCTTTGGGTCCGTAGCCAATGCTGGGAAAACGAAGCGTACGCGAAAACAAGTAGGCGTGTTATCGTATCCCTGGTAGGACGTACGTGCATGCGCACGTGCATGCGTGCACATGCACAACCGGCATCTGACCTTGAAGGCGGTTCGCGCGGCCAGCTCGGGCGGCAGCGGCCCGCCGAGGGTGCTGCGCCGCGCCGCCGCCTTGTCGGCCACGTGCTTGGACAGGCGGCTGTAGTAGGCGGTGCACAGCTCCAGAACCAGCTTGCCCAGGCGCGCGAGCGCCGCGTCGCGCACGTGCCGTATGGCGGGGTCGTCAGGTAGCGCGCCGGGAGGCGCCAGGATCGGGAGCGGTATGATCAGCCTACACGGACGGCCGAATGCGCGCGGAGGGTTCTTCAGCCAGCCAGCACCCAGAGACAGCGGAGCGTGGCGCGCGCGTCAGGGGCAGGGATCTCGCGTGTTGGCGGAACGGGTGGTCAGCGGCCCCTGCGGCGGCCGAGGGCCCCAACAGGCCGCAGGGCCACTGATCGGCTCTGCGCCAGGCGGTGACAGCTTCACGCCCGCCGAGTAGAACAGGGCCCAATCAAGAGCAGCCGAGTACGCGCCCCGCAGGTTGGACCCGCTCCGGACGCTTCTACTGCCCGCTACTTCCAGAAAGCACGTCCGCCCGAACGCCCGCGATGCGTACCTGCGATCGACCGTCAGGTTGTGGGACACCGCCTGCACCCGGTCCGGCGGCAGGTCACCCAGGCCCTACACAGCAGTGGAAGGTTCCACGACGGCAGTCATGATGAGCCCCGACTCCTGCAGCAGCTTCCAGCAGCTGACACGCGGCAGCAAGGCCGTGGACGACAGTGCCCCGTCATCCACACGTCGAACATGGAACGGACATTGGCCGGCGGTGCCATGCGCTCCCATTCAGCCGTGTGGCAAAGGAGCAGGTAGGCTGCCGCGGCAGCCCCTGGCTGGGGAACAATCTCGGCATTCAATGCCACGGGGGCGGCGGCTGCGAGGTGACCGCGCCACACCGGTGGCGCACCATGGGCAGGTCCACGCCCATGCGTCGTCCCTACCATTGCCATTGCTAACCCAACATCCTTACACGTCGCGTGGACCAGTGTCAGCCGCGTGCAGCGCGGCCCCGGTCCCATGGAGACGCCGCCCCCAACAGGCCGCCCTCCTCCGCGTCCGCCGCGCACCTGCGGTTGCACCACCGCCACCAGCACGCCAGCGCCCCGCTGCCCCGCCGCGTCCGCAATGAGTTTCAGGCCGTACATCATGCGGTTCCACGTCGTGGGGTCGCCCTCCAGCTCCCTCCTGCGGGGTCGGAGTGCCGTGATGCCACAACGAGGCACAGGTGTGTGCCTTCGTCCCCACAGCTGCACAACGCAACTCAGCAAGCGCGCCCCGCCGTCCCGGAAAGCCGTCCAGCCGCCACCTCCGCGTCGGCAGCCGCGAGCCATGGCACGCTGTCGCCAGCGGCTCCAAACGGTGCTCCTTACCTTTCAACCAGGGCCACCGCCATGGCAGGCTTCTTGCCGCGGTGCTTGGCGAACCAGTCCGACTGCGGGGCGTGATGGGGTGTTGACGTGTCAGCGGAGCGCTGGCCCCTAAGCTTTCGCGCTAATTTGAGCGCTGCACTCCCGCAAAGTCTCCGCAGGCTGCCGCCCCGCGCATATACAGCGTGCCCGAGTCGTGGGGTCCACCGAAAAAAGAGCGTGTGATTTCCTCCCCGAGGCACATCGCACCTCTCCCGCCGTCCTTAGGCCACGCCACCTGCACTTCCCTCGTCACAGTACACAGCGCACAGCCTGGTCCCAGACCACCGCGCCTGGTGAAGGGGAACACCCAGACACCGCACACGAACCCAGAACCTTTCCCTACCTTAAGGATTCCTGCCAGCGGTCCAGCCGTGAGCGCCATGCGCTTCTTCGGGCCTAGTGTAATGGAGTGCAACACAAAAGACCGTCTCAGCCCGTCAACTGCCGCGAGGTTCCCCGCTTTCCAGGCACCTTTAATCCGCGCTGAAGGTGGCTCACCAAATGCCCTGGCGACAAATTGCTCCAAAGGCTCATTGGAGCCATGAAAGACTAGCGGAGGCCTGTGGTGCTGGATGAAGTAATCGCCGATGTCCCTATGCAGCTCCGGGCACCCTAAAAGAGCAACTAGTGGTAAGGGCGGAGTCCGGTGCTCTTGTGGGTAGAAGGATGACACGAAGTTCATGACGCTTGCTGGGGAACCTTAAGGTCAACAAGCTGGCCATCTGGCCATCTGTTACAGCAGCCTCAATTTATTTTATCACAACGAAATATCATAATCTTGTTGGAAACTGTTGCAAAGTTATCACGAAGCGAGTGCCGCTGCCATTTAGACTAACTGTCTTTCCAAGCTTTTTGGCAGTGTGGGCATTTAGGGCGCTCTCAAGTGCAATTGATTCGTAACATTTCAAGATTATGTGCAAGGTGTTATACTTAAGGGAAAACGCTGACAAGGCTTCGCCGGGTGCGTTACATGCCGTAGGACGGGTCTACGGCAGGACGCGACCCAAGACGCAAGACCACGCGGGATTGCCTACAATGTGCAGTGAGGGGGTGCGGCTGGGATCTGATATGCATGGGCGGCTGGAGGCCTTCCCCCACAAGTGCAGGTTTCGGGCTGGGACAGCGAGTACCTCACAAGCAATTACAAAGTCTGAAAGCACACACACGCCTCAGGACGGCCATGCCGCACTAAGGACTTCCCTCGCGAGGGCAGGATATCACGCGCGAAATGCTCGCATTGTGCTGCTGGGTTTCTTCCCGAAAGCACCGCCCACTCGAGTGGCGAGCGCATGGAACCATGAGAACAGGTGAGAACCGTGCGGCACCCTGCGGCACACAGCCGCGCGGACCGCTGCTCCACAGGTCAAGCCGCTACCTCGCTGATCTGACACTGAATTACGTGTAGCGTCCGACCCAGAAATTGTTACGGTGCATGCATTCTCGCGGCGCTCTGTGACTGTGCACCTTGCCACGTGCCACAAATGCTGCGGCCCCATTTCATGCCGCCGCAGAGTGCCTTACATCGCCTGGGCCACTTCGTCTCAGCCCTGAGCGGGCCCACAACTAAGGACAGAGCGCGTGGAATGCGCTCGGCAGTAGGCTTGGTGTTCGAGAGGCACGCTGCCCCGGCCGGGCCATGCCCGCTGGCCTCTGAAAGGCAGATCGTGCCCAACCTGTGGGTGACACGTTGCATTTTTTATAAGTGTTGTCGTTCAGGGCCGTGTGGAAACCGCAGGACGGCAAGTCTAAGGACTGTGGGGCCAGACTCAATGTACATGTCCTGCTCTGGTACTTGTTGCTTTGGCTGTGCTCTCCGCTTGTCGCCCCTAAGATTGGCAAGATTGGCAAATCTTGAAGTACCAGTAGTCCAGTACCAATCTCCCCAAATGCGGTGGCATGCACCTCCGCCAGCTCCACGGCACAACGAACTTACAACGGCCGGATCCACGAAACGCACAAAAATGGTCTGAGCCCGCTGCTAGAAACACAGCGGCCCTTTTCTCTTCTATAGCTTTAATTTGTATTTATTCTGGATCACGCCTAGCTGATATGTCAAACAGCTGAGGAGCTCCCCTTCGAGGCCTACACAAGACATTACTGGTGTCGTGGTGACCTACCTCCCGTTGACTTGTTCAGCCACCCAAGACACCAACGCCTGAGCGGACACCATAATGATAAAAGCAAGAAGTTGCCCCTGGGCTTTGCTGGGCGTGAGCCTGGTGATGTTCTCGATGATCACCTCCTGCGAGTCCGCATTGCAATGGCCTTATGGAGACCGTCGCGGCATCAACTACGATTGGAAGTGGCGTTCAGGGCGTGCATCTTGGTTTGGAGCCGAAGACGGGTAATTTGCGGGCGCAGCGCAACAAGGAGCTGTCGGAAGGCACTTCACATGTTGGCCCGACAGCTGCAAACCAGATGCCCTCATTTCTTGCTTGCAACAGGTGGTCAATCCACAACGGCAGCTGCAATTATCAGTACATCTATCCTGACGAGCCGCTTGGCTGGGACGTGGTTGCGCTAGCCGATGTCGACCCCGAGTACTGCGGCAGCTGCGGGTGAGCGCCGCCCGCAACGTGCTCGCCGGCCTCCTAGGACTCATAAATTATCCCATGTGCAGACTGTGCTACGAAGTGGCTTGCGACAACACTTGGACCTCCGACTTCTACGGTGAATCGTTCGACCGCACACAAGCCTGCTTCGACTCCTCCGCCAGCCTCGTCGTCCGCGTGGTTGACGTCTGCCCATGCGAGTGAGTTTTTGGCGCCCTCGCTCTTTGCGGTTGCCACCTGAACTTTGATGCCTTGCAGTGGGAGTTCTGACTGCTGCTTAACTCCTTTCCGTGCAGTTACGAGCCCAACCGCTATTCCAACAAGAGATGGTAGGGCATGCGTTGACGCTTGACAAAATTTAAAACCCAGAACAGCCTGATTCGGACAGGGAAGCTCATGTCGCACGGCCCACCAGCCTCGCTAGCCAGCGTTGTTATATGAAGCCGCTGCAGCCGCGCAACGCGCTCCCGCCGTCTCCGCCGTGCGTGGCTTCATTCGGAACTTTCTCTGATGTTCCACTGCAGGTGCTGTGGCGACCGTAACCACATGGACATGTCTATCTGGGCGTTCGAGAAGGTGAGCCGTGTGCGACATAGTTCGGTGAGACACGGTTGTAAGATGCACTGAACCTTGTGATGTTAGTGCCCCAAATTCGTCTTACCCGCTGTGCCACGTTTCTTTTCAAACCGCATGCAGCTCGCTGAGAGGCGCTGGGGCGTCATCCCGCTACGCTATCGGCCGGTCCCTTGCGATTACAAGCCCGACCGCGTGGCGCGCCCGATCTCCAAACCGACGCCGGCAGTGTCGCCTCCGAACGGCTACGTCCAACCTGTCCGAGACTGGCCCGAGATGCGTCCCGACGGCTCCAACACGCAGCTTTCCCTCTTTGAGAATGGGTACGGAACGGGACCGTGCGCCTAGCCAACATTGCTCCTCGGTATATTGCCGAGAGCAACCACTGGGTCCATAGATTGCCTTCTGCTCCCCTTACGTGATTCTGTTCATCTGTCAGCGGGCTCATTTGGGTCGCGACCCAGATCGCCGTAGCTGTTACCTGCTTGTGGTTACACAGTGTGCGTTGCGACCGTTTCGCAGGTACGCCGATGGCATCAAGGACGCCTCCTGGAAGACGGATCTGCAACCCCTGATAAACTCGTCAAAGAGCGGCGTCTTGGGCAGCCAGGGCCTGTGCGGCAAGGTGTACATGGGGGTGAGTGCGCACGAGAGAGATTGCTTGATTGCAGCCTTGTCTCCCTTAGGTCCACCGGCGTGGAAGTCTTCACCGAAACATGAAACATCGCATGCCTGCTGCGCCTTGCGGCTGCCTTGCCTTTCCCTCCGTTTTTCAGGGTGCCTTGGCGTTCCGCGGCTGGAAGGGGATGTTCCAGAACCGCAAGGCCATCGAGTTCTGGTTCTACGTGGGCTACACCGGATGGTACGGCCAAAGCCAGAAGACGCCCGACCTCTGGCTTAGCGTGTCCGGCAAGAAGGCAAGTCCAAGCAGCGCCGCGCGTATTTTGCTTTGCGGGCTTTGCCGGTTGATCTCATGAGCACCTTGCGTAAGCACGCAACGTAGTCTCGTCGGTCGGTTTGTCCTCCCGCTCACTTAAATTGCTTGTCGTTATCTTTGTCTATTGTCTTCCGCTCTGCTCTCCTGTGCTCACCCTCTGTTCGTAACTTCCTTCCTTACGCTGCGCCCGCAGGGTGGCTGTGCCCCGAGCCGCATCATCCTCAACAAGCCTATCTACTATGAGCCGACGTGGATCCCCTTTGCGAACACGTACTTCTGGGCCTGGCAGGTCTACCTCCCGGTTATTAACGGCGGCCCCATCGACTCCGTCATCAACAAGCCCTGGGATTTCCAGGTATGGCGCACACGCTGACCGCGTGCTGCTTCATGATTGCATATGTACCCACCTGCGGTGCTGGGCTTTGTGGCGTGATGTCAATTAGGTAATATGCTTTTTAAATTCTGATTGCCTGTCATGCAAACACGCAGGGCTGCGGCGGCAACAGCGTATGGGACCTCGATACGGTCGAGTTCCGCAATGACGGCTGGAGTGATCAGTGGTTCTGCATTGATCAAGTTCGCCTTGTTTGAGGTTGGACTTCGGTTGTTGTCTTATCATGGAGCGCAGCGCGGTTCGCAGCAGGCGGGACAGCTTTACAGTGCCATCTTGTGTCTTACACCGAGCGGTGTACAGCGTTTCTTGTTCCATTCATACGAGCCTGGACCTAGGGAAAGGATGACGTGTGCGTAGGAAGCGCAGGCGTGTGCACGATATCGAAGGTTCAGAGTGACAGCGAGCGAAGGATAATTCGTTATACTGTTTACTGATTACGAAGCATTGCATGATTTAACCAGGCAGAGAGGTTGTTTGCGAGCGCATATTCATATTTGATGTACATGTCAAGTAATTGTCAAATATTATGGCCTACCGTATTTCGGCCATGGCCATGTGCTTCCTCTTTTCGCGATGCGTGCCTTACGGCAGTCCCGTGGGTCTGTCCAGTCGCCGGTGCAGTAGCCTATACCGCATAAAAGTGCCCAGGCCGGGGCAATCAAATGTGCCTTTCAATTTTGTGCTTTGTGCATGCTGTGATTATTTATGCTTGTCGTGATTACACGCTTCGTAAGCCCCCCGTGCGGGCTGCACTTAGTCCACCGCGCAAGTGTCGTCATTGCACATAGGGCAACAGTGACTTTTGATCGTTGGCTAGTGACGGAAGGCGCGTGATCGACCTTTGCGAACAGTACAGGGCGATAATGATAGCGGTGCATCAAGTGTGCGGGTTAGAGAACGGCATTTGCATGACGGCGTGAGTCGGCTGTGTGTAGCGGTCGCGGCCGACGTCGATCTGAGATGGGCGCCGTATTAACCTACCTTGCTCCTAGTGGTCCTTATTCTGGTCGTGTAAATCTTAGCGGCTCAGCGTCCTTGCCCAGCGACCCTACCCATTACCACATCCCAAACGCAGCGTCCCAAGGGACACCACCGGCCGCGCCATAAGCGCTGGCATGCACCATCCAACCAAGCTGCACCTCATGAATGCACGTTATCCAAAACCTTTCTGTATGTTCCACTTGTACCACACTAATGGAAATCGCGACGTCTTTCGTGGAACCATCTTTCTGTCCAAGCGGCCTCCTACATGACCTGCTCGTTCAGTCAGCACCTTATGATAAATATGTCGCGCCGTGTTGATGCTTGGGTGGCCTAAGCCGATTGCCGAGGCTCCGTAGACCGTGATTCTATCTGTTAACAAGGAATGGAGCCACAGCTCGCGGACTTGGCGGCCGGCGTCGCACTTGTGCGCAAGGAGCTAGATGCCATCGATGAGGCCATTCGGGAGGACCTGCTGGCGTGTTCGACACTACAGACGCAGCTGGACGCGGCCGCGGCGGAGTTGCAGCGCGGAGCGGAGCGGGCGCAAGCGGTGGAGCGGGAGGCGGACGAGAAGGACGGCGAGAAGGAGGACTTAGAGCTGGTTATTCAGGACCTGCAGCGCCAGGTGGCCGCGATGGAGTCACAGAAATTGGAGCTCGAGGTGCGAATTCTTGGTTCTTTCGCGCCTGCCGACGCGGAAGGCCCCAGCGGCAAAGTTTAGCCGAAGCACCCTGCCAAGCAATTTGTCTTGTAAGTCAAAACCAACTTGTCGAGAAGGCCGCGCAAGAACGTGTCCCGCCGCCAACTTGCGGCCACAGACAGTTTCGGCGCCAAACGGCCGCCTCCGGGGATCTCCAGGCCTTTGCCTGCCTTGCACCCTCTCCTTTCCGCGTTACAATGTCGCATACATTCGCCGCTGTGCGTTTCTGCTCGCATCCGCCTCTTGGCCTCTCAATGTCGGCGCCGCACGCGCGACCGCCCTCAGGCGGCCATTGCCAGCGACCGTCGCGAGCTGGAGGAGCAGGCTGCCGCCCTGGAGCGCCAGGCCGACGCATTCGTGGCGGCGCACTCGCACGCGGCCTGGCAGGAAGAGCAGCGCGGCGCGGCGCGGCGGCGCACGGAGCTGGAGGCGGCGCTGCCGGTACGGCAGGCGGAGCTGCTTTCGTACAAAGCCGAGTGGCAGGCGAAGAGCGCGGGGTTGCGGGAGGAGCGGCAGACGGCGGCGGCGCTGGAGGCAGAGCTCACGGGTGCGTCATGATGCACACACACACACATTCTTCACACACATCTGGAGCGGGCCGGGCACCACGCGGGAGCACCGTGACTCCATCCATCCCCTGTGTCGTTCCTTGCCCTGGTCCTGCATCTCGCCTTCTCCTTTTGGGGGGCGGGCTTTTCCTTGTCTGTATATTTGCGCTGGCAAGCCCTAACATACGCCTATACGTCCTCGTGCACGCGTGCGGCGGGGGCTGGGCCCTCAACAGCGCCCAGATGTGAAAGATGGTTGACCCGCGGTTCGTGTCCGATCTACCTATCTGGGTCAACCATCACTCGACACAAACCTCCATTACTTGTGGTTGCTTGGCGAACGCAAGGCGGTTGGGTTTCAAAGCTGGCCTGGCCTGGATTTCCGCCGGGTGGCGCCCAGCAGACCCACCAGTCCCCCGCCCTGCCAAACCCCGCCCTGTCGACAGACCTCGAGGCACGCACGGACGCCGTGTCCGCAACGCGCCAGTCGGTCTCCACCCGGCTGGCTGCGCTGGAGGCACCCGAACACCCGGTGACGGCCCTCCTGGAGCGCCAAAGACTGGAGCTGGCGGCGCTGCAGGCGCAGGCGGAACAGGTGAGGAGGGGAGGGGCCGGGGGGTGGGGCAGGCGGAGTAGGTGTGGTGAGGGGAGCGTGTGAGGGGAGGTGACAGGGGAGGGACCTGGGGGCGGCTCAAGCAGCGACAAGGCGGGGTGCGGGTGCGCAGGGTGGGTGCCGGGCCGGGCCGGATCGGGCTCGCGAGCGGTACGGCAGTAGAAAGGGCTGGGGAATTGCCACTGCCATAAGAGGCACGGGCGGCGGATCGGCGGTTAAGCAGAGCAGTAGCCAGTAGGAGACATCGGCCGAGGGTCCGGGGAACTGGGAATGATACGTTTTGGAGCGGTGCAGAGCCGGTGACATGACGGGACGGGACCGGGGCTGTGTGCCTGTGTCCAGGGCCGGGCCGAGCACAAATCACGGCACCTTGTGCGACGTGGGTCGGCGGCGGTTGTTGCAGCCACGATGCCACCCACCGATAGACACTACCCGCATTCACATTCACACGCGCCACTGACCTCGCCCCCGGGGTTGGCGCGTCAACCCCCCTCAGGCCCTCCGTGACGCCACCTCCACTGAGGCGGAGGCGGAGGCGGCGGAGCGGGAGCAAGAGGCCCTGCAGCTGGCGGCGAAGGCCATGGTGGGTTGGAGGGTGGAGGGTGGGCGGGTGGGCGGGTGCGTGGGCGGGTGAGTGGGCGGAGAGGAAAGCAAAGCCCCCATTCCCCCGCATGACCCACAGGAGGAGCAGCTGCAGCAGCTGCAGGCTCAGATTGGGCAGCTGCTGCCAGCGGACTCGGACGACGAGGCCGACGTGTACACGGGCCCGGGAGGCGCCATCGCCGCCGCGCCCGCCGCTGCCAGCGGCAGCAATGCCCGCTGCGGTGGCGCAGCCTCGCAAGGGGCCAGCGCCTCTGGCAGCGGCGTCAGGCCGGGTCCGCCGGCCGGCGCCGACGCCTTTCCCCGCGGGCCGGAGCCCCCTCGGCCGCACTGGCACGGACATGTGCCGCCGCCGGCAGCTGGCCCGTATGTGCCGCAGCCACCGCAGCCGCACCCGCCGCATCCGCCGCCAGCTCACCAGCAGCAGCAGCAGCAGCCTGGCGCTAGCTGGCAGCCGCCCCCCGGTCAATACCACTGGAACAGCCAGGGGGGCCAGCGCACTGACGGCAACGCCCATCAACAGTGGCAGCAGCAGCAACCAAACCAACAACAATACCCACAGCCGCAACACCAGCAGCAGCAGCAGCAGCAGCAGCAGCAACAATACCACCAGCCGCACCAGCCACACCATCAGCAGCAGCAGTACCATCAGCATCATCAGTACCAGCATCAGCAGTACAAGAACCCGCTGGGCAACCGCTCGGGGGAACAGGTGCGCGGCTGGGAGGCCGGCGGCGGCGGTCCGGAGTCTGTTGGCGGCAGCGGAGGCGGCGACGTCGGCGACGGGCGGTGGGAGCGGCTGTCGCTGCAACAGGAGCCGCTGCGGCGGCACGCGCATGCTTGGTCGCAGGGGCTCGCGACTGAGGGCCCCTCGGGCGGAGGCGCAGACTCACAGCGCCCGACATCGCAGCCGACATCACAACAACCACAGCAACGGCGTCAGCCGCCGTCGGATCATCATCAGCAGCGACGCCCCGGCGCTGCTGCACACGCGAGCGCGCAGCCGTGCTACATGGTCGAGGAACCCGACGATGACGACGGCGACGTCGGTGTCCAGGGAGGGACCCAGGACGGCGCCCGCGATCCCGCGGACCGCCAGTTCGGGGAATTGGACGGAGGGTTGGATGCAACGAACTGGGAAGGGGACCGGCGGCACCGCCGCGCGCGAATGCGCGACGACGGCGGCCACGACGGCCGCGGTGACGACGACGCGGCGGCCGGTGCCTACGGCTCATTCCCCGCTTCCGACTGGGCACCGAGCGACGACGACGACGACAACGAGCTGTCGCAGCCCGGCGCCGGCGTTTACGGTGGCGGCGGAGGCGGCGGCGGAGGCAGGCCTCCGAGGGGCCAGCGTCACGAGACGCAGCCCGGCCGCTGGCCCTCCTCGACGGCGGCGGCAGCGGCGACGGGACAGATCGGCGGCGGTGGTATGCGCGGCGGCGGGCCCGGACGGCAGGCTGCCGGCGCCTGGCGTCCTGGCAGCGGTGCTGGCGCTGGACGCGGCCGCGGCGGCGGCGGCAGTGGCGGCGGCGGGGGTTGGGACAACCTCGACGATCCCGAAGAGCTTGATATTGATCCGGACGTCAACCTCAACACTCAAACCAGTATCGATGATGACATCTTCGAAATGTACGACGTGGAGGAGACCCAGGCGGATCGGGGGCGCTTGGGAGGCGGCGGCGGCCGCGGCGGCCCTTCGGGCCGCAGCGGCGGCCGCTCTCGTCCTCCGCCGCCACCGCCGCGATGTCCCTCCCCCTCCGCCGCGAACTCGTGGGACTCAGGGGTTGGGTCCGAGGGTTTGGGGATGGGAGGAGGAGGTGCTGCCGCCGCCGGTGGCGGTGCCGGCTTCGGCGGCGTAGCTAGGGACGGGCCCCCTGCGGAGAGCTGGCCACCGGGCAGGCAGCAGCAGCAGCAGCAGCGGCAGAAGCGACACCACGGGAGGCCGCCGCCGGGTCCTGCGCCGGCGGAGCAGCGCCGCCCGCAACACGGCCGAGGCAGCAGCGAACACGGTGGCGAGGACGGTAGCGTCCGAACCGGCGGCGGTGGCGGCGGCGGCGGCGGCGGTGGCTCAGGTGGTGGTGGCGTCGGCCGACCCGCCATGATCTACCAGGAGACGGTCATCACGCGCACCGTACAGGTGGAGAGGGATTGGGTGACGAGGGCGGACGGGACACGGCTCGTGGGAGGGACTCGGGCGAACGGGACATGGCTGACATTGGCTGCCTTGCTCGGCGCCCTCCTCCCCTGTGGATGATGACTGCAACCATGTGCAAACATCTGCGGCAAAGTTGGGGACGGATCCAATTCGTCGAAACACGCCCGGGCCTCGAACCGCGCGCGCATCCCGCCAGCCTACATCCCGATACGCCGACCCTCTCTGCCCTCGCCCCGGCCGCGTCTTCCCGTCCCGTTTTATTTCTGCTGGAGATATCAGGTAATCCTCAGGTAATATCCCAGGTATCTGCGTTGCGTTCCCTCGTCCCGGGCCGTTTTAATTACTCCCCTCCCTCCCTCTCGTCTGCGTGCAGGCCTCCCCCCACACAGTGCTCCGAAACACCATTACGGTCCAGGAGCTGCACCAAGCGAGGGCCGGCGGCGGCGGTCCAGGGAGGGCTGTGGGCGGCAACGGCAACGGCAACGGGGGCGGCGGAGGGGCGGGCGATAGATTCGACAGCACAGGTAGAGGGGCGTAGCGCACGGGCCGGTGCTCTTACGCAACGCTGTGGTCGATTTGTTTTGGGGGAAAAGGTGGGAGAAGTTAGCTAGTGCGCCAGTGTCCTGAAATCACCTCAAGGATTGCCGCCATTGGGGGTGAGTTCCATACCACGCGATTCCCAAGTGTTCTACACCTGGTTTCCTGCGCATGCGAGCACGCGCCGCATGTCTGCAACTCCCAATGCAGTGACCCGTTCCCTCAAAATCCCAACCGCTAGCTTTTAACTGCCAACCGCCAACTCCCAAACTTAAAACCTCCCAGTCGTCGTGACGGAGGAGCTCACCGCCATCCACCGACCCGCGGCGCCGGGAGCTACTACTGGCGGAGGAGGGGCTGCCGCCGCTGCCGCCGCCGCCAGCGGCGGCAGCGGCGGCAGCGCAGCGGCGGCGCCAGTCGCGCTGCTGGCGCTGCCCGCGGTCCCGCCCCGGCCGCCCGTCGTTGTGATTGAGGAGGTGGCGGCCTCTCCAGCCCAGGCGGAAGCAACCGCCAGGCAACGGCACCCCGAGCAGGGCCCACGGCGCGACGCCGGTGTCGCTGCAGGGCCCGACGGCGGCGGCGGCGCAAGCAGCGGCGGTGGCGGTGGCGGCGATGGGGCTGCTGCTGCTTGCGGTGGGGCTCCGGCCGCACTGCAGCCAACTGCTGCTGACACTTCGCATCCTCAGCCGCGGCCGACCCACGTCCCGCCGCCGCCGCCGCCGGCGCCTGTGCCGCAAGAGGCGCCCGCCCAGCTGAGGCCGTCCGCAGCATCACTGCACCAGCACCAACAGCACCAGCAGCACCAACAGCAGTCGCAGCACCAACAGTCACAGCAGTCACAGCAGTGGGGACCGACGGCACCGTTGGCGCAGCCGCCGCCGGTCTCGCTGCAACAGCCGCTGCCAGCTCAGGCACAGCTGCAGCAGCCGCAGCCACCTCAGCCGCAGCCGCAGCAGCAACAGACGCAGCATCAGCAGCAGGCGACCCGGCGGCCTCACTTCCAGCTGCCCGTGTATCAGACCTATGCGGTGCGCCGTGAGCCGCATCAGCAGCAGCATGCACCCGCGCACCGCCCGCCCGGACTTGGGGGCAACGTGGCGGCTGCGGCCGGGCCAGCGGCAACAGCGGCACCGCCACCGCCGCAGCTACCGCCGCAGCTACCGCCACAGCAGCAGCAGCAACAACATCCCCCCGCTGCTGCACAGCTGCTCACCAACCCACCCCCGCATCACTACCACCACCAGCAGCAGCAGCAGCAGCAGGCGCCTCACGCGCCGTGGCTTGGCGGCAGTGTACCTGGTCTAGACGGCTCCAGAGCCGGCAGCGGCAGCGGCAGCGGCGGCATTGGGCCTGGAGGGCTCTCGGGTTTTGGCGCTGGGCTCCCCGCCTGGGGCCCCGGCCAGGCCCCTGCAGGCAATGCCGCACACCCCCCGGGCATACTGCACCCGCCGGGGCTGCAGCCGCAGACGCGACCCTTGCTGCCGCAGCAACAGCAGCAACAGCAACAGCCGCAAGCACAGCAGCCGTGGCAGCCGCACCTTGGACTGCACCCGACTCCACCTCCACCTCCGCTGCAGCAGCCGCTACAGCAGCCGCTGCAGCTGCAGCAGCAGCAGCCTCCGGGACCTGGGTCGCAGCCGCCCGCGCCGCCTCCTCCGCTGCAGCAGCCAGGCAGTCGCGCGCCGGTGCCAGGTCGGGGAAGGGGGTCAGGGCCGGGGACAGCAGCCCACCCAGGACCGGCAGCGCAGGGTAAGGGCGGCAGGAAGCGCATGCGGGAGATTTCGGAGGTAGCGGTGACGCAGGGGGGCGCCGGCGGCAGCGCGGGTGATACTGTCGCAGGGGGCCGGGGCCGGGGCAGTAACACGGCCGCGGCCGCAGCTCCTGCTGGGGCGGTGGCGGCGGGTCGGGGTCGGGTTGGGCGCGGCGCGGTCGGGGCGGGCACTGCCGCTGCGGCCCGCGGCGGCCGCGGGCGGGGCCGGGCCGGGGCGGGTGGTGGGGCGGGAAGCGCTGCGGCCGCTTTCGACGCCTTTGGCGGCAAAATGGAGTGGCAGGGGCTGTAATGTCGGCCGGGGGGCAGCTTCGCAAGGGTTTCCTGTTGTGGGAGGGAAGGTCACCTGAAGGAGAGAGCTATGGAGCGGGAACCGACAGTTGGGCCGTAGGCTCCCTTCCCTGGTGGCCCCTGGACCACTGCAACATCCCCGTTCGGTGTGCCAATCGACACGCGCGTCTAAGCGGGGGGGGGGGGCGAGAAACGGCCGGCCCTCCGTTCTTGCAGTTACTGCCCGCTCGCGCCGTCGCCCAGCGGCAGGGTTCCCCTCTCGAGCAGCGCCTCATTCCATCTCGGCGTGCGAAGAATTAACGTCCAAGCGTTACGGTTACGTACGTACCGGTAGCTGTGATCTGTGTGTGTATGTGTGTGTGTGTGCACAGGCTGCAAGACTCTCGTCGGGGAGACAGCAATGCAAGGGACAGGTCCCCACCAACGTTTGATAGCCAGTGTAGCGCGCTTTATTGCCCTGGTACGATTTAAAGAGCTGTTGCTTGGTCCGGGAGGGAGGGTAGACGGGCTGATGGCCCCGGCCGGACGCGGCACCGGCAGACATCGGTGCCTTGTCCAGACGGAATGTCACAACAGGACCGCGACAACATCGCAGCAACGGGGAGAGGCGGCCTTCCCTCTGTTGAGAGCAGTACCAACATCGTTGACAATCCGCATCGAGACGAATGCGCACCACCAAACAACTTCCCCCCACCGTGATACCCTTCCGGCTACTTGCGACACGGGAGGGAGAACAGACGTCCCGACCGTCCGCTGTGACATCCCAACGCGACGATGAGCCCAAGAACTATTCAACAGAGGGCTCACTTGTGCGCTCATGGCGTCCTCATCGCCAAAGCAGATGTGTGGGTAGCTAGCCAGCCAGGTAGGTAGGTAGGCAGGCAAGCACCGCGACCAAGAACAAAGACAACAGAAAGCGATTCCCGGGCACTGCACGACGGTGAAACGAACCAGTCTACATCCCCTCCCTGGAGAGTAACGTATCCTCCTCCTCACTTGCACATCATCCACCGGGTGAGGGCCGCCACCTACCAAGCCCCACCCCCACCCCCACCGCTGCCGCCGCAACAGCCGCCGCTTGAACACGGGGCGGATGTGCAGGGGATGTCGAGTTCGCACCGCCCCAGACGACAAGCAGGCAAGCGGCAGTCCGAACGCCCTTTCATGCATTGATACATCCCCGGGGGGTGGGGAGGGGGACGGCAACAGCAGCAATCCGCAGCAAGCGTGCGCCCTACTCCCCCCCCCCACCACAGCCTTCTGCCGCGCCGCAGCTCCCTCTGTCGCCACCCCGGGCTGGCGTTCGAAAACTCGAATTGCGGACCGCGGAGACCGGGCCGGGCGCTCCAGAACCACCGGCCGTACAGAGAGACACAACAGCTGCTCATGGGCTCAAAAGCGTGTGATGGGGTGATGTGCTGCTTGGCGCTATCGCCATTGCAGCTATCGACATGCAGCAAGGGGCCCGCAAGGGAAGTATCCGAAAAAAATCTATTGCTCGCATGCGCGCGCGCACGTGCACGAGGGCACGATTTAACGCCACCGCCGCCCCCCCCCTTCTCGCCCCCTGTCGCCCCTGTCGGTGCGGTTCGGTGCTCCTTCTCCTCAGAGGCGCACGTGTGCCCCTTCCTGACCTCCGCACGCACGGATTGGTGCGGAGCCCGGCGGGCGGGCGGGCAGGGGGGAGGGGGAGGGCGCGGCGACGGTCAGGCGGGTGCTTGGGGTTGCTCTCCGCCCCTCGCCCTCCGCCCTCCGCCCGGGGGTTGCTTCAGTACATGAACTCGGTGTAGAGGGGGTCCACGGAGCGCTTCCATTTGGTCTCATACAGCTCCAACAAGTGGTCCGACTGAGGGGGGTTTAGGGGGGGGAGGGGGGGAGGGGGGGAGGGGGGGCGGGGGGTCATGGGGGGTGGCCCCGCATGTGACATGTGGGGGCGGGGCAGTTATGGCGGTCATGGGCGGTCAAGGGCGGGGAGGTCCCCGACCCGGGGAGGTGGGGACTGGGATCACCCAGGGTCAATCCCGCCCAAGGCAGTATCACCGTATACAAAGCCGCTGTGGTACCGGCTAGCCGTACCCGGTAGTACGGCTCAAGTACCGTACACGGGGCGCGGAACCCCTCATTGTCATCCGCTCCTATCCACTCGCCCACCCCGGCCCCCCAGCCAGCCACCCCCTCCCCCCTCCCTCCCCCCCTCCCCCCCTGCCCACCCCCCCCCACCTGTGTGAGCCCCGTCTCCGCAATGACCTCGAGCCGCTTCAAAAAGGACGCCTCATCCGCACCCCTCCGCTGCAGACCACCCCGGGCGATGGACACCACCTGGGGGGGGGGGGGGGGAGGGGGTCAGGGGTGCGGCGGGGGAAAGGCGAACCAAGCGGACATCAGGTCTGGGCGGGGCAACATCCGCAACCACCACCACCACCACCACCACCACCACCACCGGCGGCGGGGCAAAGGTACATTTGTGCCCACAACGGAGAACTCGCAGACAGACAGTCCGTGTTCGGCGCCCAGAAGGGGGTTGGGCCGACTCATCCGCGCCCCCATGCCCGATGCACCAGCCCCCTTAATGCCTAGGACGATGCGGTGCGGCGCCATCCCCCGCTCCCCCCCTCCCCAACCCCCCCCCCCGACCCACCTCCTTGGCCAGGTCCTGCACCGTTCCCCCCCTGAACCGGGTCCTCAGTCCGAAGCGAGTCACCTCCGTCCGCAGACAGTCCCTCTCCGCATCCGTCCAGTCGGACACGAGAGCCAGGGCCTGAGGGGGGGGGGGCGGAGGGGGGGAAGGGGGGAAAGGGGGGGCGGGAAATGGGGGGGGGCAGGGAAGGGGAGGGCAGTCCGAATAAGCACAAGCTGAGGTGACGGCGGCAGGGGCCGGGAAGGCCAAGGAAGGAAGGCGGGCGTTACTTTATTGCGTCCGATTGGGTTGCGGCTTGCGGGGGGAGATATGGCTGCTCACCCCCCCACCCGCAAACACACACGTCATGATAACGAGGGAGCTGTGCTGTGCTCCGACCCCAAAGAGGGGGAGGAGGGAGGGAAAGGGGGCCGCACCCAGCCATCCACCCATCCACCCAGCCACCCACCCACCTGCTGCTGCGCCTCGTCGTCGTACAGCAGCCCCACCCAGAGGGCTGGTAGCGCACACAGCATGCGCCAGGGCCCCCCGTCAGCCCCCCGCATCTCGAGGTACTTCTTGAGACGGACCTGCAACCACCCGGGGGGGGGGGGCGGGGGGGGGAAGGGAGCGTGAGGCCGAGGTCGAGGCCGGGGGGGGGCTGCGGGTGACAACCCATTCGCAGTGGGAGAGGGGGGGGAGGGAGTGGATTGCAGACTAGCAGCCACGCACATGTGCACCAGAGGCAGAGGGAGAGAGGGAGAAAGAGGGAGAGAGAGAGAGAGGGAGGGATGAAAGAGAGGGACAGCACCGTTGCGTGTTGGAGACAGCACAGCCGCGGTGCGCCCACCTACTATCGGTGGTACTGCACTGCCGGCACTGCACTGCGCGACCTTTGAGCGAAAGTGCCTCCGAGCGAAACGCCCACCGCGTGCGGCGACGTCGCAGCCGCCCCCCTGGACCCCGCCGCCTCCTCCGCTTGCTACCTGTCCGTCAAGAGGTCTTGCCTCCCCGCCATACCCTCCGTTCCCCGTTCCCCGCCTGGCCCCCCCCCCGCCCTTCCCCCCGGCCCTCCCCCACCTCGGGGAATATGGTGGTCAGGTGGTTCGCCCAGTCAGCGAGGGTGGGGTACTCGCCTGGGGCCGGGGAGGGTTGGAGGGTTTTAGGGTTAGGGGAAGGCAGAGGGGCGCAGCGGCGGGAGAGGATAACACGTGTGTGTACTGTGTGTGGTCGGGGCAGCAGCTACATGGACAAGGGGCCGCAGGGAAGGGCAGGACAGAGGGCAGGGCAGGGGGGTGTGATTGGCACCCGACGTGCGGTAACGAGCGGTGGGTGTGAGCTACACGGAACGACCCCACCCAACCCCCGGGCCCCACCCCCGCCCTCATCCCAACACGGCTTGGCTCTCCACCCCGGCCCCCCAAGCCCCAGCCCTCGGCCCCGCCAGCCCAGCCCCCCCCAGCCCACTTCTCCCTCCCCCCCCAGCCCCCCCCCCTCACCGGGCAGTGCGGGCAGCCTCCCCGCCATGAAGTCCCGCCAGCTCATCCCCAGCGCATTGACGTACTGCCCGTTGCGGTACACAAAGTACATGGGCACGTCCATGGCGTACTCCACGTACCTGTGTACGACAGTACGGCAACACAGCGGTGCGCGGCGGTTTGGGATGTATGTACAGGGGACGACGCGCCCTCTCCCCCTCCCCCCCCGCGCAGATCCCACACAGCTCCTCCCACAAACCCGCAAATCCACAGGCTACCAGAAACCCCACTTTACCCCCCCCCCGCCCCCCCCCCGCTCCCCCCCCTTTACCTCTCGAAGCACATATCCTCCCGGAACACAAACGGCAGGTTGCCTGTTCGGGAGTTGTCCACATCCGTCCACACGTGACCCCGCGTGCTCACATAGCTGCCCGGAAGGGGGGGGCGGGGGGGAGGGGGGAGGGATGTCGTGATCCTGATCGTGACGTGAATGCTGCTTGGGGCATTATTAGGGTGACTCGGAGGGGGGGGGCGGGGTCAACGTTCGCAGTCGTCGTGTTGTCCGAAAGGCAGGAGGGAAGGAAGGCGGCTCAAGCGGCTCAACTGACGCGGCACCCGGGGCCGGGTAGGGTCGGGTCGGGTGGGGTCTTACCGCAGGGGCGCGCGTGCGGAGGGACGGTGCCAGGGCAGACCCCCCCCCGCAGCCCCCCGGGCTTCGTGACCGCACCTGCCCCTTCTACCGCACACACACACACACACACACACACACCTCCTCTCTCCCTCCTCCCCCCTTCCGGGACCTCCCACAGCCCCACCCCCTCCTCCTCGAGGCAACCGGCCAGGAGGCCACCCCCCACCCCATCCCCCCACCCGCCTCCCTCAGGCGCAGCAGCCCCCTCCCCAACCCCCCCGGCCGGGCCGATCCGGGCCGGTACCGCCAGCCCCCCCTCCCCCTCCCCTCACCCGGTGGGTCGTCCCTCCTTGAAGGGCGAGTTTGCGAACAGCGCATTCGCCACCGGCTGCAGAGCCAGACCGATTCGGAACTTGTCCACCATGTCCCGCTCGCTCTCGAAGTCCAGATTCACCTGAGGGGGGAGGAGGAGGGGGAGGGCGGGCCATGTGGCAAGTTGTTTGTGCGTGTGTGTTTAATGGGGGGTAATTAGAACGGCCCGGCCCGGGGGATGGGTTGGGGTGGGGGTGATCGCAGCATCCGACCGAAACGACTCTCGACCGTCGATGGCCTCCCCGTGCCGTACCTGCACCGTACATGTACGGAACATCATGTCGAGCCCCATGGTGCCCACAGTCGGCATGTAGGCCTTCATCAGCGCATAGCGACCCTGGGGGGGGGGGATAAGGGAGGGAGGGGGAGGGAGGGTGGAGGGAGGGGAGGGGGGGCGGGTAATTGACGAGACATGGTGTGTGTGTGGTGGTACTGGTGGGGTGGGGTGTCCACATGCTCCTCCACCGCCCGACAAGCTGCCCGGCGGAGACACATCCGCCGCCACCACCACATAGCCGCCCTCCAACCCACTCACACCCCAACTATACACCCGGCGCCCCCCACACGCATCCACCGAGCCACGGTGCACTCTACCCCCCCACCCGGCGCCCCCACATCCCCCCGCCCAGGCACCCCCCAGGCTCCTCTCTGCCCCCTCCCACCCGCCCCTCTCTGCTCCCGCCCCACCCGGGCCCCACCCAGGCGCGGCCCCACCCCACCCCGGTGGGGGGGACCTGGCTCCCGCCGGAACCTCCCGCCTCCGCCTCCATCGCACAACAAACCCCCCTAGCGAAGAGGCTCGCGAGTGGATGTCAGCCCAGTGGCAAAGGCCCCGTCCCAAAAGATGCCACCCCCCCCCGTCTCTGTCCCTCCGCTCCCACTTCCCACCGGGGCTTGCTTGAATGGAGTCCAGTCAACACCTCTGCCCCGTCCAGGCGCCCCTCCCCTCCCCCCTCCTCTCCTCCCCCCTCCTCCCCTCCTCCTCTCCTCCGCTCCTCCCCTCTCCCCCCCCCCCACCTTTGGCATGACCGGTATCTCCGGAATGGCCCACTTGGGGTCGAAGCCCACCCCCAGGAAGCCGCAGTGGAGCTCCTCACAGATGGCCTTGACCTGAGAACCAGGGGCGGGGGGTGACGTGGCGTGACGGGGGAGGAGGGCAAGGAGTTGAGGGGGCCAGTCAGGCGTGCTTTTTGGCAGTCGCTCTCTCCCTCCACCTCCCTCCCTCCGCCAATCCCCCCTGGCCGCCGACCCGAAAGACGAGCCCAAGTGGAACCACGTGTGAGGAGAGGTGGCCGCCCAGTGGACACAGCCCCCTGTCGATCGATCGATGGATGGAGGGCCAGTCAAGGGAGGTGCAACGAAGCGAGCTCGCACTCAGATTGTGAGTGGTGATGTGAAGTTTTGTCGGCATGGCTTTGTTGTTGGTAACTCGCCAATACACCGAACGAGACATAACCATCATCGTGCTCTGCTCGCGCTTGTTGTTGCATGCGGCCCGTGTGCTGCTACATGCTACACGTTCGCGTCTCTCCGTTCGCAAGGAACTGACTCTTGCCTTCAGTGGTGGGCAGTGGTGGGTAAGGAGGGGGGGGGATAGGGTTCAGACTCGCGCCGTGCTGGCGCCGTCCCCCGACTGTCGGTCGTGCGGAGGGACCCACGGTCCCCCGCCCTTCAGACTCCATTTCGTTCCCCCGAAGTGGCAAAAGGGGAAGGCAGCAGGGCGCCGCCACCCCCGAACACCCAAAGCTCTGCAGCAGACCGCCCGCCGCCCCCTCCCAACCCATCGTGAGCCTCTTCCCTCCCCTCCCCCACCTGGTACAGGTGGCTGTTGACCTCCGCGCACGTCTTGTGGATTGAATCCACGGGCGCACCGCTGAGCTCAAACTGGCCGCCGGGCTCCAGGGTCACGCTCTGGCCGTCTAGGTGGACGCCGATAATGCGGCCGTCCTCCATGATTGGCTGCCAGCCGAACCGCGCCTCCAGCTTGCGGAGGACCTGGGCTATCTGATCGTAAGTCATGCGGCTGTTGTCGTGCAGGTTGAAACCCAGCTTCTCGTGCTCCGTGCCAATCCTGCGCATGGCGCAGTCGTTCTGTGGCCGCCCAAAACCGCATGGCAGCGCCGTAGAAATCGGCAGGTCGCATACAAGCGGAGTGTTCTAATCGAATTGTTAAGAGCTGCAGTTCTCCCAACGCTGTGCGCATGGATCGTCCCGTATGATAAATATCGAAAACTGCGCACCTCCACTGGCTCTTTGGCTTGCAACCCGAACTAAGGAAATCAACGAGCTCCTGTTTAGTGAGCGGCTCCGTCCGCCGCTCCGCCACAGCTGGGGCGTTGGCATGCACCGGCGCGAGCCGAATAGTGCGCGGAAGTCTCCGCGCGCCGGCCCGACATGATTTCAAGTGCTGTCGATCTAAGTCCGACACCAGCGGACGCGACATCGCGCCGAGGGGCGTCGTGTTGTGGGCTACCGCTGTTGGCGAGTGACAACGTTGGCTCGCGACTTTGAGGGTATCAACTTTCGAATGATTCCGCTCTTTGAATTGACTGCAGGTCACAAATAACTAGAATATATTACAACTCAAGCAAGGAGATAAGTAACTTGGCCGCCTTAGGCGCCAGCAGTTGGGAAAATTAATTGTAGTAACGTTGCGGCCTGCGATGCCGTCATCGTCCGTACCCGCAATCCACGTACACGTCATCCCTCCGAGGCCTCTTGTCATCGCCCAAATGTCCCACAACCTCAACCCAGGGAACTCCCCCGGGCAATGACAAGGTTACACAGGTATGAAAGAATTGGTGTACGCACGGTGGACCCAGCCAGAGGATTGCCTGTGCAGGTCGCACCGCACACGGCCGCGACCCAATGTTGGCCCCAAAGTTGGCACCCGACGAGCATCACCCGTACAGTAACCCACAAGGGTGCAACCAAAGACTCTCCCCCTCCACCGGCACTACGAAGGGGCCCTCCCCTCCCACCCGGGAGCAGCGGACCGCCCCCCCTCCGTCTGTCGAGTACCGTGAGCACTGCCGGGCGGTCCATTCGGCCACGTCGCCCTGCCTCAGTCCCCTCCGCCGCGCTTCGTCGTCACGTTCCCCCCTCACTCAGGCTTCCTCAGCCACCCGACCTCCCCCGCCACCGCCACCGCCACCGCCTCCGCGCAACAACCCCGCCCGCTCCTCCCGCCTCCCGCCGCCTCCCCCGACTCCCGCCTCCTCCCCCGCCCCCTTCCTCCACCTTCCCGCCGCCACCAGCGCCACCCCCTCCTCCCCCACCCCCGCCCCCTCCTTCCCCACCACCACCCCCTGCTGCCCTCCCCCCTTCTGCCCTCCCCCCTGCCCCTCCTGCCCCCCCTGCTGCTGCTGCTCGGCCCGCTCCCGGGCGGCACTGGCCAGCGTCACCCACACCGTCGCCGCCACCACCAGCGCTCCGCCCCCATACGTGGCCCCTCCCGGCGCCGTCATGACCCCCGCCCCCCAGCCTATGAGTGAGCCCACCAGTGGCTCCATTTGGAAGGCCAGAGCCACCGTCAGAGGGGACAGGTAGCGCAGCAGGGTGTTGAAGCCTGCAGACCCACGGGTCGGGTAGGGTAAGGTAAGGTCAGTGAGGCAAGGCAGGTGAGGGGGAGGGGGGCCCGTGAGGTCATGTCAAGAGCAGGTCTTTGAATCGCAGCAGCAGATCAGATGAGACCGGATGAGATCCGGGCGGCAAGAGGGAGGGGGTCCAGATGAGACCCGGGCGGCAAGAGGGGTTCCAGCAGGCGGCGACAGACAGACCCTCAGCCGACCTCGAGCCTTGAAGGCAGCTCCCCTCACCACCGCGCCCGGCCCGGCTCCGCTCAACCCAAACCGGAAGGAACCAAATCCCTCCCCCTCCTGCCCCCTCTTCCCCCTCCCCCCTCCTCCCCCTCCCCGCTCCTCCCCCTCCCCACTGCCCCCTCTCCCCGCCCGCACCCGTGTGCCCCACAATGCCGGGACCCAGCGCCAGGTACAGCACCCAACCGCCGTAGTGCGTGGATCTGGATCCAGATCTGGATCCGGATCCGCCGACCAGCCAACCGAACACGCCGCCGCTGCGGGACAGCCAGGGTGACAGCCAGGGTGACAGCCAGGGTGACAGCCAGGGTGACAGCCAGGGTGCGGCGCGATGGGAGGTCGGGAAGGGAGGCCAACCCAGCCCCCTCCGGACCAGGGGATGTGCAGCACGGGGGCGTGTTACCGTGCAACCTTCCGGGGGGCGGGGACGGAGGTGGGGACGAAGCCGTGTAGGGCACCAAACGTCACCGTCTGGGTCGGCAACCCTGGCCCTGGCCCTGGCCCTGGCCCTGGCCCTGGCCCTGGCCCTGGCCCTGGCCCTGGCCCTGGCCCTGGCCCTGGCCCTGGCCCTGGCCCTGGCCCTGGCCCTGGCCCTGGCCCTGGCCCTGGCCCTGGCCCTGGCCCTGGCCCTGGCCCTGGCCCTGGCCCTGGCCCTGGCCCTGGCCCTGGCCCTGGCCCTGGCCCTGGCCCTGGCCCTGGCCCTGGCCCTGGCCCTGGCCCTGGCCCTGGCCCTGGCCCTGGCCCTGGCCCTGGCCCTGGCCCTGGCCCTGGCCCTGGCCCTGGCCCTGGCCCTGGCCCTGGCCCTGGCCCTGGCCCTGGCCCTGGCCCTGGCCCTGGCCCTGGCCCTGGCCCTGGCCCTGGCCCTGGCCCTGGCCCTGGCCCTGGCCCTGGCCCTGGCCCTGGCCCTGGCCCTGGCCCTGGCCCTGGCCCTGGCCCTGGCCCTGGCCCTGGCCCTGGCCCTGGCCCTGGCCCTGGCCCTGCTGCGACCTCTGTGTTCCGCTCCGCTCCGCACCGCTGCCTCGACTCGACTCGGCTCGGGGGCCACCCGGGGGCCACCACTCGCCAATCGGTACCAGAGACTAAGGGCCAGAGGTCAAGAGGTCAAACAGCCCTAGGGCAGAGCGTGCGTGAAGGCGGAGGAGGTGAGAGGGGGAACAGCCGCGAGGGCGCTCATACACCTGGCGGACGTACCGTATAGCAACTACCAACCGCCAACCCCCAACAGTCACCCTAAATGCCAGCCATGAACGGTCAGCCACCCGCGCTCACCTGCCGGCTCCGCCCAGGCTGACCGGCTCCAGGGCTAACCCGCCTGGGGGGTGGTGGAGGTGGAGGTGGGTGTGGAGGTGGCCGTGAGTGTGGGTGTGGAGGTGGGTGTGGTGGGTGTGGTGGTGGTGACACGCGAGTGAAGCGATGCGACGACCCACGGGAACCGGGCAAGTGCGAGCTGAGGTGGGTGTGGAGGGGGTGGTGGAGGCGAGGAGATGGGATTGCGCAGTTGAGAAGGCATCCTGTCCTGTCGTGCCCTGCCCTGCCCTGCCCTGCCCTGCCCTGCCCTGCCCTGCCCTGCCCTGCCCTGCCCTGCCCTGCCCTGCCCTGCCCTGCCCTGCCCTGCCCTGCCCTGCCCTGCCCTGCCCTGCCCTGCCCTGCCCTGCCCTGCCCTGCCCTGCCCTGCCCTGCCCTGCCCTGCCCTGCCCTGCCCTGCCCTGCCCTGCCCTGCCCTGCCCTGCCCTGCCCTGCCCTGCCCTGCCCTGCCCTGCCCTGCCCTGCCCTGCCCTGCCCTGCCCTGCCCTGCCCTGCCCTGCCCTGCCCTGCCCTGCCCTGCCCTGCCCTGCCCTGCCCTGCCCTGCCCTGCCCTGCCCTGCCCTGCCCTGCCCTGCCCTGCCCTGCCCTGCCCTGCCCTGCCCTGCCCTGCCCTGCCCTGCCCTGCCCTGCCCTGCCCTGCCCTGCCCTGCCCTGCCCTGCCCTGCCCTGCCCTGCCCTGCCCTGCCCTGCCCTGCCCTGCCCTGCCCTGCCCTGCCCTGCCCTGCCCTGCCCTGCCCTGCCCTGCCCTGCCCTGCCCTGCCCTGCCCTGCCCTGCCCTGCCCTGCCCTGCCCTGCCCTGCCCTGCCCTGCCCTGCCCTGCCCTGCCCTGCCCTGCCCTGCCCTGCCCTGCCCTGCCCTGCCCTGCCCTGCCCTGCCCTGCCCTGCCCTGCCCTGCCCTGCCCTGCCCTGCCCTGCCCTGCCCTGCCCTGCCCTGCCCTGCCCTGCCCTGCCCTGCCCTGCCCTGCCCTGCCCTGCCCTGCCCTGCCCTGCCCTGCCCTGCCCTGCCCTGCCCTGCCCTGCCCTGCCCTGCCCTGCCCTGCCCTGCCCTGCCCTGCCCTGCCCTGCCCTGCCCTGCCCTGCCCTGCCCTGCCCTGCCCTGCCCTGCCCTGCCCTGCCCTGCCCTGCCCTGCCCTGCCCTGCCCTGCCCTGCCCTGCCCTGCCCTGCCCTGCCCTGCCCTGCCCTGCCCTGCCCTGCCCTGCCCTGCCCTGCCCTGCCCTGCCCTGCCCTGCCCTGCCCTGCCCTGCCCTGCCCTGCCCTGCCCTGCCCTGCCCTGCCCTGCCCTGCCCTGCCCTGCCCTGCCCTGCCCTGCCCTGCCCTGCCCTGCCCTGCCCTGCCCTGCCCTGCCCTGCCCTGCCCTGCCCTGCCCTGCCCTGCCCTGCCCTGCCCTGCCCTGCCCTGCCCTGCCCTGCCCTGCCCTGCCCTGCCCTGCCCTGCCCTGCCCTGCCCTGCCCTGCCCTGCCCTGCCCTGCCCTGCCCTGCCCTGCCCTGCCCTGCCCTGCCCTGCCCTGCCCTGCCCTGCCCTGCCCTGCCCTGCCCTGCCCTGCCCTGCCCTGCCCTGCCCTGCCCTGCCCTGCCCTGCCCTGCCCTGCCCTGCCCTGCCCTGCCCTGCCCTGCCCTGCCCTGCCCTGCCCTGCCCTGCCCTGCCCTGCCCTGCCCTGCCCTGCCCTGCCCTGCCCTGCCCTGCCCTGCCCTGCCCTGCCCTGCCCTGCCCTGCCCTGCCCTGCCCTGCCCTGCCCTGCCCTGCCCTGCCCTGCCCTGCCCTGCCCTGCCCTGCCCTGCCCTGCCCTGCCCTGCCCTGCCCTGCCCTGCCCTGCCCTGCCCTGCCCTGCCCTGCCCTGCCCTGCCCTGCCCTGCCCTGCCCTGCCCTGCCCTGCCCTGCCCTGCCCTGCCCTGCCCTGCCCTGCCCTGCCCTGCCCTGCCCTGCCCTGCCCTGCCCTGCCCTGCCCTGCCCTGCCCTGCCCTGCCCTGCCCTGCCCTGCCCTGCCCTGCCCTGCCCTGCCCTGCCCTGCCCTGCCCTGCCCTGCCCTGCCCTGCCCTGCCCTGCCCTGCCCTGCCCTGCCCTGCCCTGCCCTGCCCTGCCCTGCCCTGCCCTGCCCTGCCCTGCCCTGCCCTGCCCTGCCCTGCCCTGCCCTGCCCTGCCCTGCCCTGCCCTGCCCTGCCCTGCCCTGCCCTGCCCTGCCCTGCCCTGCCCTGCCCTGCCCTGCCCTGCCCTGCCCTGCCCTGCCCTGCCCTGCCCTGCCCTGCCCTGCCCTGCCCTGCCCTGCCCTGCCCTGCCCTGCCCTGCCCTGCCCTGCCCTGCCCTGCCCTGCCCTGCCCTGCCCTGCCCTGCCCTGCCCTGCCCTGCCCTGCCCTGCCCTGCCCTGCCCTGCCCTGCCCTGCCCTGCCCTGCCCGGCCCTGCCCTGCCCTGCCCTGCCCTGCCCTGCCCTGCCCTGCCCTGCCCTGCCCTGCCCTGCCCTGCCCTGCCCTGCCCTGCCCTGCCCTGCCCTGCCCTGCCCTGCCCTGCCCTGCCCTGCCCTGCCCTGCCCTGCCCTGCCCTGCCCTGCCCTGCCCAGCCCAGCCCAGCCCTGCCCGGCCCTGCCCTGCCCTGCCCTGCCCTGCCCTGCCCTGCCCTGCCCTGCCCTGCCCTGCCCTGCCCGGCCCTGCCCTGCCCTGCCCTGCCCTGCCCTGCCCTGCCCTGCCCTGCCCTGCCCTGCCCTGCCCTGCCCTGCCCTGCCCTGCCCTGCCCTGCCCAGCCCTGCCCAGCCCTGCCCGGCCCTGCCCTGCCCTGCCCTGCCCTGCCCTGCCCTGCCCTGCCCTGCCCTGCCCTGCCCTGCCCTGCCCTGCCCTGCCCTGCCCTGCCCTGCCCTGCCCTGCCCTGCCCTGCCCTGCCCTGCCCTGCCCTGCCCTGCCCTGCCCTGCCCTGCCCTGCCCTGCCCTGCCCTGCCCTGCCCTGCCCTGCCCTGCCCTGCCCTGCCCTGCCCTGCCCTGCCCTGCCCTGCCCTGCCCTGCCCTGCCCTGCCCTGCCCTGCCCTGCCTGCCCTGCCCTGCCCTGCCCTGCCCTGCCCTGCCCTGCCCTGCCCTGCCCTGCCCTGCCCTGCCCTGCCCTGCCCTGCCCTGCCCTGCCCTGCCCTGCCCTGCCCTGCCCTGCCCTGCCCTGCCCTGCCCTGCCCTGCCCTGCCCTGCCCTGCCCTGCCCTGCCCTGCCCTGCCCTGCCCTGCCCTGCCCTGCCCTGCCCTGCCCTGCCCTGCCCTGCCCTGCCCTGCCCTGCCCTGCCCTGCCCTGCCCTGCCCTGCCCTGCCCTGCCCTGCCCTGACCTGCCCTGACCTGACCTGACCTGCCCTGCCCTGACCTGCCCTGCCCTGCCCTGCCCTGCCCTGCCCTGCCCTGCCCTGCCCTGCCCTGCCCTGCCCTGCCCTGCCCTGCCCTGCCCTGCCCTGCCCTGCCCTGCCCTGCCCTGCCCTGCCCTGCCCTGCCCTGCCCTGCCCTGCCCTGCCCTGCCCTGCCCTGCCCTGCCCTGCCCTGCCTGCCCTGCCCTGCCCTGCCCTGCCCTGCCCTGCCCTGCCCTGCCCTGCCCTGCCCTGCCCTGCCCTGCCCTGCCCTGCCCTGCCCTGCCCTGCCCTGCCCTGCCCTGCCCTGCCCTGCCCTGCCCTGCCCTGCCCTGCCCTGCCCTGCCCTGCCCTGCCCTGCCCTGCCCTGCCCTGCCCTGCCTGCCCTGCCCTGCCCTGCCCTGCCCTGCCCTGCCCTGCCCTGCCCTGCCCTGCCCTGCCCTGCCCTGCCCTGCCCTGCCCTGCCCTGCCCTGCCCTGCCCTGCCCTGCCCTGCCCTGCCCAGCCCTGCCCTTCCCTGCCCTGCCCTGCCCTGCCCTGCCCTGCCCTGCCCTGGCCTGCCCTGCCCTGCCCTGCCCTGCCCAGCCCTGCCCTGCCCTGCCCTGCCCGGACCTGCCCTGCCCTGCCCTGCCCTGCCCTGCCCTGCCCTGCCCTGCCCTGCCCTGCCCGGCCCAGCCCTTCCCTGACCTGACCTGACCTGACCTGACCTGACCTGACCTGACCTGACCTGCCCTGCCCTGCCCTGCCCTGCCCTGCCCTGCCCTGCCCTGCCCTGCCCTGCCCTGCCCTGCCCTGCCCTGCCCTGCCCTGCCCTGCCCTGCCCTGCCCTGCCCTGCCCTGCCCTGCCCTGCCCTGCCCTGCCCTGCCCTGCCCTGCCCTGCCCTGCCCTGCCCTGCCCTGCCCTGCCCTGCCCTGCCCTGCCCTGCCCTGCCCTGCCCTGCCCTGCCCTGCCCTGCCCTGCCCTGCCCTGCCCTGCCCTGCCCTGCCCTGCCCTGCCCTGCCCTGCCCTGCCCTGCCCTGCCCTGCCCTGCCCTGCCCTGCCCTGCCCTGCCCTGCCCTGCCCTGCCCTGCCCTGCCCTGCCCTGCCCTGCCCTGCCCTGCCCTGCCCTGCCCTGCCCTGCCCTGCCCTGCCCTGCCCTGCCCTGCCCTGCCCTGCCCTGCCCTGCCCTGCCCTGCCCTGCCCTGCCCTGCCCTGCCCTGCCCTGCCCTGCCCTGCCCTGCCCTGCCCTGCCCTGCCCTGCCCTGCCCTGCCCTGCCTGCCCTGCCCTGCCCTGCCCTGCCCTGCCCTGCCCTGCCCTGCCCTGCCCTGCCCTGCCCTGCCCTGCCCTGCCCTGCCCTGCCCTGCCCTGCCCTGCCCTGCCCTGCCCTGCCCTGCCCTGCCCTGCCCTGCCCTGCCCTGCCCTGCCCTGCCCTGCCCTGCCCTGCCCTGCCCTGCCCTGCCCTGCCCTGCCCAGCCCTGCCCTGCCCGGCCCAGCCCTTCCCTGCCCTGCCCTGCCCTGCCCTGCCCTGCCCTGCCCTGCCCTGCCCTGCCCTGCCCTGCCCTGCCCTGCCCAGCCCTGCCCGGCCCTGCCCTGCCCTGCCCTGCCCTGCCCTGCCCTGCCCTGCCCCGCCCTGCCCTGCCCTGCCCTGCCCTGCCCTGCCCTGCCCTGCCCTGCCCTGCCCTGCCCTGCCCTGCCCTGCCCTGCCCTGCCCTGCCCTGCCCTGCCCTGCCCTGCCCTGCCCTGCCCTGCCCTGCCCTGCCCTGCCCTGCCCTGCCCTGCCCTGCCCTGCCCTGCCCTGCCCTGCCCTGCCCTGCCCTGCCCTGCCCTGCCCTGCCCTGCCCTGCCCTGCCCTGCCCTGCCCTGCCCTGCCCTGCCCTGCCCTGCCCTGCCCTGCCCTGCCCTGCCCCTGCCCTGCCCCTGCCCCTGCCCCAGCCCCGGCCCGGCCCTGCCCGGCCCGGCCCTGCCCTGCCCTGCCCTGCCCTGCCCTGCCCTGCCCTGCCCTGCCCTGCCCTGCCCTGCCCTGCCCTGCCCTGCCCTGCCCTGCCCTGCCCTGCCCTGCCCTGCCCTGCCCTGCCCTGCCCTGCCCTGCCCTGCCCTGCCCTGCCCTGCCCTGCCCTGCCCTGCCCCTGCCCCTGCCCCTGCCCCTGCCCTGCCCTGCCCTGCCCTGCCCTGCCCTGCCCTGCCCTGCCCTGCCCTGCCCAGCCCAGCCCGGCCCCTGCCCTGCCCTGCCCTGCCCTGCCCTGCCCTGCCTGCCCTGCCCTGCCCTGCCCTGCCCTGCCCTGCCCTGCCCTGCCCTGCCCTGCCCTGCCCTGCCCTGCCCCTGCCCTGCCCTGCCCTGCCCTGCCCCTGCCCTGCCCTGCCCTGCCCTGCCCTGCCCTGCCCTGCCCTGCCCTGCCCTGCCCTGCCCTGCCCTGCCCTGCCCTGCCCTGCCTGCCCTGCCCTGCCCCTGCCCTGCCCTGCCCTGCCCTGCCCTGCCCTGCCCTGCCCTGCCCTGCCCTGCCCTGCCCTGCCCTGCCCTGCCCCTGCCCTGCCCTGCCCTGCCCTGCCCTGCCCTGCCCTGCCCTGCCCTGCCCCTGCCCTGCCCTGCCCTGCCCTGCCCTGCCCTGCCCTGCCCTGCCCTGCCCTGCCCTGCCCTGCCCTGCCCTGCCCCTGCCCTGACCTGCCTTGCCTTGCCCTGCCCTGCCCTGCCCTGCCCTGCCCTGCCCTGCCCTGCCCTGCCCCTGCCCTGCCCTGCCCTGCCCTGCCCTGCCCTGCCTGCCCTGCCCTGCCCTGCCCTGCCCTGCCCTGCCCTGCCCTGCCCTGCCCTGCCCTGCCCTGCCCCTGCCCTGCCCTGCCCTGCCCTGCCCTGCCCTGCCCTCGCCTGCCCTGCCCTGCCCTGCCCTGCCCTGCCCTGCCCTGCCCTGCCCTGCCCTGCCCTGCCCTGCCCTGCCCTGCCCTGCCCTGCCCTGCCCTGCCCAGCCCGGCCCAGCCCCGCCCTGCCCTGCCCTGCCCTGCCCTGCCCTGCCCTGCCCTGCCCTGCCTGCCCTGCCCTGCCCTGCCCTGCCCTGCCCTGCCCTGCCTGCCCTGCCCTGCCCTGCCCTGCCCTGCCCTGCCCTGCCCTGCCCTGCCCTGCCCTGCCCTGCCCTGCCCTGCCCTGCCCTGCCCTGCCCTGCCCTGCCCTGCCCTGCCCTGCCCTGCCCTGCCCTGCCCTGCCCTGCCCTGCCCTGCCCTGCCCTGCCCTGCCCTGCCCTGCCCTGCCCTGCCTGCCCTGCCCTGCCCTGCCCTGCCCTGCCCTGCCCTGCCCTGCCCTGCCCTGCCCTGCCCCTGCCCTGCCCTGCCCTGCCCCTGCCCTGCCCTGCCCTGCCCTGCCCTGCCCTGCCCTGCCCTGCCCTGCCCCTGCCCTGCCCTGCCCTGCCCTGCCCTGCCCTGCCCTGCCCTGCCCCTGCCCTGCCCTGCCCCTGCCCTGCCCTGCCCTGCCCTGCCCTGCCCTGCCTGCCCGGCCCGGCCCTGCCCTGCCCTGCCCGGCCCTGCCCTGCCCTGCCCTGCCCTGCCCTGCCCGGCCCTGCCCTGCCCGCCCCTGCCCTGCCCTGCCCTGCCCTGCCCTGCCCTGCCCTGCCCTGCCCTGCCCTGCCCTGCCCAGCCCAGCCCAGCCCTGCCCAGCCCAGCCCAGCCCCGCCCCGCCCCGCCCGGCCCGGCCCGGCCCGGCCCTGCCCTGCCCTGCCCTGCCCGGCCCTGCCCTGCCCTGCCCGGCCCTGCCCGGCCCTGCCCTGCCCTGCCCTGCCCTGCCCTGCCCTGCCCTGCCCTGCCCTGCCCTGCCCTGCCCTGCCCTGCCCTGCCCTGCCCTGCCCTGCCCTGCCCGGCCCTGCCCTGCCCAGGCCGGCCCCTGCCCTGCCCTGCCCTGCCCTGCCCTGCCCTGCCCTGCCCTGCCCTGCCCTGCCCTGCCCCTGCCCTGCCCTGCCCTGCCCTGCCCTGCCCTGCCCTGCCCTGCCCTGCCCTGCCCTGCCCTGCCCTGCCCTGCCCTGCCCTGCCCTGCCCTGCCCTGCCCTGCCCTGCCCTGCCCTGCCCTGCCCTGCCCTGCCCTGCCCTGCCCTGCCCTGCCCTGCCCTGCCCTGCCCTGCCCTGCCCTGCCCTGCCCTGCCCTGCCCTGCCCAGCCCTGCCCTGCCCTGCCCTGCCCCTGCCCTGCCCTGCCCTGCCCCTGCCCTGCCCTGCCCTGCCCTGCCCTGCCCCTGCCCTGCCCTGCCCTGCCCTGCCCTGCCCTGCCCTGCCCTGCCCCTGCCCTGCCCTGCCCTGCCCTGCCCTGCCCTGCCCTGCCCTGCCCTGCCCTGCCCTGCCCTGCCCTGCCCTGCCCTGCCCTGCCCTGCCCTGCCCCTGCCCTGCCCCTGCCCTGCCCTGCCCTGCCCTGCCCTGCCCTGCCCCTGCCCTGCCCTGCCCCTGCCCTGCCCTGCCCTGCCCTGCCCTGCCCTGCCCTGCCCTGCCCTGCCCGGCCCTGCCCGGCCCGGCCCCGCCCCGCCCTGCCCTGCCCTGCCCTGCCCTGCCCTGCCCTGCCCTGCCCTGCCCTGCCCCTGCCCTGCCCTGCCCTGCCCTGCCCTGCCCTGCCCTGCCCTGCCCTGCCCTGCCCTGCCCTGCCCTGCCCTGCCCAGCCCTGCCCGGCCCAGCCCCTGCCCTCCCCGGCCCTGCCCTGCCCTGCCCTGCCCTGCCCTGCCCTGCCCTGCCCTGCCCTGCCCTGGCCTGCCCTGCCCTGCCCTGCCCTGCCCTGCCCTGCCCTGCCCTGCCCTGCCCTGCCCTGCCCTGCCCTGCCCTGCCCTGCCCTGCCTGCCCTGCCCTGCCCTGCCCTGCCCTGCCCTGCCCTGCCCTGCCCTGCCCTGCCCTGCCCTGCCCTGCCCTGCCCTGCCCTGCCCTGCCCTGCCCTGCCCTGCCCTGCCCTGCCCTGCCCTGCCCTGCCCTGCCCTGCCCTGCCCTGCCCTGCCCTGCCCTGCCCTGCCCTGCCCTGCCCTGCCCTGCCCTGCCCTGCCCTGCCCTGCCCTGCCCTGCCCTGCCCTGCCCTGCCCTGCCCTGCCCTGCCCTGCCCTGCCCTGCCCTGCCCTGCCCTGCCCTGCCCTGCCCTGCCCTGCCCTGCCCTGCCCTGCCCTGCCCTGCCCTGCCCTGCCCTGCCTGCCCTGCCCTGCCCTGCCCTGCCCTGCCCTGCCCTGCCCTGCCCTGCCCTGCCCTGCCCTGCGCTGACCTGCCCTGCCGTGGCCTGGCCTGGCCTGCCCTGCCCTGCCCTGCCCTGCCCTGCCCTGCCCTGCCCTGCCCTGCCCTGCCCTGCCCTGCCCTGCCCTGCCCTGCCCTGCCCTGCCCTGCCCTGCCCTGCCCTGCCCCTGCCCTGCCCTGCCCTGCCCTGCCCTGCCCCTGCCCTGCCCTGCCCTGCCCCTGCCCTGCCCTGCCCTGCCCTGCCCTGCCCCTGCCCTGCCCTGCCCTGCCCTGCCCTGCCCTGCCCCTGCCCTGCCCCTGCCCTGCCCCTGCCCTGCCCTGCCCTGCCCCTGCCCTGCCCCTGCCCCTGCCCTGCCCCTGCCCTGCCCTGCCCTGCCCTGCCCTGCCCTGCCCTGCCCCTGCCCTGC